>CM076674.1:122648406-123000906 GCA_038501925.1 Xenopus petersii
GACCTGCAACCCCTACGCCATCTTTAGAAGCAGAGGCCAGTGAAGTTGTACGAAGAGCAAAGGAAGAAGTGCAAAATTTGAAAAAGAAAGGAAGGTGAGAAAGAATGGAAATTAATATGAATGGATTTAAGTTACTTAAACTTTTTTTTGCCTCAAATTTAATTTAGCCCATAAACCATAAATCTGGCCTATAGAGCTTTTTAGAGATTGTACATTATTCAAATAAGTCTACATACCAGTGGAGCTTATAGTGTCAGACCCTTAATACATTTACGAAAACACAGTCAGTCTGGCTAATTTTCATGTTGTTGATTTGCACCTATACATGAGCCAATAAGCTACCAAATTCATTTAATTAGTATGGAAACATAATGCTGAATTAAAATATAAATTTAACAAAATGACAGTAGGTTAGGGGAGGCTTTGTGTAGAAAACTGGTGTAACAGGAGGATGGGTCAGGGCCTTCCTAAACCTTCCCTTGGGTTACTATCCACTGGTTTCGGTACCCGGGCAAGGGGTCCAACTTCCAGCAACTCCCGGTAGGCACAGTATAATTGTACCTGTATTGATTGTGATGTTTGTTACTCCATATATTCTATATATGTAATTCGTGTGATGTAGTTATATAATCACATTTACTTTACAGTGTTACGCAATATGTTGGCGCTATATAAATACATGTTAATAATAATAATAATAATTAGACTCTATCCTCAGGTGGGGCCCTTACTTATGGTATGGAGGAAAGGATTACCACTTGATATAAGCACACATTTTCTACTCTTGATCAAATAAACTTTGGGTGCCAGTGGTTCTTTAAAACAGCAGAACATTTATTGAACTGATGGTACACTTCTCAATAGTCTGTCACATATTCAAGATTTATGCTCAGATGGTACACTCAACAATGCAAATATTGTCAGCATTGCATTTACACACAATTGTATTACTCACAGATAATGTCTGATCATTTTTTTAGTCAGCTATGTGAATTAAGTTGCCTTTCCTGCCTTTGGTGGACAGTCCCCATTGAAGGTACCTCACAGCTGGATCTACACTCCAAGGATCTCTCTATCCCTGAACCTAACCACTTGAGTCCCTAACCTGGCAGCATTGTCACACTGCAGGGTGCTAACCCTTAACTAAACTTCTCATTGGAGCCTTAGCTTAGCTGTCACTTATCTGTGACCTATTACAGTTTCTGACCTGCCACTGGCTTCACCTATTCTGAGGCCTTCTTCCACCTCAAGTCCTAGCAGCAACACACCACTTCCAGTGGGTACACTGGAATGAGGCAGAACACATGGTAACATCCCTTTTTATAAAAAAAAGGAAAAAAAAAAGGACCCAGCCTAGCTGGCTAACTAAATCCCTGGGGCATAGAAAACCTTTTATAAAATATATAGACATCTACTGGCTAGTCACTGAACTGCCAGCAGCATATTTTCACATAGGACAAAGGAAGCAGCTTCCCTTGTGTAACTGAGGACCCAATCTAGGTGTCTAATTTATGCCATGGGGAACAAAGGACCTAAAGGTTAGCCAAACCTTTACCCTCCTACACAGGTAAAATGTGTGAGCAGACACCATTGCTGATAACAAATAAACTGCAATAAAATATAAACTTATAAAATATATTTAATCCCATTACAGGAACTTCAGTGTGGTAACTGACTGAACATAATCTTTTTCTTTAAAGTTCTTTACAGTCTGATAACTACAAAAAGAGCCTGAAACAACAGCTGGAAATCAGTGAAGAGACAGATGATAATGAAGGAGAAGAGGTGATATGGAAAAGAGTTTGGGATTGAGCACTAAAATAACAAATTTGAAATGTTCACTTATTTGTTGTTGTAGCAATACAAGTTTAAAATATTATTAGTTTTATAATCTTTCTGTAAAGAAATAAACTGTTCCTGTCCTGGTACTGACTATAGCCACAACTGAGAGCCCAATAATTTACACCACAATCCAAAATATGTTATAAATTATATTCCAAAACACGTCCATGCAACCTGTAATTTGTAAAAGTAGCAGTTTCAATGACTTAACAATATATATTTACAATCATGTAAAACAGTTTCTTAAAAAATAAGTGAAAAGCTTGGAGATTTTAGCTTTTTATTTTTTTCTTTCTCAAGAAAAAAGTTACAAAAATGAATATCTTGATTTTGAAGGCTCGCTGTAGTAACTGGACAACCCTAAAGTTTTCCCAGCAGTTCAAAAGTTAATTTACCAAAACGAAGGTTTTCATTAATGTGGCTTGTGTAATACAGGTGCACTTCTTTTGCATTCTGGAATTTTTCAGAAGAAAAATAATTCAGTAAATGTGTTATAAGGCACACTGCCTGTCTAAACTTCAAGAATTTTATTTTTCTCTAATCAGCTTAATTGGAAATCTAAGTTCATTGTTCGACTTTGTCTGGGATTTAGATTTAGTTAAAAATGTGATATCACATTTCTACCAGCATGAGGTAGAATGTATGGTCAACAAGGTTCCTTAACAATATAGATTGAACAGATACCATATAGTGCAGCACAATATGTCACATTGTATATTTCAACAGAAAAGGGTTGGCAACATTTTTAGTTGGAATGACATGATAAACCATTTGAGCCAATGTCTAAAATGTACTTATGTCTAAAATATTTTACCTTTTTAGGAGGATGGCCATGAAGAAAGTGAATGTGATGAAGAGGAGAGTGAGGAAAGTGGAGAGAGTGATGCAGAGTCAGACTCAGAACCTGAAGAGAAAAGTGAGTGAGTTTATTGTTTGACACATCTCAAAAGGAAAACAAAGTGACTTCTCATTTTTATTTCCTCATATAACAGATACTGCACTATTTTTTAGTATAGACGTTTCAATGAGTTATGTAAAATTTAATGTAAAAAGCAAAGCTAAGAAACTCTTACTCTTGAGGACTTCTGTGTTACTGGTAAATAGTTATTGGCGAATTTATTCACCAGGCGAATTTGCGCCGGGACAACGACAATTAAAGGCGCCCAATGACTTTAATGCGTGTTGGAATTGTCGCCAGTGTCAGAATTTTCTAACAAATTTAGAGGCCGGCTACTGGTAACACAAAAGTTGAAACCAAAGAAGAAAGATTCATGAAATCAGCATAATGCAGGTATGGGATCCCTTATCCAAAAACCCATTATCCAGAAAACTCAGAATAGACTCCATTTTATTCAAAAAATACACATTTTTAAAAAGTATTTACTTTTTCTCTGTAATTAGAAAGTAGATGGAACTTGATCCAAACTAATTTAGGCCTTATTGGTAGCAAAGCTATACAATTGGGTTTATTTCATGTTTAAAAGATTTTCTAGTTGACTTAAGGTATGAAGATCCAATTCTGAAAAGATCTGTTATCTGGAAAACCCCACTGAACATTTCAGTTCAGTAAAATATTCAGTGGAAGACAGGTTAGATGAGATAGTGGGCAAAGGAAGGGAAATGAGATAGGAGATTTGGTTGGGGGTACTGTTAAGGATAGGGAGGACCACATGTAATTTGTTCAATATGGTACCAGTATTAAATGTATGTTTGCAAATGCAAGGAGTCTGACCAGTTGTAAAGGATCCAGCAAATTAACTGTAGGGGTATGCTATAGACCCTCTAATGTAAGTGACAAGGAGGAGGCTAAGCTCCTGATGCAAATAGAAAGGGGTAAAGTAATGATAATGGGGGATTTTTATTACCCAGATGTTATGTTTTGGGTAGCCGAGGATGAGGAGAGTATAACAGTGCTTTATTAGCAGAGTCATGCAGGCCTTACATAACAATAACTTTCACATGAAGTATGCACAGTATAAGTCTGGGCAAAGTGACATCTACAGACACCACATATTCCCCCTATAGTAGGAAAGCATTTGGACAACTATAATAAATAGCAGCATTAAACAGTATGCATTTTAAAGCAATAATATACATTATTCACATCACATAGTCCTTGGTCCATGCAGGTAGTTTTCTGATTCTCTCAGTATGCCTTACATGTTCACATTATTCAGACCTATTGCAGTTGACATCAGGAGTAGGAAAATGTCCTTCATCAAATGGAGCTTCTCCAAAGTCATATCTAACAGGAGCAAGACGACTTGCATGCCATATGCGTCCATCAGACAGTTCATATGTGTATGGTCCTCGCTGGCATATCACTTCAAGTGGTGTAGTAAATTTAGATTGTCCTTGTTTCAGTATTCCTGGTTTCTTAATTCTGACGAAAGATCCAGGCTGAAAGTATACTTCTCTTGCACCACATTTTTTGTCAGTATAAGCCTTGCATTTGGCTTGGTGATGTTTCATAATGTCAGCAGTAGATGATTTTGTAGGCACAGTATTTTGTGGAAGTTTGATGTCTGCAACATGTAACTTAGTGCGCATCTGTCTGCCATGTAATAATTCTGCTGGAGATGATTGGGTTGTTGCATGGCACGTTGCTCTGTAGTTATGTAGGAACTCTATTGTAAATACTTTCCAAGATTTCCCAGTAAAATTTGCTGTCTGTAGTGCTTCTTTCAGACTGTTGAATCGCTCGATTTCTCCATTTGCTTGTGGGTAATACACTGAAGATTTCCTATGCACAATATTCCTCTCTCTCAGAAAGGATTCAAACTCAAATGAGACAAACTGTGGTCCATTGTCTGATATTAACTCCTTTGGATTACCTTCTCTGCTGAAGACTGTAGACAGAAATGTTATTACTGTAGCTGATGTTATATGAGAAAAAAATGCAATTTCTGTCCATTTACTGTAATAGTCTATCAAGGTTATAGCAAATCTACAGTCTATAGGAGCATCTGTAAAAGGACCAACAATATCAATAGCAAGTTTTTGCTCAAAATTATAAAGAAAAAAGTACCCCGTAGGTAACAACCTAATCAATAACCAGCATACATTAAACCTCTTAGGATTTAAATAAATGAATTAAATAAATAAATTCAAGTGCAAGGAATGCCCAATCAATTAATTAATTAATTGTACAACTACTTGATTTTAGAATAATTCATAAATTCTATAAAGTGCCAATTAGTGCATAAAGTCCATTGAGTAGTTTAATCAGTTATCATTCTCAACTTAAATAACAATTCATGGTTGAACTCAACCAAAAAAAGCTAAAAAGATAAAATGACAAAGTTCATCAAAGGAGTGCAATTAATTGTGAAAAAAATACTTAAATTAAGTGAAGATTATTAAAACCATAGGAAAGGTATATTAGATTAATCATGTGCTAGTATTTGTATAAATAGTGCTGGAAATTAAATTAATTGAAAAGATCCCGTTAGATTAAAATATGACCACAATTGGGTGAAAATAAAACCAAAGCTACGGTCAGCAGAAAAGAGAGAGGATATAATGAAACATAAGAGGGTGGAGTTGTCCCAAAACTAACTGCCTGTTGTTTTCTAGGTCTGGGACACCACAAAGAGGAAGGCAGGACAGGGTAACCGAGACTGTGGCCTTGGTATATTAACTTGCCCTGATCTTGAAGAGACTAAGTTGACCCTAATAAGCCACAAATCACCAGCCCCTTATAATGGAAGGAAGATTGGTTAGGATAAAAAAGACCGTAGCAATAAGAATTAGATTCAACCCCAGTAAAGCACCAGGAAGCAAATATTAAAATACAGGATTTGAGCGACTCGCCAACGCGCGTTTCGCTTAATAGCTTTCTCAAGGCGAAATAATTGATCCATTTGGAGACGCTGTAGAAATAGGTTCCGTGTTCGTTGTCAAAATGCGTCATTCCGTTCTTATCGCGTGATCTTAGGATTCTGATTCGTAGTTACAGCTGAGACGTCAAGCGTATCATCAGAACGCTTAACGTCAGGAGGTGCAGACCCAATAGCAAGTTTTTCCCATGCTGAATCAGAAAATGGTACTGGTTTTACATCTGGTCTCAACTCAACTTTGTGTACAAAGTTCTTTGTGGTGATATTTTAGACACTGGCTGTGTGGCAGGCACTAGTTCTATAATAATGAGACCATCAACTA
The DNA here is from genome assembly GCA_038501925.1 of Xenopus petersii. Taxonomy (NCBI): domain Eukaryota; kingdom Metazoa; phylum Chordata; class Amphibia; order Anura; family Pipidae; genus Xenopus; species Xenopus petersii. The sequence goes on from CM076674.1 coordinate 122,654,410, forward strand.
ATTGTAGGTTTAATACAGCAACGAGATCCCTTCCAAGTATAGCAGTACCCTTATTCACAATGTAAAAGTCACATTTTGCAGTATTTGATTCAAATTGTACAGTCACTGGCAAGTAACCAAACACAGGGATTGAGTAACTGACAAGTTTCAGGGCAGTTGCAACAATCGGATCTTTTGCAAAGTATTTCAAGAAAATATCCTTTGGTAGTATAGAAACAGCTGAAACTGTATCAAACATCAGGTTAATGGAGTGTCCCTTGTTAGCAGACGCAGTATTGACACTGGCAGTGCATATAAATTTGTCTGGAATAAATGTACCAGCTTGTAGTAGTGACTTCATGAATATCTTTAGCAGAACTATGGCAGATCCTAGCAAAATGTCCTACTTTTGTGCATTTGCGGCACTGTTTTGCTTTTGCAGGACATGTAACATAATTTGCAGTGTGTTGTGTTGAACCACAGCGAAAGCAGTATTTTTTATTTGTATTTGTTGCACGGTTTTGCAATGTAGGTGAATCCCTTTCCTTAGCACTGTATTTGCCTGTGACTGTGCAATATTAGGCCACAGTGCTGAATTCACAATCTGTACATTCCCAGCAGTTGCCTGACTGAGAGTTTTAGCCTCTGCTACTGCTTTTTCAATTTGGTTAGCAACTGTAATAGCCTTTGCAAGGGTTAAATCCTGCTCTAGGCAAGGTGAGTTCTTTTTTTGCACTATTTGGACTCTTAGCATTTCATCTGTTAGAGTCCCAAACTCACAGGTAACAACCAGCTCTCTCAAAGCTGCTACAAATTGTTCTGTGGATTTGCCATTACGTTGTCCACGTTGGCGGAATTTATATCTTTCAGCAACCACATTTACTCTTGGCACGAAAAAGTTCTTTATAGCAGTAAGAGCAGTTTCATAAGTGTCATCATGTAATGGTAATGTATAGAATATACACTGTCCTTCTGCTCCCAGGCAGTGAATAAGTAAAGCACGCTTTCTAGTATGGGGTGCTGTTTGTCCCAAATACATTCTGTATACAAAACTATCCCTAATACACAGAATGAATGTGTCTCATCTTATATAAGTATTTGTGACCATACACAGATAAAAAAATATACAAAAGATGTATTTCTATTAAAGAATGAAAACAAAATCTGGTTAGTGCACAAAAGGATGTCATTATATCACAAACTCCATTCTGTACAGTTTAACAAGCAATCTGTCTCACAAATGTATAACCTCCATGTAACAGACACACTTATGTGCAGAGTTGCTTACAAAATGAATTATGTAAAAACAAAGTTGGACATAATATATAATAGTGTAACTAACTAGTGCCTGTCAAGCTAGATTTGACTGACAAAATAGATATCTGTGACAGAAAGCAAGATTTTATAGTACAGGATTCATTCTTTCCACAAAATGACAGTTTTGTTTCACAAAACAGATAAAATAACCATTCTGTGAAGCAACACTGTCAGTCACATTCCTGAACCAATAAGAACAAAGCTTATTGCCATATACAAACAAGATGAGAAGTGGCCAGCTCTGCTCCACATGGCTAAGGCAAAGTATCTGACCTGCTATAGAGGGCGCCCTCTAATGTCCCCTGTGCTGCATAGTAATAAACATGAACAAACCTTTCCTAAAAGAGCTGCTGTTAAACACTACAGGTTCATAAATGGAAGTTTTTACAAATGGCTGAGAAATATAATGCTGCACTTATGATTGTAGAAAAAGAAAAGTATGCAAAATATAGATATGATCATTTTAGGTGATATGGTTATTCTTATTGTAGTAACCTGCTTGTGTGGCCATTTTGGTTAAGGGCATTCCTGCTGTTTTGCCATTATCTTATGACTCCTCTTCCTGTCTAAGCTGAGAGCAATAATGGGACAGGCCACACCCACCTGCAATCTTCTATTAAATGTACCAGAAGTTACTGTGCTTGTCTGGCTGCTTTGCCTGACTCTCAGAGACAGTTATAAGTTTTGTATATGATAGTTAGACTCCAATGTCTCCTCCTAGCTGTAATCTTGCACCAATTAGCTTGTAGTAGTCTCTTAATAATGTGCATAGCTATAGTTCAACTACTACATAATAGCTTTAGCCAGAGACTTGGGACTGATCATGTGCACACATACCTCCCAACTGTCCCTTTTTCAGAGGGACAGCCCCTCTTTTGACAGCTCAACTTGAGGTCCCTCATTTGTACTGGAAAGTCCCTCTTTTCTCTGCACTGAACAGCCAGAAAAAGAAACAGTTTCTAACTTAATTGGCTTTTGGCAGAGAGGCCAGTACAGCTAACAGGTGTAACTAAGATGCTTTATAACAATTTTGAGATAAGAAAATAAATAATTTTAACATATTTTAAAATTTGTATAACCTGCCAAACTTTGTAAAATGAACATGGTAATTAGGGGGTGTGGCCACAAAAAGGGTGTGGTCAAAAAAATTGCTGCACTACATGCAAAAAAATTTTTTTGTCCCACTTTTTACTTCCAAAATGTTGGGAGGTATGACCACGCATTCTGTATAGTGTGATGTGTAGGTTATATGAGCAGCCACTCCTAAGTACTGTGTGTAAGGGGGTCATTTAGGCAGGGGCAATTTTAGGAGATCATAATCTATTTATATAGAAGCAACAAGCTATACAATGCTTTATATTTATTTACTCTAATGATGCCGTCCCCTTACCTGCCCAGTGCTTAACCCTTTCACATAAGAGTGGGTCGAGGGGGGCACAACACTAGAGCAGAGAGCACAACTGCGCCCATGTCACATGCTTGTCCAGGGCCGCCAGCAGGGGGGACAAGTGTTCCGGGACTAAAGGGGGGCCCAGAAGTGCTGCATTTTTCAAAGAGCCGGGTCCCCTTTACAAGCGCCCGAGCCGTGCTGCCATTTCACATAGGGTTGCCACCTTTTATAAAAAATGTTACCGGCTGCTGGGGGCGGGGCCTTAAAAGGGGTGGGGTGTGACGTCAAAAGGAGTGGGTGTGATGTCAAAAGGGGCGTGGCCAGCGACGGAGACCCGCGGACGCTTGAAGAGGCAAAAAAAAAGGTAAGTTGCAGGAGATTGGGGGCAGGCCGAGGGCTCCTTTTGATCGTATTACAAAATACCAGCAGCTACATTGCCGGTAAATTTGTAATACTGGCCCCGGCCTTGGCAGGTATTTTACCGGCTAGGCCGGTAAAATACCGGCCGGGTGGCAACCCTAATTTCACATATTACCGAATGCGGAAGTGCCGAAAAGACGAAGCTGAAGTCCTGAAGCGGCGAAAAGACCCAAATTCACAAAAGGAGGTAAAGTTGAAGTCCTGAAGTCTTTTGTTTACACACAGTACTCAGGAGTGGCTGCTCATATAACCTACACATCATACTATACACAATGTGTGATGCACATGATCAGTCCCAAGTCTCTGGCTAAAGCTATTATGTAGTAGTTTAACTATAGCTACCGTATATACCCGCGTATAAGCCGAGTTTTTCAGCATCCAAAATGTGCTGAAAAAGTCTACCTCGGCTTATACGCGGGTCAGCCGTACCTGACCAGAGTAGCTGAGATTGCAGTCACTTTTAATCATTCCTATACCAACAGTTCACTTGGGGAGAGACTGCAATATCCCACAATGCCCTCTGTTGGTTATATGAAAGAATAACAGTGCGCCCTCTGTTGGTTATATGAAAGATTAACAGTGACTGCAATATCACACAGCGCCATCTGTTGGTTGTATGAAAGAATAACAGGGACTGCAATATCACACAGTGCCATCTGTTGGTTGTATGAAAGAATAACAGAGACTGCAATATCACACAGCACCATCTGTTGGTTGTATGAAAGAATAACAGGGACTGCAATATCACACAGTGCCATCTGTTGGTTGTATAAAAGAATAACCGGGACTGCAATATCACACAGCGCCCTCTGTTGGTTATATGAAAGATTAACAGTGACTGCAATATCACACAGCGCCATCTGTTGGTTGTATGAAAGAATAACAGAGACTGCAATATCACACAGCACCATCTGTTGGTTATATGAAAGAATAACAGGGACTGCAATATCACACAGTGCCATCTGTTGGTTGTATAAAAGAATAACCGGGACTGCAATATCACACAGCGCCCTCTGTTGGTTATATGAAAGATTAACAGTGACTGCAATAACACACAGCGCCATCTGTTGGTTGTATGAAAGAATAATAGTGACTGCAATATCACACAGCACCCTCTGTTGGTTATATGAAAGATTAACAGTGACTGCAATATCACACAGTGCCCTCTGTTGGTTATATGAAAGAATAACAGTGACTGCAATATCACACAGCGCCCTCTGTTGGTTATACAAAAGATTAACAGTGATGGCAATATCAAACAGCACCCTCTGCACATGGTAGTGGGACAGTGGGACAATGCACACAGTAATCCGTTTGGCAATTCTCTGTCACCATCAGCTTTGCAAAGAAGTCCGGTTGATCGCTGGGGGGGTCGCTTTGGCAGAATGTGCGCTGCTGGGAGACAGGGCTGTAGTTGTGTCTAGGCTTATACGCAAGTCAATAAGTTTTCCCAGTTTTTGTAGGTAAAATTAGGTACCTCGGCTTATACACGGGTCGGCTTATACACGAGTATATACGGTAAGCACATTATAAAGAGACGACTACAAGCTAAACTGGTGCAGGATTACAGCTAGGAGGAGACATTGGAGTCTAACTATCATATACAAAACTTATAACTTATGACCCTGAGAGTCAGGCAAAGCAGCCAGACAAGCACAGTAACTTCTGGTACATTTAATAGAAGATGGCAGGTGGGTGTGGCCTGTCCCATTATTGCTCTCAGCTTAGACAGGAAGAGGAATAGGAGTAAGTCATAAGATAATGGCAAAACAGCAGGAATGCCCTTAACCAAAATGGCCACACAAGCAGGTTACTGCAATAAGAATAGCCATATCACCTAAAATGATCATATTTATGTTTTGCATACTTTTCTTTATCTACAATCATTATAAGTGCAGCATTATATTTCTCAGCCATTTGTAAAAACTTCCATTTATGAACCTGTAGTGTTTAACAGCAGCTCTTTTAGGAAAGGTTTGTTCATGTTTATTACTATACAGCACAGGGGACATTAGAGGGCGCCCTCTATAGCAGGTCAGATACTTTGCCTTAGCCATGTGGAGCAGAGCTGGCCACTTCTCATCTTGTTTGTATATGGCAATAAGCTTTGTTCTTATTGGTTCAGGAATGTGACTGGAATGTGACTGACAGTGTTGCTTCACAGAATGGTTATTTTATCTGTTTTGTGAAACAAAACTGTCATTTTGTGGAAAGAATGAATCCTGTACTATAAAATCTTGCTTTCTGTCACATATATCTATTTTGTCAGTCAAATCTAGCTTGACAAGCACTAGTTAGTTACACTATTATATATTATGTCCAACTTTGTTTTTACATAATTCATTCTGTAAGTAACTATGCACATAAGTGTGTCTGTTACATGGAGGTTATACATTTGTGAGACAGATTGCTTGTTAAACTGTACAGAATGGAGTTTGTGATATAATGACATCCTTTTGTGCACTAACCAGATTTTGTTTTCATTCTTTAATAGAAATAAGTCTTTTGTATATTTCTTTATCTGTGTATGGTCACAAATACTTATATAACATGAGAGACATTCATTCTGTTTATTAGGGATAGTTTTGTATACAGAATGTATTTGGGACAAACGGCACCCCATATTCTAGCAGCAGAAATCTCCCTTTGGTCAGCAGCAATAATGTAATTTTAATATATAATGTAATTTTAAATATGAAACCAAGCAGTAAAAGGTATGCTAGGCTCACCAGGATTTGGAAGAAAAGGCTGCTGCAGAGGTAGAAGAGCCATCCTTGTCGCCATTTGTTATGTTTTGCCATGCAGGCCTTACACAACAGTAACTTTCACTTTTAAGCTGTATGAAGTATGCACAGTATAAGTCTGGGCACAGTGACATCTACAGGCCATTGGTATAAACACCACACCAGATATTGACTGGATCAATAGTACTGCCAGATCAGTTAATGGGAACAAGTTTATGAACTTGTTGCTTGACAATTTTATGGCACAGGTTGTTGAGGAGCCAACCAGGAAAAATGATAGTCTGGATCTCAAATGACTCAGAACTTATAGCAAATATGCAAGTCATTGAACCCCTTGACCATAATGTTGTATTATATAATGTCTGGTTCAAAAAAACAAATATACACTGGGGCAACAAAAAACATGAATTTCAGAAAAGCAAATTTTAGTGCCTTGAGGGATGCCCTTCATTTTATTTTCAGCTAAAAACACAGAACAGAAATGGTTGTCATTTAAAATGTTATTAAATCATTATTGTTCTCAATTTAATCCCTTAACTTGTAAATGTAGAAGTTCTAAGAATCACCCTATGTGGCTTAACTAACAAATAAAGAAGTTAATAGGAAAGAAGAGAAAGGCATTTAAAAACTACAAATCTGTTGGGACAGAAGCTGCATTTAATGAATATAAACACTGTAATAAATGTTGTAAATCAGCAACCTGGAAGGCAAAGAAAGGAAATGAAGAGTGCATTGCGGCGGAGGCTAAGACTAACCCCAAGAAGTTTTTTAAATATATTACTAGTAAAAAGATGCAGGTTGAGAGTATTGCTCCATTAATAATGGTAAATGTCCCGGTGAATGGCATTATCAGCATGACTTTATGAAGGATAGGTCATGTCAGACAAATTTGATTGCTTTTATTATAACGTAAGTAAGATGCTGGACAGTGGGAGTAGATGTGATCTATTTGGATTTTGTCAAAGCGTTTGATACCGTGCCCCACAAACGGCTTTCTAAACTAAGGTCTGTTGGTCTTAATGAAGCTGTTTGCACATGGATAGGAAACTGGCTACAGGATCAGGTACAGAGGGTGGTTGTTAATGGTACATTCTCTGCTTGGAGTAAGGTTCTTAGTGGGGTCCCTCAGGGCTCGTTATTGGGTCCACTTTTGTTTAACTTGTTTATTAATGACTTAGGGGAGGGTATTGTAAGTAATGTATCAGTGTTTGCAGATGACACAAAACTATCCAACCCAATAAATTCCATCCAGGATGTGGCTTCCTTGCAACAGGAAATCTGGGCAGCTAAGTGGCAAATAGGATTAAATGTTGATAAATGTAAAGTCATGCACCTGGGATGCAAACATTTCCAAGCCACTTATGCCCTTAATGGGACTGCACTAGGCAAATCCATTATGGAAAAGGACCCTGGAGTCCATGTAGATGATAAACTTGGCTGTAGCAAGCAATGCCAGTCAGCAGCATCAAGGGTAAATAAGTTCTTGAGCTGTATTAAAAGGGGCATAGATTCACGGGAGGAGGGGTTCATTCTTCCAATTTATAGAGCACTGGTAAGGCCCCATCTGGAAAATGATTCTACAGTTTTGGTCCCCATCACTCAAACAGGAGATTATTGTGTGGATGTGGAATTCTCTCACTAACCAGTTGTACTGGCTGATACATTAGATAGCTTTAAGAAGGGGTTGGATGGCTTTTTAGCAAGTTAAGGAATACAGGGTTATGGAAGATAGCTCATAGTACAAGTTGATCCAGGGACTAGTATGATTGTCATTTTGGAGTCAGGAAGGAATTTTCCCCCCTCTGAGGCAAATAGGAGAGGCTTCAGATTTTGCCTTCCTCTGGATCAACTGGAAGATAGGCAGGTTAAAAAAAGGAAAAAGGTTGAACTTGATGGACGTGTGTCTTTTTTCAACCTAACTTACTATGTTACCAGGTCCCATATGCCTGTACGCCATTATGTGATTGATTGCCTGCCCAGGTAAAAGTGCAGATGTTTGGTTTCAAGCTCTTAACCCTTTAAGTGCCACAGAACGTAGAATCTACATTCTGTGGAAAAGTTTTTTTCAAATGCTACAGAATGTAGATTGTATGTTCTGCAGCATTAAAGGTTTTGGGAACAGAGGAGAAGCTTTTAAAGCAGCTCACTCCATTACTTCTCATTCCCCAGCCCCTAGGAAACAAGCCTAGGCAGGAAACAAGTGGCCTCTGAGACGCAATTGCTCAGGGGCACCAAAGGCAGCAGCAGACATGTGCAATGGACGTGTTATGCTGTTGCCCGCACTTCCTGACCCGCAAGCTCTGCCCCTTTTACCAGATCATCAAACACACACTTATTTTAGCAATACACACTCACATTCACATTTAAACACACACATATCATTTTGGGGGATCAGGGGGTTCACACACATTCACAGCACTCACACTTTGCCCATGAAAATTCTGTCTGCTATATATCCATTTGGGTGTCTCTGTGTTCTACATAGTTTGGTAAATCTATGCATATTGGGCATCAACCTGTTTAGTAGACCCCTGGCATTCAAATTTAGGATGCCTTTTGCTGGTATGTTAGATAATGTGGGGTATATAATGGGGTAAAATGCAAACTTTGTGACTATTTTCAGAAATTTCATGTGTTAGCATAGCTTTGCAATTTGGTAGTTTGCAGTAGAAAGACGTATTTACCCATTTTAGATTTGTCAGAATTTGTATTTTCAGAAAATATATGGTTTTCTAGGGTCTCCATACTGCTATATATCCATTTGGGGGTCTCTGTATGCCACCTAGTTTGGTAAATCTTTTCATATCAGGCATCAAACTGTTCAGCAGACCCCTGGCGTTCATATTTAGGATGCTTTATGCCAGTAGGCTATGAAATGTGGGGTATATAATGGGGTAAAATGCAAGCTTTGTGACGATTTTCAGAAATGTCATAAAAACTGTTTTGTTTAGCATAGCTTTGCAGTTTGGTAGTTTGCAGTAGAAAGATATAATTAGCTGCTTTACTGATTCATCCGAATGTGTACTTTGAGAAAATATATGGTTTTCTAGGGTCTCCATACTGTTAGGGGGTCTTATGATTGATAATACACATACCGGGTGCTTGTAATGTAGCAGTCATACTTGAAAATTCATATGCACTATTTTCATTTGGGGGTCTCTGTATGCCACTTGGTTTGGTAAATCTTTTCATAACAGGCATCAAACTGTTCACTAGACCTTTTCATATTGAGGATGCCTTTTGCTGGTACGTTACATAATGTGGGGTATATAATGGGGTAAAATGCAAGCTTTGTGACTATTTTCAGAATTTTTTTTGAAAAAAGCGTTATGTTTAGCATAGCTTTGTGATTTGGTTGTTTGCAGTAGAAAGATGTAATTAACTGCTTTAGATGTGTCAGAATGTGTACTTTCAGAATATGTATATATACTATATATATATATATATATATATATATATATATATATATATATATATATATATACACACACACACACTGTTAGGGGGTCTTATACTGTAGTAGCCAGAGTGTCATACATGAAAATTCATATGCACTTGGATTTGGGGGTCTCTGTATGCCACATGGTTTGGTAAATGTATGCATATTGGGGATCAACTTATTTAGTAGATGCCCGGCGTTCATATTTAGGATACTTTATGCTGGTAGACTATGAAATGTGGGGAATATAATGGGGTAAAATACAAGCTTTGTTATGATTTTCAGAAATGTCATAAAAACTGTTATGTTTAGCATAGCTTTGCAGTTTGGTAGTTTACAGTAGAAAGATGAAATTACCTGCTTTAGATTTGTCAGAATGTGTACTTTCGGAAAATGGTTTTCTAGGGTCTCCATACTGTTGGGGGGGGTCTCATGACTCAGTAGTTTGGAGCAGAAAGACATGGGTACCCATTTTAGATGGTAGAATGTGTACTTTCCAAAAATACAGATAGAGCCAGCCTGGTTTGTGTGTCTGGCACGATGTAACTGAATGGGATAAACGCGCTATGCGCGCTGTATGCAGTTCCTCATGTTGCCTTGTTGAACAAAAAAAATTAATTCAACTGCATTACTGAAAATGAACACCAGGCGGCGCATGGTACACTTAGCCCTTAATAGGAAGAACTTCACATTGGCAAACTGCTTCCTATGCAGAAAAGTAACTCACATAAATGTATTGATTTCGGTCTGGGAAACTTGGCAAAACATTCCTCCAACTTCTGTTACTATTGTGTCCCACAGTCTGGATGATTTGAAAAATCACTTTGTCACTTAGATTGTGTTCAACTCTGAGATGGTTATGGAGTGCTAATTCCTACAGTACTCAATGTTGGGTTCTGTAGCCTAATGGATTAGGTATTGGTTTTTGAAACAGAGGGTCATGAGTTCAAGACCTATAGTTGACTTTATGCAAAATGATTTACATTCCCTAAAATTTCAAATTCAATATTATATGCTATAAAACAGTCTTTAGTATTTAATATTTATGTTTAATGAATATTGAATTTGAAATTTTAGGGTATGTAAATAATTTTGCATAAAGTTAGCTAAAGGTCTTGAACTCATGACCCTCTGTTTCAAAAACCAATACCTAACCCATTAGTCTACAGAGCCCAAAGGTACAGAATATAAGAATTAGCACTCCATAACCATAAGACTGTTATAGAATCGCCAATTCTAAGCAACTTTTCAATTGGTCTTCATTATTTTGTTTATATTTTTTTAATTATTTGCTTTCTTAGTCTGACTCTTTCCAGCTTTCAAATAGGGATCACTGACTCAATCTAAAAACAAATGCTCTGTAAGGCTACAAATGTATTGTTGTTGCTACTTTTTATTACTCGTCTTTCTATTCAGGTCTCTCCTATTCATACAACAGTCTCATATTCAAATCAGTGCATGGTTGCTAGGGGAATAAGGACCCTAGCAACCAGATTGCTGAAACTGCAAACTGGAGAGCTTCTGAATAAAAAGCTAAATAACTCAAACTGCAAATAATAAAAAATGAAAACCAATTGCAAATTGTCTCAGAATATCCCTCTCTACATCATACTAACAGTTATCTCAAAGGTGAACAACGCCTTTAATGCATTTGGACAAAATAGTCATGCGTATAAAAATTGTACCTCGGGTCAAAATTGTTCTGCATCAAAATTATTTGGACGCGCATTTACATCAAATTTTTCACTGTTTTACATTTTTTACGCCGTTTTATGAATTTTGCGGCAAAGCGAATCAAGACAGATTCGCCCATCACTATTCTCTACCATTTCCTACAACAAATGTCCTAGGTGTGAGCCTTTTTACATTATTAGGGCAGACACACACGCTCGGGGAGATTAATCGCCCAGCGTCAAATCTCCTCTTCTTTGGTCAACTAATCTCCCCGAACTGCTTTCCCCTGCCTTCCCGCCGGCTATGTAAATTGCCAGTGGGATCGCAATCGGAGCACTTTGTTTTCCGTGGAAACTTTTGGCGACTTCGAAAAATGAAGCGATCCAAGTGCTGTGCGTCTAAATCTCCCCCCCATTCTGAGAGTGTGTCTCTGCCATTAAACCCTTGTTGTTTCAAATGCAAATCAGCGGTCTTTGGCAACCAAGGTCAAATGCACTTATAACAATGCTATCCAACTGACCCCTGGTATGGCCCCCATTAAAGTCTGGCTGCTGTGTCTGTACGTTGTGTCGAATTTACATTGTGCTGGTACTGATATTAACTGGCCCCTGCATTGTTCCACCTCAGATTCAGGCTATAAATCCCTGTTTTGTTCACACCTGTAAATCACAGCTTTGTTCACACTGAGACTCAGACTCTACATTGTTCACCTCTTCATACCACAGTACCGCAGAGAGAAGAGGCAAATGGATTTAGGCTAAGGCCACACTAGGCGATAGCGCCGCGATTTGACTCGCGGCGACTTTTCGCCGTGACTTTTAAGCCGCAATCGCTGGGGAAACTTTTGCGCTGGTGTCTATGGGGAATCGCGAAAAATCGCCAGCGTAAAAACACACGCGGCGATCTTTTTTCTATTGTCGCTCGAAATCGCCAGCGAGGCGATTTCGAGCGACAATAGAAAAAAGATCGCTGCGTGTGTTTTTACGCTGGCGATTTTTCGCCAGCGAGGCGATTTCGAGCGACAATAGAAAAAAGATCGCCACGTGTGTTTTTACGCTGGCGATTTTTCGCGATTCCCCATAGACGCCAGCGCAAAAGTTTCCCCAGCGATTGCGGCTTAAAAGTCGCGGCGAAAAGTCGCGGCGAAAAGTCGCCGCGAGTCAAATCGCGACGCTATCGCCTAGTGTGGCCTTAGCCTTAGGGTCAGGACACACAAGCAGATTCGGGGGGGTTAGTCGTCTGGCGACAAATCTCCTCTTCTTTGGTGGTGACTAATCTCCCTGAACTGCCTTCTGCTGCCTTCCACCTGCTAGAATGAAAAACGCCTGGGGGATTGCTTCATTTTCCGAAATTGCCCTAAATTTCTTCGTGAGGCACTTTCCAAATTTAGCACATGGTAAACTACAGCACACAACCCCCACTGTTGTTCTTATATCTACCAGGCAGCTGTTATCTTTTGTTAGGGAGCTGCTATCTCGTTACCTTCCCATTGTTCTGTTGTTTGGCTGCTAGGGGGGGTGATATCACTCCAACTTCCAGTAAAGCATTAAAGAGTGACTGAAGTTTATCAGAGCACAAGTCACATGACTGGGGACACATGTCTAGCCCTATGTGAGATTTCAAAATTAAATATAAAAAAATCCATTTGCTCTTTTGAAAAAGGGATTTCAGTGCAGAATTCTGCTGGAGCAGCACTATTAACTGTTGTGTTATTCCTGGGATGAATTACTGGGGCAAAATGAAGTCATTACTGGGATTTGAGTTTAGGATATCTGTATATTTTAAGCAGTAACAATGAGCCAGTGGTGCAACTATTTTTTACTTTGCCCTATTAACTCATCCCAGGAATACACATTTAAGGTGATTAAGGTACAGCCAAAAGAAGGAAGGATTGGAAGGAAGGAGATGGACTACTGCTGACTAGTGATGGTTGAATAAATATGTCAGGCATGGATTCAAGGCAAATTTCCAAGTTTCACCACCCGCAAACTAATTTGTGAAACTGCGGCAAAAATTTGCCAGTGAAAAATCTGCTGCGACAAAAAAAATTTGACGCACGTCAAAATTGATGCATGTCAAAATATTTTTCAATAATTTGCATGTGACTGTGCACATGCGCCGGAGTACTGGGGAATATGTGTACAGGAATATGCATCCCCAGTGTCGGAACCTGGGGGTCCCAACCCTCATGGGCCCCCGTCAGGGCCAGAACCCCTCTCTAGATAATTAGATTTGAGCGAGCCTGCGCATCACACTAGGGGGGCCAGAGGGGGTGCCCAGGACCCCCCAGTCTGACCCTGTGCATCCCTAGTGCTTCTTAGATTCCAACTGGGCTGCATGCTGCCCCTTAAATCATGCTGCCATAGGCCCATGTCTTTGTGGCCGCACCACAAATCCAGGCCTGAAGGCAAGTAAGGCCATTGCTTTATGCCCAATGTCTAACCCTGCCAGATACAAGGCCAAAGCATTCTACACACCAAATTCTACATCTGGGGATCTCTCCAATAGTCTTATGTTATGTGACAAGGCAGGATTGAGGGTCTAGGGTGGCAGCTTTAGGAAGAAAACCACAGGGCAACTCTATATACAGGCAGGGCCACTGGGACAGAATGCTCTGTTATACAGATAGCTAGAATCTCAGCTGCCATAAAGCAGGACAGGACTGCTGCTTACAATGGGGATCAGATAGGATTTTTTACATAGATTATAAAAACCCTTTTACAAAATAATGCACACCTTAAAATTACTAGCATTGATGCAAACTCTGATTAATGAGAGCCCATTTGTGGCAGTTCATGTAGTATGTGACACCAAACCACCCAATCCACCCTCCAGAGGATAGTCAGAATCCATTGTCCAAACTCTGTCCATACTGACATCCTCCCCTCCCTATAATAAAGGACATTCATATTCAAGTCCATAGTCTGCTTGAAATGTCCTCGTAACACACTCCCTTCACCCTAACCCCGTCCCCCACCCAAAACAAAAAGACCCCCAAGGACAAAACAAAGCAGGCAGTAATTTTCCTCCAAGTTGTACATAATAAAATAATAAACATTGAACAAAACGTCAGGTTTAAACTAAACATTAGAATATGAAATCCCTCCATGAAGAAATATTGGATGAGGATTTTCATCTTTCCATCTGTCTTATAAAACATAACTCTCTGAGTATAAAGGACACTATCGTCTCTGCACTCATATCCATCCCAAAAGTGTATTTGTAACGACCCTGAGGTACACTGTCTCGGTTTGATATGAAAGGTCTCTTGCCAAAGCACCATATGCAAGTTCAGAATAGTTAAGGGAACTTAAAGATGGGGCACATATGGCCTGGGAAACTTGATGAAGGACGTTGTTTGCCATGGGACACTGCAAAAGAAAATGCTCCTGGGTCTCCTCCACACCACCACCCCCAGGGACAATTTTTATCTACTGTAGACGGGTATTTCACATTCCCCCTAACAAAGAGCCTTCCCTGAAGAGAGAGCCATGCCAGATCAAAAAACTTTGGGGGTAATCTCTTACTGTTTAGGTAACGCAGGCTCTCCACAAGAGTTCCCCCTACACAGTCCTTCAAGGCCATTGGAACAGCAAAACAGACACAACACCCTCTTATAAAGATCACGTCTGGAGGCTGTGCCAAGTTCGCCTATCCTTATGTCCCAAACTCTTAAAAGCTTCAGTGCGGCAACAAAGTGCAGTGGCAGTTGACCATGTCGCACCCGCACCAACTTCACCCTATCGCCTTGTAGCCATTGCCCTATAAAAGGGGATGCCCAGGCCCTGACACTGTTTTCCCAAGGAACATCAGTTCTTTGGCCCACATTCCCAAAATTACATTTCAAGAAAATTGTGCCAAAGAAGGCCACAGGACATAACATGCCCAGCCCACCCTCTTTAGTCCATAGGTAAGTGATCCCTCCTTTGACATGATTCAGCTTGTTCCCTCAAATGAGCTGAAAGAACAAGCTGTGGATCCTTACATAGAAAGCTTTTGGCAAGGGGTAAACATAAGACACATACAGGAGGATAGGAACCAGGTAAGCTTTGATGAGCTTCACTCTTTCTCTATAGGACAGCTTCCAGTTTTTCCATCGCTGTATCCTTAAGTCGACAGCATCCAGATTTGACTCCCAGTTTAACCTGGCATTAATCACCCCTCCTGAATTTGACCCCTAGAATCTTTATTTCACCGGAGGCATGCTGGAAATCAGGGAGCGGAAAATCCGGCTCACCATCCAAGGTCCAGAAAGCTTCCGACTTATCAGCATTGACCAGAGAGCCTGAGGCCTCTGAGTAACTTTCGATAACCCCGGCCAACATCCCAACTTCTTCAGGACAGGAGATGACAACCGAGACATCGTCCGTGTAGGCTACCGACTTCAGGGGCAGGTAACAGGGGACCTGGAAGCCCTCCAAATCCAAAGCCTGAACTCCACGAAGAAATGGGTCAATCGCAAAGACATATAACAGTGGACTAAGAGGGCAACCCTGGCGTACCCCAGCCTCAACCCCGAAGGTTTCACCACACCACCCATTGACAAGTGGGAAGCTTTCCCCCTCCTTATACAAAACAGAAAGCCAATCAACAAATTGGTCCGGGATGCCATACTTACGCAAGGTCACCCACAGATAATCATGATCCACCCTATCAAAAGCCTTAGCTTGGTCAAGACCTACCACATACTTCCCCTTATTTTGGGCTTTACATGTTTCAAGCACTTCTCGTACAGACAGGACTGCCCCAAAGATGCTCCGCCCTTTCACCGTGCAGAACTGCTCACGGGACAATAACGTGCATGAAAATAAAACAAGCCTAGAAAAAAAAAAACTTTGCCAAAAGCTTCCTATCTGTGTTCAAGAGGGCAATTGGCCTCCAGTTCTTGACATCTGTAGGATGCTTGCCCTTGGATATTATTATCCAAGGGCAAGGATCCTACAGAGGAGGAGATTCTCATGGAGGGAGGCAAAATGCCTCTTCCCAGGCAGTCTTTAAAGACCTCCACAAGAATCGGAGTCAAAAGGTTCTTAAAAGTTCTATAGAATTCGGCTGTTAGGCCATCTGGACCTGGGGCTTTCTTTAATTTTAGCTGCTCTATTGCCTTTTTGACCTCTTCCTCTGTGATGTCCTCAATCAAGGGTGAAAAATCAAAATTTTTCAGGTCTGGACCTGGGGTTCCCTCCAGAAAAGCTTTCATCCTTCCCCTATCCAAAACCTTACTTCCGAACAAACTAGCATAGTATAAGAAGTCTTTGTTTAGTCCAACTCCCAAGGTATTGCCCGGTAGGCCTACCTAGAAAAAAGGTTGCTATAAAAACACCCATTCAGCACAGCATACTGCAACATTGTTTTTTCATATTACTACAATAATAATACATTGTTATTAGCCCGGGTACCTATAACATTAGTATTTATATCTTACCACCATATGAACGGGCTGCAATCTATTCTGTATATTTCATCTGCGGAAAAGAGGAACAGCAGTCAGAATACAGGTAAAGTGAACACTACAAAAAAGGTACAATGCTCCAGTGTTCGTTTAAACCAATAGGAACCATACTGTTAAGTCTCTTGATCCATACTGCCTCTCGTTGGAGGAGTAGTTTTTTTATATCACCCCCTCTTTGTGGTTTGCAAACAACTTCAAGGACAAGCCATTTAAGTTGTGACTGGTTATGTTTGTCCATAACAAAATGTCTGGAGACCGATGTGTCTGTTTGGGTGTTGATTTTATAATTTCTTATGTCAGACTTATGCTCTTTTATTCTTTCTTTTACTGGCCGTATGGTTTGCCCAACGTAGACCTTGCCACAAGGGCATTTTAAAAGATACACTACCCCACTGGTTTCACAAGTTGCGTAATGTTTTAGGGAAATTTTGTTTCCTTTAGTTGGATGGCAGAATGACTCCCCTTTCACTACTGAGGCACAACATACACACCCAAGGCATGGAAAAGTACCTTTTCTCTCTGGTCCTTGGAAAAGAACCATTTGTCTTGATTTCCTTTTTGGTTCTGCTGCACATAGATGATCCCTTATTGTGCGTCCCTTTTTATAACAAAAAAGTGGGGGCTCTGCACACACCTTGTGCAGTGTTTTATCACCTTGTAGAATGGGCCAAAATCTTTTAACTATTTTTTCCACCTGGTTGCTCTTGTGATGGTATAAACTTACAAAGGGGATTCTCGTGTTTTTTGTGGTGGTTTTTGGACCGGCCAGTAAGGAGTCTCTTGGAATTTCTCCCACTTCTTCAGCTATTTTGAGGAGGGCTGTTGCAGTATGCTGTGCTGAATGAGTGTTTTTATAGCAACCTTTTTTCTAGGTAGGCCTACCGGGCAATACCTTGGGAGTTGGACTAAACAAAGACTTCTTATACACATACGATGTACCAGATGAAAAAATGAAGAAATTTTTACACATGGACATTGTTTGATTCACTGAGACTCATGGTTTTTCTTGTTGTTTTTTTGTTTGTTTATTACGAAATGCACTTTACTACCCAAAAACCCACCACTACTTTTAGACTTATGGGCTAGGCTATAAACTCCCTGTTAGCAGTGGCCCAACCCACTTAATCATGTGCAAGGGAGGGGCTTCACTCCTTATAATGGTGGAAAGGGCAAGGTGTTTGTATCACTTGAAAAAGGGCTGTGCCCGAAACATGTCGTTGTAATAAATCATTTTGCAGTAAATCTGCGAGTGCCTGGCTCTATTTCTACATATTGGATCACAAGCCTTCAGGGACAAAGGCAGAGCAGGAGGCACGACTAAGGCATTACTGGGAACCAGTACCTGTATTTTGGAAACTAGCATAGTAGGTTTGAACAACTCACAGGATCCCACCCTTAGATTTCTGAACTATACCCTGAAAGTCCTTCAAACCAACAATCAACTTCCTTGTCACAGCTTCCCTGCAATTCCGAAAGGGATCTGGGCAATGGAATCCCCCATAATCCCTCTCCAGAACCAAGGACCTGTAACGACTATACTGATGCCGTTTGATCTGAAGCTTTAGTCTGGAAACTTTCTCCCTAACCACCCTGTCCGAAATTAAGGATCCAAGCTTTCTTCATAGGGCAAGGTACTTTTTATACTTGTTTCCCTCCCTTGTAACAGATAGTCTGCGGAAG
This sequence comes from Xenopus petersii, assembly GCA_038501925.1. NCBI lineage: Eukaryota > Metazoa > Chordata > Amphibia > Anura > Pipidae > Xenopus > Xenopus petersii. Next base: position 122,672,505 of record CM076674.1, read on the forward strand.
AAGGTGCGGAATGACTTCTTGGCCTCCTCCCACCACTGCGACATTGAGTCAAAAAACACAATCTTTGTCAACTCACATTGAAGGAGTGCCTCAAAGGAGTGCTGCACTGACTCACTCTCCAGGGTATCTGAACTCAATCTCCATAACCCCCTACCTTTTGTTGGAACCGAGGAGACACCCAGCAAAAAACATAAGGGAAGGTGGTCAGAGTAATCAACCAAGATTTCCTCAGTCTGTGTAAAAATCTCCCCCCTCCGAACAAAAGCCATGTCAATCCTGCTGATTCGACCTGCACAATGGTAAGTATGCTTTGACATCCGACCACCATGGGTAAAGACATCAACCATGTCTGCTTGCTCAAGTATGTTTTTAAGAAAATTACTTTCATGTTTGTCAAAGGAAAGCCTTGATCTATCTTCTGCTCTAAGGACCTGGTTGAAGTCACCAGCCATGATGACTGAAGTGGAGGTATGGAGATATGGCTGAATTTCCCTCAAAAGGTTTTTTCTCCCATGCCCAGACTGTGGCCCATAAACATTAATAAGTCTCAGTCTGCGTCCTGCAACAGAGACGTCTAATAGAATATACCTGCCTACTTCCACCTCTATAAGGTGGTGCACAAATATTCCAGAAAAGCCTTTAAACAAAATACCAACACTGCCCCCAGGTTCTGCCGCAATTGAAAAAAAAGCTGGACCCCAAAGCCAATCTTTTGATGCTTTCTTGATATCTGCAGTGGTGGTCAGTCTGGTCTCTTGCAAGAAGATGATGTTAGATGAGGTGTGGCTTAAGGCTTCAAAGGCTTGATATCTTGTACTGGCCACTTTAATGCTTGCAACATTTGTTGAAATAAACCTGGAGGGGGCAAGAAGCCATAGTTAAGTGTTATTAATTTTCTTGTGCCTCCTACTCCTTCTACTCCTTCTCTCATCCTGACTATCATCTTGATCACCAAATCTTTTAATCTGTGTACCAGATGGGATTGGATCATCATCTCCTAACGACATCATCTCACTTGCATCATCAGATAAAGCCTTATCACTTTCCCTGAATTCAACTGAGACAATTTTCCTGCGGACTTGCAATTTGTTACATTCCATTTCAGACCCTGAAACAACTTCCTCCTTTCCCTTACTGTCAGTATCGCCTGCAGCACCACTATCTGTACCCACATCAGCCTGACCATGACACTGTTTCACACTTTGTTGTCTTCCATTTCTATCCTTTCCAATTCATCTTGCTCTTCCATAGCATCTGCCCAAGATTTTTTCTCTGCCAAAAGTTTAAATTTGTTTTCTAGGCTGATTTGCATAGGTGGAATGTATTTTGGAGGGGACTGCTTTCCTGAAAGGTCTTTGTTCTTTATTATTGTCCAATCTTGTGAGGAAGTGGACTTACTTAGTCTTACTGGTGGAATTGCCTTATCTGCTGGTTCACAATTTCCCTTTAAAGACTGTGCAAGAGGGTTCTGTCTCTGGGGAAGAGGCTGTATTCCCAAAGGCTGAATGACGGGGGCCTCTGTTATAGAAACTGGCAAATCATTATTTGCTCCCTGAGACAAAGAGGAAACAGTAAGGGGAACAGAATCTCCTGCATCGCTTGCCACAGCTGACTGATCTTTTACTGTATCATGAGGCTGAGATGGGGGGAATGACAGATGGTTATGAATGATGCCTGATGCCTGCAGGTGTTAAAGTACTTTGCTTAAGCAGCATCTCCTTGGCTATCACATCCCTAGAAGGCATTTGTTCCTTATCACCCTGTCACCTGAGTCTAATCACATTCTTTGCTTGAAAACCGGCCCAGTGATATTGTTTTGCACTCCAGGCACCCTCACCCTATTCAGCGGCCTATTCCAAGCGTTTGGTGGAGGTGGTGGGGCCACATTTCTCCTGCCTGCACTTTCTGAAGGAATTGACTGCTGACCATTTGGTCTCCTTACAGAGGAAGAAACAGGTGCTGAGACAGAACTTGGCTGTGCGGAGGACACTGTAGGCAGAGGATTCTGAAAAACAGCTGGAGTAGTTAAAGGGGAAGTTGTTATTGGAGAAACTGTAAGGGCTGGGGAAAAGGTTGAGGCCATAGAAGAGGTGGCGAGTACAGCAGAAGAAGATGAAATAGAAATTAAAGCGGCAATACTTAAAGGGGTGGTACAAGGAACAGGTTGTATCACATCGGCCAATGAATTAGCATCACCAAGCACAGATTCCACACACTGCCTTGCAACACTTTCACTGATGTCTCCACCACCACACTCCATAACATCACTTGCATTCACACAGTCTGCTCCAGCCTCCACTCCATCCACTCCATCCTTCCCAGACTCTCCCACACCAGCAGCTGCAGTCAATTCCTGCTCACTCAGCTTCCCATGCCCCAGTGCCAAGGACATTGGGGCACTCTGCACAACTGCAGATGTCTCTGTATTATTGGCTGATGGTTGAGTGAAGGTCTCCTTGGATGCTGAGGTCTGATGGACACAGTCAATCTGGGAAGTAGAGGGAAGGGAGGGAAAATCCTGTTCTGAGAAAACAAAGCTTTCCTCTTCCTTATGGGCAGATTGGCTTCTCTTTCCCATTTTATCTTCTATATTATTTGCCTCATCCAAGCTGAAGATAAAATTGGGCGCATGTATCTGAGCAACAACTGATTTCTTTGGTTTGAGCTGGCCAATCTTTCTAGTCTCCTTGTCACTATCAGAAGTAGATGAAGCAGATGCAATTTGCCTCATGGACCAAACCTTCTCCTGTTTGTATAGACTTCAGAAAGGGGACCAATTTTTTTTATAATTCTGCAAAATCTGTTTTTCTAAGGTTCTGAACTCTTCATTTATTTTGTTGACTTTTGCTAAATAAAAGTCTTGCTTCTCCACATCAGCAGTTGAATAGTTATAAAATGCTTTTTGCAACTCAACTTTAAATTTTTTTGAGCTCCTGCTCATTTGCCAGTTTTATTAATTCAACCAGTTCATCAATGGTAGGTGTTTGATCCTGGTTGTGACTTGAACCAGCATACTGTCCCTTTAAGAGGCTTTCTGCTTGGGGTTGTTCATTTATATCAGAACAATTGTTTCCCTCTGCAGAGGGAGTAGCAATATGGCTGCTGGAGTTTGTTCCTACTGCCTCCCCTGACTCCACACCAGCTCCAGACACCACCCTCACCCCTGCACATGAGGCAGTTTTTGTTACCAGAGCATGGGGTGCTTGATGCCTCTCAGGGGAAGTTTTAGAAGCAGCCATTCCTCCCCCACAATCAGCCACTGGAGACTGCAGTCCCTTATTGTTTGCTGGGTTTGCTCTGTGCTGCCTCTCCACCCGCAAACTCACAGTCTTCCCCTGACACAGATTTCATAGAGGCAAAGAGATCAGGAGAAAAAAAATGCTGACTGGTTTCCATTTTATGTTTTAAGACACACATATCAGAACTGACATTTTGCACACAACCCTCCATGTTTGTCACAGATACAATTTCTGCTTTACTTTCCATTTGTCTTTCTTTACCAACAATCTCCTTCCTTCCCTCCCTCTCACTCATCACACACTTTACTTCCCTGTCAGGCGTTTTCACAGCACTGGCCTTTTCCTAATCCTCCACGTCTGTGCAAGAAATCCTTCCCAAGGAAACCGATCTCGACCTTCTTGCTGCTCCTTTCCTTTCACTCCCTGCTGCTTTACTCCTTGTCTGCACCGTCCCTCAGCTCATTTGCATTTAAAAAGCACAAGGGTTTGTTTATATTACAGTGTTTACATATGTAGGACTTTTGTTGGGGGGAAGGTCTGTTAAAGGACCAGTAACATCAAAAAAATTCATTAGTATACAGCAACAAAAAACACCAATACAAATTAAAGTTTAAAATCGTAAATCCTTTATTAAGAAATAACTTAGTACACAGAGTACTATTAGCAAAAGGGGAGGCGGCCGAAATTGATCCGCTGCTCCCTCCGCCACCTCCACTACCACGACTTCTTCCAGAAATCACTGACAAGGGAGAGAGATTTCACTTGAACGGCCTTGTTCCTCACAGACTCGCAAGACTCTTCTTCTTGGACTTAGACCCACTAGACCGATCGCCAGGCCCAGAGTTACACTTCCACTGGCCCAGCTCTGCCTGCTTCTAACCAAGGACCATGGCTCCTTCACATACTGTCAGAATATGGGATAGAGCCAGGGAGGAGAAATCCAGGGCCAAACAATAGATTGTTGCCCTGTGGCCTTTTGTGAAGAGGACAAAAACTTTAATTTGTGTTGGTGTTTTTTTTTTTTTGCTGTTTACTAACAATTTTTTATTTTTAAAAAATTTGATGTTACTGGTCCTTTAAAGGACAAGAAAATACCATGTTCAGACTGTGATTTAATATAGGCCCTGGAATTTCAAAAAAACAGAGGCCCAGCAGTACACTAAATAGTGACTGTCTATGGCAGGGGTGCCCAGGACGTCAATCGAGGTCGACCAGTCGATCCCCATCCTGTTTCTGGTAGGCCGCGACCTGCTATTAGTTTCAATGGCGTGTCAAAATATGCAACATTTACATTTACTTCCAGCTGTGTCCTCCCCGCAAAAAATCAATGAGCATGTGAATATGAATTATAGGGGGGGGGGGATGGGATGGATTTAGAGGTCTCTCCTTAGCATGGGGAAGGGGACGGAGTGGTGGTTATTGTAATCTCAGTACACCAGGAAGCAAGAGATCACATACACTGTGCTGGCCGACAAATGCGGTCTGGTGACAAAGGCGGTGAAAATATCAAAAACATAAACCAGCAGTCAAGGGCTCACGTGGCGCTGCAGAGAAACCCCCCTCCTAACACAGACCCAGGTGTCAGGATATTTATCATCTAGGGTGTCCCACGTCAAGAAAATGCAGGATTTAAACCTATGACCTTTTCCTCCAAAGTACATTCACTTAACCACAAGGCTATGAAGCCTCTGACATGTAGAAGCTGCCAGGGGTTCTATAAAACTTAGATGTATGCTGTTTTTTTAATTTATTATTTATTTGTTTTTATGGGGTAAAGTACTCAACCAAGTATTTTAATGCAGTACTATGCACATTACTAAAGCCTAGAATTATGATCACAATGCCCATTCATTTATTAGTAATTTAGATTCTTAACGTTGGGACATCTCGGTTCCCTGCACTCAACGCGACGAGCGCATTCAACTTGATCTGTTACAGCATGCCGGACAGACAGACAATCCATTCTGGCTCCATCTATACCCTGATAGTGTACATTGAGGATGCCACTATGTCTTATAAATCCTTGTGTGTCTTAATATAATAGGATTTAATAAAGGCTCTATTAAAATGAAAATTTAACTTTATAACATAAATTAGAGGGGGGAAAAAAACATAATTTGGGGATTGAACACTAAACACACTGGTCAAAGGCAGGGACTTAATCCACTAAACCACCACATGTACTGTGTATGGTATGGATTGCATAAGCTAGCGCTTGGCGACATCTAGTGGCCACAACTGGTATGACATGCTGTTAAATGCGATGTATGCCATGAGGAAATGAAGCACAACACACTTGCTGCTGCTTATCTAACGTTACAGCGCCTCAGATGTACCATCCATTCTGGCTCCATCTGTATGTCTTTCCTTAACGTCCAAAAGCAGCACACATTGAGATTTCCCTCCCACAAATTAGGACAGTAGGACCAATAGCCAAGCTTCAGAAGCTAAAAGAACCAACCCCTTCCCCCCTTTTTTCTGTCCTACCTGAGGACAGTGGGATATTCTTTTTTCCAGAGGGCTCGGTAGTGAGCTCAGGGACGTGCAGGGAGCCAGCTTCGGGTGGTGGTCCTTGTGGATGGACAGGGACAGAGCTTCCTATTTGTCCAGATTAAGCTGACTGCTGGAAAAGTAAGTTAGGTAGACGCGCAGTTCCTGGATTGAGGGATTCTGGAGGCGCGTCTTGATGATGTCAGCACACCTTGACGAGGCGCGGGATTTAAAAGGCTGTAGCGAATTTTTGCAGGTGCCCAAAAAAGAGTTTCTATACAAGCGGTCATGCTGGGAACAATGGCTGTGTTGCCTAGGGAAGCAATTAAGGTATTTCTGGACTTATTTAGCCCTGAATATGTCCATATATGCTGTATGGAAAGATTAGTTTTTTTATTTGTCTCTACAGATGTCCAGTCTGGAAAATAGACATAGGAAAAAGCAGTCTAAGACCAGACATTTGGTTTACTGACAATGTGATGTCCCTCTTCCGGATAACTATGAGAGAGTTCACTGTGAAGCTTGCCTGGCTAAAGCTAATGAACCCCATCAGTCTGCTGAGACGGCAATGAGCTGGTTTAAGGAATTTATTCAACAGTCATTTTCGGAAATCAGGGGTTCTTTATCTCAGGAACAGATTATTAATGCTGACAAGTCACCTATATCGGTGATTGAACAGGATTATACAGTTATTGATGAAATTCATTCTTCATCAGAGGATGAGGTGGACATGGCATTTTTCCATTCTGAAACAATATCTAAGCTAATAAAAGCAGTTATGGTGGCAATGGAAGATCAGGAGTAGGGATGTAGCGAACTGTTCTGCTGCAAACTAGTTCGCGCGAACTTCGACCGTTCGCGTCCGCCGAATGTTCGCGAACGTTTGGGAACGTTCGCATTTTGAGTTTGCGTTCGATTCGAATAAAAATCGTTTGACCATTCGACCATTCGAATTCCTTCGACCGCTAAAAATCGAACGATTTCCATTCGTTCGATCGAATGATTTTTCATTCGTTCGAATGCTTAAAACGTTCGATCGTTCGATTCGAATGATTTTAGCATTCGATCGAATGAAAATCCTTCGATCGAATGATTAAAATCCTTCGATCATTCGAATCGAACGATTTTAGTGGGTGTTCGAAGTTCGCGAACTGTCTGCGAACGTTCGCATTTTTTGCCGGTGTTCGCGAATGGCGTTCGCGAACACCAAATCGGCAGTTCGCTACATCCCTAATCAGGAGGGGTAGAGTTCTGAACCAGAACAGGAGAGAGGCTGGTCAAGGAAAATACCTAGAGCTTTTCCTTTACACCCAGTGATCAAAGATGTCATGGAATTTGAATTGAAAAATCCTGACAGACCACGTTTAACAAACGTTTCAAGACTCTTTTTCCTATATCTGAAGAATCCAAAAAGTGGGCAGACCCTCCAAAAGTTGATATTGCTGTGGGCCAACTTTCAAAGACGACCATAATTCCTGTGGAATATGTGATGGACATGAAGACGGAGACGTCTTTAAAGAGAGTTTTTATGGCTTCTGCAGCTCAATGTAAGCCATTGATTGTGGCCTCAGATGTTTCAAGGACCTAAAGATACTGGTTGGTTCAGTTGGAAGAAGTTATTCAAAACAAGATTCTGAGGGGAGAATTGTTGAAAAGTCTAAAGAAGGTGAAGTTAGCATCTGAGTTTCTCTGTGATTCTTCTATTGAATCACTAAAACTTGCTTCTAAAAATGTAGCCCTGTCTACTACAGCCAGAAGGGCAATTTGATTAAAACCTTGGAGAACGGATTCAACCTCAAAAATTAACCTTTGTAACATGGCTTTTGAGCCAGGTCAACTGGATTCCTTAATGGAAAAACTATCTGATGACAAAGGAAAATCACTTCCATAAGACATACAGAGGAACTGGAGAGGATCCTTTTTTCTTAGGCAAAGGAGATCTCCACCAAGAAAAAGACAGGACAGGTTCTACGAAAAAGAGAAAGAGAGAATACAGCCCTTTAGAGGTCAAGGAGCTTCAAGGGCTTCAAGAGGAAAAGGAAAATCACAGTTTAGTGGCAGACAGAAAAATTTCTGATGCCAGAAGTTTGGAGGTGGGAGGAAGGCTTTCTCTGTTCTACCCTCAGTGGAAATGATTAGTGACAGATCCCTGGGTCCTACAATTGATAAGAGAGGGCTACAGAATAGAGTTTTTCCAGGATCCACCTCCTCAGTTTCTAATCACCCTAGAGGGTTCTTCTCTTCAAAGACAAATATTTTTAGAAGAATCAATTTGGGATTATCTTCAGATGAACGTTATAGAGGAAGTTCCAGACTACGAAAGAGGCCAGGGAATTTACTATTGTTTTCTTGGTTCCAAAGCCAAACGGAATGTTTCGCATTGTAATTATAATCGATCTGAGAATGGTGAAGTGATATATAAGGAAAAAGCATTTCCAGATGGAATAAATAAAGTCAGTTATTCAAATCCTAAAAGAAGGAGATTATCTAGCAACAATAGACTTAAAGGATGCCTATTTACATCTGCCCATCTTTCATCGTCACAGGACATTTCTGAGGATAGCAGTTTTTATGCAGAAAAGAATGCATCATTTCCAGTTCAAGGCACTGCCTTTTGGGATAACTTCTGCTCCAAGAGTTTTCATCAAGGTGGTGGTAGCAGTGGTAGCAGTGCTCAGGAAGGAAGGAATACATATAATCCCTTATCTGGATGATTGGTTGTTGAAGAAGTTTCAGCCTCTCTCCTAGTAAAGCAGGTTCAGAGAACCTTGGAAATTCTGGAGAAACTAGGTTGGATAGTCAACAGGGAAAAATCGTCCCTCTTTCTATACAGGCAGAAACTATTTCTGGGGAACATACTGGATACAGTCAGAATGAAGATCTTTCTAACTCCAGAGAGAGTTTCTTCTCTTCAGTCTCAGATTCTAGGTCTAAAGTTTTCTGGGCTGATATCTCTTCGTCAGAGGATGAGAATTTTAGGCCTTATATCAGCCTCCATATAATCGGTCAAACGGGCCAGACTACATATGAGGCTTCTACAGCAGGATTTGCTCACCAGATGGGACAGAAATATAGAGTCCCTGGACAGAAAGTTCTGCATTTCCTCAGAAACAAAATATTCACTACACTGGTGGCTACAGAGAGGAAGACAAGGAAAAGACATAGAGGAGCCAGAATGGATTATGGTTACAACTGCCGCTTCCCTCAGCATTTGGGGGCTCATATGGGAAACCTCTCTGCACAGGGATGTTGGGGTCCTATAGAGAAGTCCCTTTCGTCCAATTTCAGAGAGCTGAAGGCAGTTTCTCTTGCCCTAAATTTTTTTCAGAAGCATCTGATGGGCTGTGCTGTGAAAGTTCAGACCGACAATACGATTGTGGTGACTTACCTGAACCAACAGGGAGGCACAAGGTCCAGGGTTCTCCTGAAGGAGACCATGAATATTCTTCACTGGGCAGAAGAACATCTTGTAGCTCTGATAGCGGTGCATATTTGGGGACAGGACAACAAACTGGCAGACCATTTGAGCAGAGTTACATTGGACCGAGGAGAATGATCTCTGAATCAGAGGATTTTTTTCAGAGAATTATCAAGAGATGGGGGAAGCCAGTGGTGGACCTGATGGCGACAAGAGAGAATTCCAAACTGCCCAGGTTCTGCTCCCTATACAAGAAAGATCACCCTTGGATCCTGGATTCGCTGTCCATCAAGTGGGAATTCAGGTGTAAGAAATATACCTGGCTCGCGGCGGCGTGGACGGCCGCCACGCTGCCACGCCGCCGCGCTCCTTCTCCGTAGGCTTCCTGGTCCTAGTGCGCGTGCGGCGCGCATGCACATTATTTAAAGGCGCAGGCGCGCTGGTGTAATGATGTCAGCGCGCAATGGCGCGAATTTCAAACTGTATTTAAGCCCATTCATTGGTACTGCTGGTTGCCCGTGATAGGATTTATCCTGTGGTTTTTGCCTGAAGCCTTGTGCTGTTTGTCCGTGTTTATTATGCTAGTATCCGGTTTTGACCTCAGCCTGTTTCCTGACGACGCTCCCATCTGAATCCTGACCTGTGCCTGTTACCCGACTACTCTATTGCTTGTACCCCTTCTGCTTGATACCCGGTTTTGACCCTTGCCTGCCTGACGATCCTTGCTATCTGCCTGCCTCGACCCAGCCTGTCTGACTATCCTCTCTGCCTCATCCTTGCCAGTAACCGCGATCCTCGTCCCAAAAGACTCTAGATACTTGCCGTGCCCCATTGCCTGCCAGAACTCTAGCCTTGCCCACTCATAAGTCCAGGTGGCACCCCAGTAGGCGGAGGGCCTCCCCGAAGTCCAAAAGTGGTCACACATACTGGTGAAGAGAGCTCTGACCACGGTGCTTGGCTCTAGTTCTGGTATTGGGTGCCGGCCGTGACATCAGGCTGGCATATGTCTTTCCTCCCATTCCTCTCATAGGGAGAGTTCTAAGGAAGATACGACTAGACCAGACTTCAGTGATTGCGATCATACCAAATCTGGCCAAGGAGGAGTTGGTTTTCACTCCTAATGCAGATGAGTCGAGGGGAATATTGGATCCTTCATTGCACCAGATCTCTATTGTTCCAGAAGGGGGTGGTACACACAGATCCTCAATGTCTGAACCTGACAGCCTGGATGTTGCTAGACCCCTATTAAGTAATCGGGGTCTTTCAGAGAAAGTAATTAATACCTTGATGAGCGTGAGGAAAGAATCTACTTCCAAAGTAAAGGATTATAAAAGTCTTTAGGAATTGGTGTCATATGGAAGATATTAATTTGTCTTCAGTTTCTGTAAACAACATCTTGGATTTTCTTCAGCGTGGCTTGGACAAGAATTTAAGACCAAATACACTCAAGGTCCATATATCAGAAATTTCAGCATTTCTGGGGATCAGGTTTGCTGAAGAACCTCTTATTAAAAGGTTTATAAGAGCAGAGTTAAGACCAACTGTACTGGATATTGTATTGGAGAAACTCTGTGATGCCCCCTTTGAACCTATGGAGAATACAGATATTAAACACCTTTTTTCCCAATCACTTCTGCAAAGAGAGTAAGGGATCTTCAGGCTTTATCAGTCAGAGAGCCTTACATAAAGTTTTTTCAAGAACAAGTGTTACATAGGACTGTACCTTTTTTTTAGACCCAAGGTGGCTTCTTGGGCTAATATTAATAAAGAGATCTGTCTTCCTGCCTTTTTTCCTCAGCCAAAAACTCCAGAAGAAAAAAGACTTCATCTGTTGGATGTGAGCAGAGTTCTAAATGAATATATTAAAAGAACAGAGTCATTCAGAAAATCAGAAAATCTCTTTATATCCTTTGGGAAAAACAAGGGACAATCAGCTTCAAGGTTGTCTTTAGCCAGATGGATAAAATATACTATACAGACTTGTTATATTGCTGATAACAAATCTCCACCAATGTTTGTGAAAGCAGACTCTACCAGAGTGACAGCCAGATCTTGGGTGGAAAAGTTTCTGGTTCCTGTGGATCAGATCTGCAGAGCAGCCTCATGGGCAAGTCCACATACATTTGTTAGTCACTATAGACTGGACATCAATGCTTCCCAGGATAAGGCCTTTGGGAGATCTATTCTTCAATCAATGGTGAAGGAATCTGGAACCTAATCCTCCTTTTGTTAAGGAAAGTTGAAATTTTACTTACCGTAATTTCCCTTTCCTTTTAGTCCAATTAGCAGCACAAGTAAGCCCACCCAATTAAATAAATTATGCTTTCTGTGTGGTTGTATTACTTGCAAAAGGCACGATGTAAGGGGGAAAGGGGTGGGTTCTTATAGCTTCTGAAGCTCGGCTATTGGTCCTACTGTTCTAATTAGGGGGATGGAGGGAAATCTCAGTGTGTGCAGCTGATTGGACTAAAAGTAAAGGGAAGTTACGGTAAGTAAAATTTCAACTTTTTGGGGGGTAAACATATATTTCTGTTTTTACCTCACAAAAAATGCAGTCAATGTGTTGATTTTTTATTAGCTGAAGTGAACCACAGGACTATTTGTATGCTTTGGTAATCCTATGTACAACGGACACCAAACTGTTTGGAGGACCCCTGGCATATTTAGGGTGCTTCTTCTTGGTGCATAATGATACATGGGTGATATGATGCTGGAAAGTTGAAGCTTTGAGGCAATTTTTAGATAATTTCACTAAAACTGACAATTTGGGGAAAGCCTTGTGACTATTTTTGGTGTTTTTACCCCACAAAAAATGCAGTAAATGTGTTGATTTTTCAGTAGCTGAAGTAAAGTCCTGGACAATTTGGATGTGCTAACTTCATATTGGGGTCTCTAAATGCAAGATACTTTGGTAAACCTATGCACAATGGGCATCAAACTGTTCAGTGGACCCCTGGCAATCATATGCAGGGTGCTCTTGGTACCTTGTACAGTGTGGGATATGCGGAGCAGCAAAATAAAACCTTTGAAGTGATTTTTCTGAATTTTGATACTTTTCTATAACAACTGCTACATTCAGGTTTACCTGTCACCCAGACACAAAAAGCTGTATAAGAAAAGTCCTTTTCAAATTAAACATGAAATCCAACTTCAATATTTTATTAATACATTCATAGCTGTTGTAAGCTCATTTAAAAATTTCAGGTGTCAATCAAATATTGTCTGCCCTTCCTCTATGCCTTAGGCATAGAGGCGGGGCAGACAATTTCTTTCACTTTCCATTCAGTACTTCCTAGATGTCACTGCTCTCCACACATCTCCTGTTCTATCCGTTTAGCCAGTGCATGGAATGGACATCAGGTCCCCCATTCTGGTGTACAAACAAGATTCTGAGGTGATGCAAGGCTTGCCTTAATAACAGTGTCCACAAAATGGCTCCTGACTGCTTGCTATAATTATGAATTCCCAGACTGAAGGAAACAAGATTCAAATAATTTATATAGTGCAATTAAAGTTCATTTTGCTTGATTTTTTTTGGGTGATGGGTCCCCTTTCAGACAACCTTTGATGTTTGGTAGTTAGTAGAGAGACATAGTAACCCAGTTTGGTTTTCTAGGGTAAACATACTGTTTCAGGATTTTTTGGCCTTGGAATCTAAAATATGCAGTTTTCTGCCTTAGTGCTTTCATTATTCGGTATTATACTGCCAGGAGTTTTTGCTGTTTATCTCCATAAAACTATACATATCTGGATTTTGTACATTCAAGAGACATGAGGCTTTCCAAATCAGTTGGATTTTCATGCGTAAAATGAAATATTTTTCTGGTATCAATTCATATATTGTGAAAAATAGTAATTTTTTATTTTGATTTTGGTATTTAGCGCTATAAATCTTTTTGCAGAGGTGGAAATACATGAAAACTCAGGCAGATTTAGATTTCTCCCGAAAAAAACCCAAAATATAGTTTTCCTATGTAAACTATAGATTTCCCCTCAGAAAATGCCCCTAAAGTGAGAGAGCACAAAATGTTTCAAAAACGTCTGGCATAACTAAAATGTGAAATTCTGCTGGCACTTAAAAGGGTTAATTATGATCAGTATTTGTGTTAGCATTATTTGTTTGTTTCTCCATAATAATTAGCTAGTTGTGCAATTTGGATATAATATCACATATAAAATTAGATGTGATATAGATTAAATCTGACCTTCAGACACAAGGTACAACAGTTGCAACTCACACCATCCTTCACCATCTCAATGAATGGGCAGAAAATCTTAGGAATTGAAGGAAGACTGATTAATTTAAGATACATATTTGAAAGAGCAACTTTAGTTCATCAAAACCACCTGAACAATTGTTATTGTGAACTTAAATGTAGCACCTATGTTCTTAAATGAGTCCATATTAAAACATAACAATAGGGGGCCGATTCACCAATGGTCGAATATCGAGGGTTAATTAACCCTCGATATTCGACTAGGAATTGAAATCCTTTGAATTCGAATATCGAATTAGAAGGATTTAGCGCAGGAAATTCGATCGATCGATCGATCAAAGGATTATTCATTCGATTGAACGATTAAATCCTTCGAATCGAACGATTCGAAGGATTTTAATTCAACGATCGAAGGAATATCCTTCGATGAAAAAAACTTAGGCAAGCCTATGGGGACCTTCCCCATAGGCTAACATTGAGTTCGGTAGCTTTTAGCTGCCGAACTAGGGGGTCAAATTTTTTTTTAAAGAGACAGTACTTCGACTATCGAATGGTCGAATAGTCAAACGATTTTTAGTTCGAATCCTTCGATAGTCATAGTCGAAGGTCGAAGTAGCCCATTCGATGGTCGAAGTAGCCCAAAAAACACTTCGAAATTCGAAGTTTTTTTTAATTCGAATCCTTCACTCGAATTCACTCGAATTTAGTGAATCGGCCCCTAGATGTTTGACAATGGGCAATATTTTTAATACACAAGTTTACTTATTGGCTCATAGTCAAGGGGAAGTTATAAAATGATATATATTTATGTTTACTATATTTGTATTATATTTGTATGTGTTTTCTCCTTTCTTAATTTCTTTAGGCTCACTTGGGGGAGACCTTGCTGACTTGACTTGTGAGATTGAAATCAAGCAGCGCCTGATAGAGGAGTTAGAGCAAAGTCAGCGACGACTACAAACACTCAAACTTCAGTATGAGGAAAAATTGCAGCAACTGCAGAGTCGGATTCGTGATACACAGCTGGAAAGGGACCGGGTGCTACGGGAGCTTAGTATGGGGCATCATTCTTCACCTCATTTTATCAGTTCTCTGCCATGCCATTTTTCTCTGTAAGATCCTTGCTTTAAATGTTCATCTTTGTTTTCCATCTCTCACCATATTCCTTTAATGCTCCTACACCTTTTTCTAACTTTTGCAACGTTATCTTTATAAGTTAAAAACAAACACTTAGGGGAAAATTTACTAAAGGGCGAAGTGGCTATCGCTAGTGAAAATTCGCAAGAAGTCTCATCTGCAGGGACTTTGACAATTTACTAACAGGCATAGATTACAATTCACTAGTGAAAGAGATCACTATAGTTTTGCGCCCTATTGCCGGGTGAATTTTTGCTTAGGCAAACAATCGTTACTTCACAAATTCACTAGTGTGAATTTAACAGAAGGTTACCTCTTTCGCCAGAGTTCGCCTTCACCACCTTAGACCAGACAAACTGATAAGATGAAGCTTCATCCTCCTCAATCTAATAATATCAGTAACATCATATCCTGTATGATGGAAACTCATAAAAGTTGTTAAAAAGGCTGGCATTTTTCATTTTTTAAAGTGGGATTGCCTTCAAAAGTCCTCACTAGTAAAGATTTTTTAACCAATTTGAGGGGCATGCCACATTTGTTTTAGGTTCGGCTCATGTCTAGGGCATTAGAGGATCTATTTAGTGTTTATTTTGCTTCCTTGGACATGTGTAATAATAAGTAGCCACTTCCAGCATTTTAAGCAACATCTCTAATAAAGATGTCTATACAACCTATGTGTACCCGCCCTATTTAAATTGACTTAAGCGTAAGAGTACTAACGAAGTTTCACTAGGCAGAACTGAATACTAGCCAATGATTGATAACGAATGCTTCCGCTGTACGAATTAATGCTAGTGAAACTTTGCCAGCATTCGGCTGCTGAGACGCAACTTCACATTTTAGTGAATTAGTGTAGTGGTAACGAATTTACGTCGGACGAAGTGAAAATTCGCCCTATAGTGAATTTGCCCCTTGGTCTTGTAGGTTCCATGGAATGTTACACAGAGGAGAAGGCTAACAAGATTCGTGCTGATTATGAGAGAAAGCTGCGGGAGATGAATCGAGACTTGCAGAAGCTGCAGTTGGCTCAGAGAGAGCATACGCGACTTCTTAAGAATCAGTCCCGTTATGAACGCGAACTTAAGAAATTGCAGCAGGAACTAAGTGATATGAAGAAGGCCAAGGTGAGGAGTAAAATAATATTAGTTTGTCTAAATCTGTTTTCTGTTTCCATTCATACTTTTATCTTTTTAAACATTTGGACATTTTGTACAACTTCTGTACAAAAGATTAAAGTCGTTTTATGATAATCTTGATTTTCTTACATTTCTACAGATTTGTTTCTTTGGGCAAGAAGTGGTTTTGTGAAACCCACATGCGCCATTCAAGGGGTATATTTATTAAAGAATGAAGTTAGAGATCACCACAGTCCTCTACACAGTCCATTCATTTCTATGGGATTTTGAATGGCATATTTATCAAAGGATGAACATACTCTTTTAAAAATCCCATATAAATTAATGGAGAGTGGCAGAATTTCACTCTAGAGGACTATGAAGCCGTCTAACTTCACTCTTTGATAAATATACCCCATGTGTGAAATAGAAAAAGCCAATAAAAGGATATATCCTTTGCTGTGTAAGAGCAATAATAGAAAAAAGTAACAAAAATACTAGTCAAATAATTCATATATTAAAACATACCTAAATACCTGGTGACATGTTGCTAAGAGTAGGACATTCTAGGATATATTAAAATCCAACCTGAAGGTGACTAAGCAATTAGTATTATGTTTTACCTAAAGTGACTCACACTACTCACAATGGAAAATTCTTTGTGGGTGTTTTGTTCCTGCAACAAAGCACTACGTCTGTTATTGCCCTTGTGAAGATCATCTTTCTAATTTAAATACTGGAAGGAATATGCAGAACTCTAGCATATAAGTAATCATTGGAAAATGAGACTAAAGAACCAAGATGATTGTAACTTAGAACTGTATTCATTTTTCAAGACCAAAAGATTTTTATTAACATACACATAATACAAAATGAATTCCATTTCCAAATAAACTAAGGAAAATTAAAATTAAGAGAGGCAATTACAGTATACTTGATTACCAATAAAAATATATATGCATAAATGCCTGGTGCTGTCTAACAAGTATAGCAGAAAGACTTTAGTGTAGTGGGTATTCCCACTAGAATTGACTAAAGCATCAGAAGTTCTATTAAGGTAGATTATTTTTTTAACCCATCCCTAGCATTGTTTTCTGGATAAGGGTTCTTTCCATAAATTGGATCTCCATACCTTAAATCTACTAAAAAATCATTTAAACATTAAATAAACCCAATAGTATTGTGTTAGCTCTAATAAGGAGCCAGGCAGTTCCAACTATGGGGTAGATTTACTAAAGGGCGAAGTGGCAGTCACTAGTGAATATGCGCCAGAATTCTCGTCTGCAGGAAAATCTCCAATTTACTAACAGGTGTAGACGACAATTCGCTAGAGAAATAGACCATTGCTAGAACAGTTAGACGCCCTATTGCTTTTTCCGCTCAGACGAACTGTTGTTACTCTGCAAATTCACTAAAGTGTGAATTTTACCAAAAGTTATTTCTTTCGCCAGAGTTTCCTTCGCCACCTTAGACCAGGTGAACTGATAAGATGAAGCATCATCGTCCTCAATCTAATGCCAGTGACATCATATCCTGTATGCCTGAACTCAGAAACGTTTTTAAAAAAGTTGGCGTTTTCTTCATTTTTTAAAGTGGGATTGCCTTCAAAAGTCCTAACTACTAAAGATTTTTGTGGTAACAATTTTTTTAACCAATTTGAGTGGCATTTGTTTTAGGGTGGGCTCATGTCTATGGCATTAGAGGATCTCTTTATTCTTTATTTTGCTTCCTTGGAAATTTGTAATAATAAGTGGCCACTTCAAGCATTTTAACCAGCAGCTCTAATACAGGCGTCCATAAGACCTATATGTACTATATTTAAATTGACCTAAGCGTAAGCGTACTAATGAAATTTAGCTTGGCAGAATTGAACTTGAGTTGCTGAGACTCAAGTTCACATTTTAGTGAATTAGCGTAGTGGTAACTAATTTACCCCTGGGAAATGGACATACCATAAGTGTTATTCTGACACTTCAAAAGATACTATAAACAAACAGGCTCGGATTTGTGGTGAGGCCGCAAAGGCCTCACCACAAAAAATGCGCTAAAGACGGCTTTGCCGTACTTCACCAGGCGTAGTTTCGCCAGGGCGGCTCAAATTCACTAAAATCTAAAGTTGTGCTCAGGGAGGAGAAAGGTAGCAAAATTGCACTAGCATTAATTCATCAAGCAAAGCAAAGTTACGCTAGCGATGCATAATTTGCATACAGCACCAAGTTAAAGTACAATGGACGTATATGTAGCAGCTTGTAGCAGCAAGTAGAGTTGTTATTTTGCCCTATACATGTGCTCACTGTATAGTTTAGGTGCCATATGTTAGGATATGTAGGGGGAAGGAGGGTATCCCCAAAAAAATTTACGCTCTTTTTCAGAAAAAGTAAAATACGCCAGCATTTTTTGGGACTTAGAAAAAATGTAAACTATATTTTGAAGCAAGTCATATCTACTCTATTGCACTTCGCCTGGTCTGAGGTGGCGCAAGAGGTAAGGTTCAGTAAAATGCGCAAGTTAGTGAATTAGCATAGTTACGTCCCTTTGCCATAGCGCAACTTCGCCTTGTGTAAGGGTGCGAAGTAGCGCTAGAGTAACATAGTAACATAGTAACATAATAAGTAAGGTTGAAAAAAGACACATGTCCATCGAGTTCAACCTTTTTTTTTTATTATTAGCTACCTATCGCCAGTTGATCCAGAGGAAGGCAAAAAAACCCATCTGAAGCCTCTCCAATTTGCCTTAGAGGGGGAAAAATTCCTTCCTGACTCCAAAATGGCAATCGGACTAGTTCCTGGATCAACTTGGACTATGAGCTATTTCCCATAACCCTGTATTCCCTTACTTGCTAAAAAGCCATCCAACCCCTTCTTAAAGCTATCTAATGTATCAGCCTGTACCACTGATTCAGGGAGAGAATTCCACATCTTCACAGCTCTCACTGTAAAAAACCCCTTCCGAATATTTAGGCGGAACCTTTTTTCTTCTAATCGGAATGGGTGACCTCGTGACAGCTGGAAAGACCTACTGGTAAATAAAGCATTAGAGAGATTATTATATGATCCCCTTATATATTTATACATAGTCATCATATTACCCCTTAAGCGCCTCTTCTCCAGCGTGAACATCCCCAATTTGGCCAGTCTTTCCTCATAGCTAAGATTTTCAATACCTTTTATCAGCTTAGTTGCCCTTCTCTGTACCCTCTCTAATACAATAATGTCCTGTTTGAGTGATGGAGACCAAAACTGTACGGCATATTCTAGATGGGGCCTTACAAGTGCTCTATACAGTGGAAGAATGACCCCCTCCTCCCTTGACTCTATGCCCCTTTTAATACAGCTCAAGACCTTATTTGCCCTTGATGCTGCTGACTGGCATTGCTTGCTACAGCCAAGTTTATCATCTACAAGGACTCCAAGGTCCTTTTCCATAATGGATTTGCCTAGTGCAGTCCCATTAAGGGTATAAGTGGCTTGGATATTTTTACATCCCAGGTGCATGACTTTACATTTATCAACATTGAATCTCATTTGCCACTTAGCTGCCCAGATTGCCAGTTTGTCAAGATCATGTTGCAAGGATACCACATCCTGGATGGAATTAATTGGGCTGGATAATTTTGTGTCATCTGCAAACACTGATACATTACTTACAACACCCTCCCCTAAGTCATTAATGAACAAGTTAACTAAAAGTGGACCCAATACTGAGCCCTGGGGGACCCCACTAAGAACCTTACCTACAAGTAGAGAATGTCCCATTAACAACTACCCTCTGTACCCGATCCTGTAGCCAGTTTCCTATCCATGTGCAAACGACTTCATTAAGCCCAACAGACCTTAGTTTAGAAAGCAGTCGTTTGTGGGGCACAGTATCAAACGCTTTGGCAAAATCCAAATAGATCACATCTACTGCCCCCCCACTATCCAGAATCTTACTTACATCATAAAATGCAATCAAATTCGTCTGACATGACCTATCCTTCATAAAGCCATGCTGATTGTTGCTCATAATGCCATTCATTAGGACAAAATTTTGAATGTGATGCCTTAACAAGCCTTCAAATAATTTGCCACCGCAGATGTCAAGCTTACTGGCCTATAATTGCCAGGCTGAGATCGTAATCCCTTTTTAAATATTCAGCTTTTCTCCAATCCATAGGCACCATACCAGATGACAGTGAATCTGAGAAAATCAGAAATAAGGGCTGGTCTAAAACTGAACTAAGCTCACTTAGAACCCAGGGGTGTATGCCATCAGGCCCTGGAGCCTTGTTTACATTAATTTGTATTAAAGCTTTTTGAATCATATCCTGAGTCAGCCACTGACTAGATTGAGCTGAACCATTCGTGCAGTTATTAAGTGAGCCTGTGAACCCAGACTCCTCTATTGTATACACTGAAGAAAAGAACTGATTTAACACATTTGCCTTATCTGTATCTGTTACAACCATACTGGTACCATTATTTAATGGAGCAACACTCTCAACCTGCATCTTTTTACTATTAATATATTTAAAAAACTTTTTAGGGTTAGTTTTCACCTCCACCGCAATTAACTCTTCATTTCTTTTCTTAGCCTTTCCGGATTGCTGATTTACAACATTTATTACAGTGTTTATATTCATTAAATGCAGCTTCTGTCCCTACAGATTTGTAGTTTTTAAATGCCTTTCTCTTCTTTCCCATTAACTTTTTACTTCTGTATTAAGCCACACAGGATGATTCTTAGAGCTTCTACGTTTAGTCCTTAAGGGAATAAATTGAGAACAGTAATGATTTAATATCATTTTAAAGGACAACCATTTCTGTTCTGTGTTTTTAGCTGAAAACCTAATGCCCCAATCAATGCTCTGTAGGGCAGCCTTCAAGGCACTAAAATTAGCTTTTGCAAAATTCATGGTTTTTGTTGCCCCAGTATATTTTTGTTTTTTGCACCAGACATTAAAAGATATAACCTTATGGTCACTATTACCCAAGGGTTCAATGACTTGCACATTTGCTATAAGTTCTGGGTCATTTGAGATCACTAAATCAAGAATAGCATTTTTTCTGGTAGGCTCCTCAACAACCTGTGCTAAAAAATTGTCGTGCAGTAAGTTTATAAACTTGTTCCCATTAACTGATCTAGCAGTAACGTTGCTCCAGTCAATATCTGGGTAATTAAAATCCCCCATTATCATTACTTTACCTAAACTAGCAGCCTTTTCTATTTGCATTAGGAGCTTTGTCTCTTCCTCCTCAATTACATTAGGGGGTCTATAGCATACGCCTACAATTAATTTGCTGGATTCTTTACAATTGGTGAAGAACTCCACCCATACGACTTCTGCCCCCTCATTTTCTAACATAACCTCCTCCTTTATATGAGCTTTTAAATCCTGCCTAACATACAGACATACCCCTCCTCCTTTTCTATTGCCTCTGTCCCTCCGAAACAATGTATAGCCACTAATATTTACTGCCCAGTCATGCGACTCATTCAGCCATGTTTCGGCCACACCAATCACATCATATTTTCCTTCCAACACCAGCAGCTCCAGCTCTCCCATTTTACCAGTCAGACTTCTTGCATTTGTAAACATACATTTAATACTGGCACCATATTGAACATATGACATGTGGTCCTCCCTATCCTTAACAGTATCCCCAGCCAAATCTCCTCCCCCATTTTCCCTTTCTTTGCCCACTATCTCATCTAACCTGTCTACCACTGAATCTTTTACTGAACCCTCCCCCCCCCACACCTAGTTTAAAATCTCCTCCAACCCTCTAGCCATCTTCTCTCCCAAGACAGCTGCCACTTCGCTAGCGAATTTACTCCGGCACCCATTAGTAAATCGGTGAAGTGGCAAAATGACATCACGCTGATGAATTTTCGCTAGCGTTAGCCACTTTGCCTTTGCTAAATTTGCCCCTTAGTGCTCCAGTGTGAAAAGATGCGCATGTGTGCAATCTTAAGGGAGGGAGGGGGCGACGGAGGACACTGGCCTCAGGGTGCCGTGAGGAAAAATCCACACCTGTAAACAAAATATTTTTGCTTGAATTAGAAAGATTATGCACAAAACATTATGATGACATTAATTGAAATGTGTAGATGTGTTGCGGTATCATCCTAAACAGTGATTCCAGGCATCTTCTGTTAACTGTAGTATATTTTAAAATTAGTGAAGATGCTTAATTGTTTCTCACAGTCAGTGCTAATGAAGCAGATGCGAGAAGAACAGCAGCTCAGGAAGCTTGCGGAATCAAAGAGGAACAAAGAAATAGCTCAGCTGAAAAAAGAACACCATAGACAAGAGGTAACATTATATTGTGTAAAAGAATTCTGCCAAGAGAGAGGTTTTTTATATACTGTAAACAATCTATATTGAGTGTCTCAAACTTACCAACCCCTGCGCCACAAGTGGGCTATACCAGTCTTTGTTGTGTATGGAACACAAGCCATGTGTGTTGAAACAAGGCATGTGTGTTCCAGGGTATAATGCCCTCCCATCTGATTTGTTTGAAGCATCTGATAATTCCAGGGTATGTTACAGATGCCTAGCATCAAGACATTTTAATCATGGAGAAGCTTTTAACACCCACAGAGGTTAGGAAAACAAATTGAATTACTTGTTGGTGAGAGTAAATAAATATGTGAGGATAAAGTAGAAATGTGTGTGACTATGTAGTTTTCCTTTCAGCTTCACATTAGGGCTTTGGAGTCCCAGAAGAGACAGCAGGATATAGTGCTGAGACGGAAAACCCAAGAGGTCAGTAACATAATTAAATTTGATTAAAATGACTCTTTAATGTATTTTCTACTTTCTTCGCTGCTGCCATTTTCCTTCTTCTTTTGTTCTCTCCCTATCAATGATTTTTTTCCCACAAATTCACAGGTTTCTGCTCTGCGGCGTCTCTCTAGAAGACAACCTGATCGATCTGGAGGACGAAGCCAATCTGTTGCAGACTCTGGAGCAGAGTTATCCACAAGCACAGCATCTTCAGAACCAGATAGTTCTACACGTTCCGTGTCCAGTATTGTGCGCCATTGGAATCGAAAGACAAGTGGAGACATTGGGCCAATGCCTAATGGGAATTGTACAGCAAGGTGACACAGTAAGGGGTGTCGTTTGTGACATGTAATATAACTGCAGTTATACAATCTTGTAATATTAACCTAACTTTTAGGGTTACAGTTCTTTAGGGGAAGCCGAAAAATAGTTCACACCAAAAAGTTTTTCTAAAGTGTAAATTAAAAAATGATTATATAAACTAAGTAAATATTTTCCTCTGGCAAGCAGTACAAATCCTGCTTTTTTTTTGCATACAATTCAATTCTTACGCTTACCAAACCCCTTACCTCCTTGCTATACTGTATTTATATATTTAGACTTGTCAGATCACTTTGCCCAAATTTTAGGCAACAACTCAAAATCTGAAGTGCTAAGTTTAAATCTATCTTACCCATGTGACCAAACTTATTCAGCTAAACTCTGAATATTCCTGGAATACTTCACATTTAAATTGCTTAGGAATCCAGCCCACATCACATCTATAAAAATAATTACCTTTCTATGTGGAAGCAAATCAAACTTTTACTTACTCAATTAAAATCTCATGGTTAGGCCAAATCAAAGCAGTTAAGATGGTGATTTTGCTTAAGCTACTGTATCTTTTTCGATCTCTACCTATCCTGATGCCTAAGAATCAATCAAACATTCTCCAAATTTGATATCCCTTCACAAACCTGCTAGGGAAACCCAGAGTTCCCACCGGGTTTGGAAACTGCCCTGTTTCAAGTCACATTAAGTATACTAAAGACTTACTGGCAAAATATCTTGGACAGGCTTTAAGAATAAATTTCAACCTCCCATTATTGAGAAGTACTGTTTTCTACAAGTCCAACACTATTTATTAGCATTTGAGACAGTATGTATAGTATCATTCCCTAATGTCACAAATCAATATGACTCCTCTATCCTATATAAAAACCTGGGAGCATTTACATCAAACCTTGGACCCGAAAGCCTGGGAGAAGATGTGGGAAGGAACAAGCAACTGCTCCATTAATTTGGGCCAAGTGGAATATTCCTACAAGATTCTTACACATGGGTATTTAACACCTTCATGCTTACACAAAATGTTCCCAACGCAATCCCCGGCCTGCTTTATGAATTGTGGGGAAGAAGGAATGATGTCCCACAAATGGTGGCAATGCCCTCTATTGCAAAGGTACTGGTCAAGGGTCTTTGGTATAATTGATTCTATTACTCAGATCCATATTAGAAAGGGTTGCTTTGTTTAACCAAGCCGACAGGGCGCCCTAGGCAGCCCGTTGGCTACCACCACCCTACCCCAGTGTGTGTGCGCGCGTGCCCTTTGCGAGCGTGCATGCACACGTGAGAGTGAATTCGTGCGAGTGCGCATGTGTCCACTCACGATGAAGGGGAATGAAGAACAAGCAGGGAGACAGAGGAGTGATAGAGGTAGGGGGAGTGACGGTGGGAGGGAGGCAGGGAAGAGTGCTAGAGGGGATGGAAGAAGAGAGAAGGAAGGGGAGGAGGGAGGAAAACAAGATTGGCAGGGGAGCGGACTATGGGTAGGCAGAAGACCTTGGATCAGGTACCTGCCTGGCCTCTTTTGCATACCCCTAGTTCCAGCCCTGCTGATTAATACCAGCATCCCTATTGTGAAAATAGGACAGCTTTACTGACTGGTGCAGAAGGTGATAAATGCATTAAACTTTATTTTTTCTTTCCTTTGTTTTTTTTCTTCCTGTTCATGCTGTATTAACCAATTGGATGTCTCCAACTGAATGGCCGGTAGAAGGAAAGGGGTACGGCCAGGCCTACCACTCAGTAAGGCTGCTCACATGAAGTGGCAAACTTTGGAGAGAAGGGTTCGGGAAGTTGTCCTACAGAGACTTACTCTTCTTAACTTGGAGAGTGATATGGAAAGACTGCTGCGGGTGAGAGTTCACAATATACAAGCCACAGCATCATAACTACTCCTCCTGAAAATGGTTTAGACTGATCTTAATCAATAGGAAAACTGAAGATATAATCACCCCCAGGTTATTATAATTGTGTAATTTATATCCCGGGCAGTGCACTTGTTTGCTAAAAATTGCACTAGCCCAGGGTGTTTCCTCTAGAAGCACATCATTTTTTATCTTCTTTGGCTTCTTCTGTCTTCTCTTTATTCTGGATTGGACAGGCACTGTAGAGTGAATTTAGACACAAAAGCCTGCTTTTTGCATTGGGCCTGAAGAAAAGAAGAAACTAGCAGATATTTTCAGTGAATGAGCTCTTATATAAATACAGTGGGCCAGTACCGTTTTAGTGGAACAGGCACACCAGCCTGTGGTATCAGTTAAATTATTATAATCACTATGGGTTACCTATGATTTGGCACCACCCCCATGATTATACTGTTTATTTTTATTTAATGTTATCATCCATTAATTGCACAGGAACAAGAGACTTAAAATACAACAGAATGCAAAATATTATACTGAGCCTAGTAGAAGGAAATCCTTAATGTTACTTACATTAAATCAGGAGTGCCCATACTGTACTAATGTGAGGTCTAGCAATGTTATTACATTATGATCTATTCCATGGAAAATATTACTTAAATGTTGATTTATGAGAAAATGTATATTGCTAAATTTAACAAACAACTATTTATAATGAAACCTTAATATATTAAATATCTGAATGAAAAGCATGAAATAGGAGGGTGATTTAGAAAAGGTGTTTGTTGACAGTGTCTTGAGATCTACTGATTACCAGCGACAGCTATACTGGTAGATCCCGATTTACCTTTTTGGCACCCCTGCATTAAAACCTGATAGTTTTGCTAAGAATGTATGATTTTTCCTGTTTCATTCAATTGCCCAAAATGGGAAAGATTTGGGCAATTTTGCAGGTTAATGCATTTCAACCTCCTTCCCCTTCAAGGTGTGGTTTCAGGTAACAAATATAGATATGCACAAATTCAATTACATTGTAAAAATGTATTTTAAGGAGACATTTTGTGTGAAAAACAAGAATGTACCAGGGCACTATACTCTTTAAATATTGAATTATTGCGCTTTTAAAAGTAATGATTGCATATTTCTGCAAATACTCTACTAATCCCGCCCACCTCTTCCACTTCCCCTCTGCATTTCCCAGGCTGTGCATGGGAGCCAGTGGCACTCACACACTGCATTGTAGGATAGCAACCAGCTAGACTGACTTGATAGGGAACTGAAGCCTGTCTTTGCTTGTGTGGCTGCAAGGCTGTGATTGTCTGTCCTCCTCCTACTGTGCTTCTTGCAGGGACCTTTAGGATATGCCCACCCCTCGTTTGAAACACAGACTGCAACTGTAGCAGATCTATATGGAGCTAAAATAAAGGAACCAAATTTGAATTGTAACACTGCCGCAGGCGTGACAAAAAATGTGATCCTCTTATAGCAATCATCCTGTGCTCCTGTCGACACACCAACTGTTCAGCAACATAAAAGTAAAATTGGAAGAAGTAGAGGGGCAGAACTATGCTGCAAAATTAATTTAATTAGTAATGCACCAACACTACATGTTTCAGGCCAGCATACCCTTTGTCAAGTGTACATCACATTCCCCAAACCAGTGTTTAAATCTACTAATTAGGCACTTAGTCCATGCCACACCTCCCAGTGAGTTCATTGGTCCAATTCCATCAGTCCAGTTGGTTTGAATTCCAACCTTATTAGTCCAAAGTTTTTCTTTTGGGTAATTGCTCTCTGGCCAGTTAAGTGAAAGCCTGACCCAAATTTATACAGTCCAAATTTTTCATGGTGAATGCGAGCTACCCAGGTAACCCAGGGTCTTACCCATAGATACAAAATTCACTAAACATAAGTAGCATGTTATACCCATAGGTTTTTTCCCATCCACTATTTCAAAAATCAGCTGCCATATCAGTAAACATTAGTATTTATCTTACCAAGTGTTGATTTTGTTTATAACAGCAGATTAGATATACATATAAAACACCAAGTTGCCCTACTACAAATAGCATTTTATGCTCCATGCTCCATTCAAACCCAATGGTGCTAAGCTATTAAGTTTTTTTTTATCCAGATTGCTTCACGTTGTAATAACAGTCCCCTCCCCTTGCTGGATATATAACAACTTCCAAAATTTGACAACATAATTGGGCCTGATTGCGCCTAGCATCATGGAAATGACGGGAAACCACTGTATCTGCACCTGTTTTTTCTTTAAAATTACCAATATCGCCCTTGTGTTCCTTAATCCTATTTTTTTACGGATCTCATTGTTTGGCCTACATATGCAAGGCCACACAAGCATTTCAGCAAATAGATCACTTGCTTTGCATCACAGGTAGCAAAACATTAAAGAACTATTTTTTAGCCCTTAGTGGGATGAATATTTGTTTCCGCTTTAATCACTCCTGAAAAACACACACAGTTTAAACATGGTACTGTAACATCTGTGACTCCTGTCTCTCTTTTTTTGTTCTGCATGGCATAGCTACTCTTTAAGAGTTCTTCCTCTTTTATAGCTAAACATAGGAGGGACTGAAAAATGTTTTCCGTAGTCTTTATTACTTTGTTAAATCGGCCAATATTGTTTGACCTCATTTTCTACTTTTTTGCTGAAAACACCATATTCATATTGACTTACAAAGACTGGGCGATTAGTTTGATTTCTACTGTTTATTTTATTTTTTTCAGTTAAAAGTTGTTAAAATTTTAGAAACTTCATCATTCACCTTGGCAAGGTAAAGTGCATTCTATACTTTTTCTAGGAATGTTTTTTCCAGTGACTTTATTGCTGTATTGTATGCAATGTCACTAGATGCAATCCTACGAGCCCGTAAGAATTGACCTTTAGGAATGGCTTTTATAATCCCAGGATTATTGAAGCTATGTGCATCAAGTATATTATTTCTATCGCCTACAATATTTAGTTCCTGGTCCTTCACATGGCAGTGGGCACTAATGGGTTAACCCCCCTCGTCATGAGAAAGGACAGGAAATTGCATCAAAATAAAAGACCTCCCTTGCCCCTGACTCGTCCTCCTATTTTTTCCTGTCCTTCGTCAGGAAACTCACCCAATCCGGCGGATACTGAGCTCTGTCCGCTGATGCTGGGGGACCTGCATAATGCCTTGTGCGTCCCTGCAGGGCCTGCTCCGGGCCATGGCCTTTTGTTGCCTAACCAGCGCAATGCTCCGTTTGCTTGGGGAGCACATGCGCAGTAAGTCGCGGTTCATCCTGAACCGCATAGACGGAAGTGTGAACCGCATGGGCGGAAGTGTAGTCACTATCACGTCACTATCGCATGGATTTTCCCCGCTACTCGTTCAGCAAAAGAACAGGAGAACAGCTGAAGCCTCCAGTTTGGGACTAAGTCACTGCAGTAAGTGCATCCCTAGGGAATTAATGCTGCTGACACCAGCCAAACAGGTACGAGAATCTAACTTGTTACTCTGTTCCCTAACAGCTATGAGCTCTGGGAGGCAATCTCATTCTACGTCAAGGGGGTGAGTGGACAGTGAAAGCTGAGCCTTGGATGTTTTTTCTTTGCTATCACCTTACTAACGTTGGTGTTATTGTTGCAGGAGCTCCCCTGGTAAAAGGAGAGATGAAGAGGTCAGAAGTAAATGCTCTAGGAAGGAATGCCTTTCCTGCAACAATCCTGCTTTAATAAACAAAAAGTTATGTCAGGAATGTCTGGACCTTCCACCTCACAAGATATGTTTATGGAATGGATGAAATCATCTTTTGATCAAACCATAAATGATATGGTTGAGAAAGTAACTGAAAATGTAATGTCTAAAGTTGTTGCTCTCAAGAGTGATAGGAGACCAATTAGTCACAGTGTGTCCTTATCAGAATCTCCCATTTCGAGTAATATTGAGCAAACATATGATAGAGAAGAAGTTTCTTTCAATGTGGATTTGGTGGAACCCCTCATTGTCGCCATGAGGGAAACCTTAAAGATTGGTACAGCGAAAATTTCGGAATCAGAAGATTTGATGTTTAGAACCTCTGCCAGGAAAAATGAAGTTTTTCCTGTACATCAAGTAATCAAAGATATGATTAAAGAAGAATGGAGTTCACCAGATAAGAAATTCTTTCTAAATAGAAGAATAAAGAAGATGTACCCATTTAAAGATGAGGAAGTAAAAGATTGGGATTCTGCTCCGAAAGTTGATGCTTCTATTACTAGGATAGCTAGAAAGACCACGCTTCCAATCGATGAAGGGGTGTCACTACGTGATGCAATGGAAAGAAGGCAGGATACTATTCTAAAGAAGGCCTACTTAGTTGCTGGGGCTGCCTGCAAACCCGCAATAGCCATCACATCTTTGGCTAGAGCTAACAAGATATGGATACAGGAACTAGAAGAAGCTCTGAAAGTAAAAACCAGCAGAGATGACATGCTAAAGATGTTAGAAAAAGTTAAGGCAGTAAATGACTTTGTATCGGAAGCCTCGCTTGATGCAGTTATGTTCGCGCCAAAAGGGATGAGTTTAGCGGTCGCAACCAGACGTTCTCTCTGGCTAAGGCACTGGATGGCTGATACACCATCAAAATATAATCTTCTCTTCCCTTTGAAGGTAACCTGTTGTTTGGACAAAGGTTAGATACTATAATTTCCAAAGCTTCCGCAGGTAAATCTTCCTTTTTACCACAGGACAAAAGAGAGAAGAAACAAACAGGAAGATTTGGCAATAGAGCTCCAAGAGGGTCCTTTAGAGAAGCTAAATCCTATAGGTCAGGCAAAGGTTTCTCAAGACAGAATGGATTTTGAATCTAGAAAAATCCTCTCTCATTCCTACCCAAAGGCTAAATTATTTGGGTTTAATTCTGGACACAGTGAGCTTAAGAATTTTCCTTACTCCGGTGAAAGCTGTCGAAATCCAACAATTAGTGACCAGTTACTCCAAGTTTCCAGCCTCGACAGCACTGACATGCCAACAACTTTTGGGAAAATGAATGGCCACAAAAGATGCAGTCAATTGGGCTTTACACCATATAAGACCTCTTCAGTCAGAATTTCTGAAACAATGGAACAGAAAACACGAATTTCAAGTCATAAAGATCAGTCAAGAGGTAAGGCAAAATCTTTTTTGGTTGAAGAATCCTCAGAATATGCTGAAGGAAAAATCTCTGAAGACCCCAGAATGGCTACATCTAACAACAGATGCGAGCAAGATAGGATGGGGAGCCCATACAGGAAAGAATTCAGTTTGGGGCAGATGGAAATCTTATCAGATGAGGTATCCATAGAATTGGAAAGAGCTTATGGCAGTTTGTTTAGCTCTTCTGAAATTCAAGAAAGTGATCAGAGGGAAAGCGGTCATGGTCAACTCAGACTATATGACTACAGTGAGATACCTGATGAAACAGGGTGGCACGAGAAGCAGATCTCTAATGCAGAGTGCACAGCTGATTTTCCAGTGGGCAGAAGTTCACCTTTCAGATCTGGCAGCTCTTTGTGTTCCTGGGAAAATGAATATTTGGGCAGATTGGCTCAGTCAGAACCCTCACCCAGGAGAATGGGAATTGGATCAGAACACCTTCAATCTTATTGTAGCAGTTCTGGGCCAACCAGTGATCGATCTGATGGTGAATCCAAGGAACAAGAAAGTAACAATGTTCTGTTCCAGATTCAAGAACAAAGGGGCCTTGGTTCAAGACTGACTCAATCTGGCTTATGCATTTCCATCCATTCCTTTGATTCCCAAACTCATCAGGAAGATCAGGGAGGACAAGGCAGAGGTGATTGCCGTTTTACCATGGTGGCCCAGGAGGAATTGGTTTCCTCAGTTATTCAACATGAAGCAAGCTCCTCCATTCAAAATCCCTGTGCATTCGAAGATGTTACGGCAGGGTCCACTGTTTCACCCAGCACCAGAAAGTTGGAAGTTGACGGCCTGGCGACTGAAAGGCTAAATATGAAATGTTTAGGTCTTACAGAAAAGGCAATAGCGACAGTACTGGCAGTCAGAAAACCATCAACATCACAAAAATATTACAGAATCTGGGAGACCTATCTCAATTGGTGCACAAAGACCAACAGGGCCTATGAAACCACCTCTCCAGAGAATATTGTTGAATTTCTCCAAGAAAAAGAAAGCATTCCTCCTTGGGATCTGACTTTGGTCCTTCAGGCCCTAACAAAGGAGCCTTTTGAGACCATTGGAAACAGCCTCTATAAAATTTGTTACATGGAAAATGGCTTTTTTATTAGCCATAACTTCCGCCAGGAGAGTTGGAGAGATTCAAGCACTTCTGGCTCTAGATAGCCATCTGACTTTTAAAGAGGATTGTGTAATTCTGAGAACTACTCAAAACTTTCTATCCAAAGTGGTATTCAAATTCCATATGAATCAGGACATAATACTACAAGCGTTTTTTCCATCTCCAAAAACAGAAGAAGAAGCTGTATGGCACAAATTAGATGTCATCAGGTGCCTGAAAGCCTATCTGCATAGGGTGAAGGAAATAAGAAAAGATCAGAATATCTTACTCATTCCATCAGGTATGAAGGCTGGTTGTAAAGCTTCAAAATCCACTGTGGCAAGATGGATTAAAGCCTGTATCTCAGAGGCTTATAAGACAAGTGCAGTGCAAGTCCCGCCTAATATTAAGGCTCACTCCACTAGAGCTGTTTCAGCGTTTTGGGCCTTCCAAGCCCAAGTTTCAGCAGAAGACTTATGCAAAGCTGCTGTCTGGTCTAATTTAAACACTTTCATAAAATTTTACAAATTGGACGTTTGGTCTTCAAGCCAGACAAATTTTGGAAGATCAGTTCTTCAAGCTGTGACTTATAAATAAAATTCTTAGTAGCATTATACCACCCATGCAGTGTCTTTACTGCTTGGTAAGACCCCATTAGTGCCCACTGCCATGTGAAGGACCAGGAATGAGGAAAATCTTATCATACTTACCGTGATTTTCTTTTCCTGGACTGTAACATGGCAGTGGGCAAGACTTCCCAACCCTTGAGGGGAATTTATATGTACAGTCAAAAATAGGAGGACGAGTCAGGGGCAAGGGAGGTCTTTTATTTTGATGCAATTTCCTGTCCTTTCTCATGACGAGGGGGGTTAACCCATTAGTGCCCACTGCCATGTTACAGTCCAGGAAAAGAAAATCACGGTAAGTATGATAAGATTTTCCTCATTCTATATCAAGAAATGTAATGCTTTTCCCCCTGAACTTAACTGTGGGGTGCTGTTGGTTAGCGTCATTTACCATTTCCACGAACTCTTCTGGTTTGCCATCCCAAATTAATAATAGATCATCCACATAAAGCATGTATTTAACAATGTACCTCTTATACTTATGCTCAAGAAAATATTTCTGTTCCAATGCATACACAAAGATATTGGCAAAGGCAATACCTTGCCTTTGCCAATAATAAGTACAGGTATGGGACCTGTTATCCAGAATCTTTCCATAATTTGGGTCTTTATGCCTTAAGTCTACTAGAAATTCATTTAAATATTAAATAAACCCAATAGGCTGGTTTTGTTTCCAATAAGGATTAATTATATCTTAGTTGGGATCAAGTACAATGTACTGGTTTTTTTTTATTATTAAAGAGAAAAAGGAAATCATTTTTGGATATTTTGGATAAAATGGAGTCTATGGAACTAATTTGGAGCTTTCTAGATATTGGGTTTCCGGATAAGGGATCCTATACCTGTACTATCAAGTCTGATATTTGAGTGGAATTATAAAAGCCATCCCTAAATGTCAATTTTTACAGGCATGTAGGTCATTGTATACAATACAGAGATAAAGTCACTGGAAAAACGATTCCTAGAAAAAGGATATAATGCACATTACCTTGCCAAGGTAAATTATGAAGTTTCTAAAATTCCCAGGGAACAACTTTTAACTGAAAAAAATAAAATCAACGGTAGAAATCAAACTAATCGGCCAGTGTTTGTAAGTCAATATGGTGTTTTCAGCAAAAAATAATTAAATATGGTCAAACTATATTGGTAGATTTTACAAAGTGATACAGACTATGGAAAACATTTTTCAGTCCCTCCTATGTTTAGCTATAAAAGAGGAAGAACTCTCAAAGATGAGCTATGCCCTAAAGAACAAAAAAAGAGACATGGGTCACAAATGTTCTTGGGGAAACCCAAGTTTGGTACTGTACCATGTATAAACAGTGTGTGTTGTTCAGGAGTGATTAAAGGGAAAACAATTATTCATCCTACTAAGGCTATAAAATAGCACTTAAATGTTTTGCTACCTGTGATACAAAGCAAGTGATCTATTTGCTGAAATGACTGTTTGGCCTTGCATATGTAGGCCAAACAATGAGATCCGTAAAAAATAGGTTCAAGGAACACAAGGGCGATATTCACAATTTTAAAGAAAAAACAGGTTCAGATGCTCTGGTTTCCCGTCATTTCCATGATGCTAGACACAATCAGGCCCAATTACATTGGCAAGTTTTGGAAGTTGTTAAAAATCCAGCAGGGGGAGGTGACTTACAGAAACTGTTATTACAACATAAAGCAATCTGGATAAACAAACTTAATAGCTTGGCACCATTGGGAATGATGCATGGATCATAGAATGCTTTTTGTAGTAGGGCAACTTGGTGTTTGATATGTATATCTAATATGCTATTTTTCATCCACAGATGAAATCAACACTTGGTAAGATAAATAATAATGTTTACTGATATGAAGGCAGCTGATTTTTGGTTAAGTGAATCTATGGGTAAAACCCTTGGTTACCAGGGTAGTTCCCAAAATTTGGACTGTATTCATTTGGGTTAGACTTTCACTTAACTGGCCAGAGAGCAATTACCCAAAAAGAAAAACTTTGGACTAATTAGTTTGGAATTCAAACCAACTGGACTGATGGAATTGGACCAATGAACTCACTGGGAGGTGTGGCATGGACTAAGTGCCTATTTTACATAGATTTAAGCACTGGCTTGAGGAATGTGATGTACATTTGACAAAGGGCATGCTGGCCCAAAACATGTACAGGATTATTTACTAAGCTCCGAATACCCGAAATTCCCCAAAATCCGTGACTTTTTGTGTTATAATAGGCTTAAAAAATCACAAATTTTTCGAATTTATTAAACCCAGAGGGCTAAAAGCCAGAATATAAAAACACGGCATCTTAAACCTGTCGAGGTTGAATAAAAGTCAATGGGAACAGTCCAATTAATTTTTGGTTGTGTCAGGGGTTTCGGGCAATTTCACAATGTTTTCTGAGCTTTCGGGTGAAAACTCTGAAAAATTCGGAGCTTACTGGAAAATTCACAAAAAAATAAATAAAATCAGAGTTTTTCCCGCAAAGCAATTTTTCGGGAAAATTGAATAATAAATAAGTTTTAAAAACCCGAGGGGGTTAGATCAGAGTTTCCACACTATAGAAGTGACTGCGCTCTGGGAGAGAGGTTTAATAGGCTTCTTCTATCTCAGTGTACATCCCCACCTCAGGTGTAAGGTCAATCAATTTATATTGGAGTTACTGAGAGAAACAGCCAAAATTGCAGTGCTTGCTGCTAATTGTGCTTTATTGCCACAACATGTTTCGGGCTCAAAGCCCTTTATAAAGTGTTATATTTTACAAATGAAGACAAAAACATTTATACAAAAATAGTGTATAAGACCTCCCCCTGGGGGGTTGTGCAGAGTCCATCAATGTCCAATCAGTCCATTGTTCCACTTAGTGTGATGCACACTGTGAAGATGTGAAAAAGTTCAAGTAGTTTCAAACTATTGAACAATTAAAAGTTCAAGGTACTGCCATTTCAATGGCCTACCTTGGAATAGTCACACCTGAAAATAAACATTAATTTCTATCACTGATTAGTGTTTTCTATATTGCAAATGATAATGCATATCTTGGTTATTAACAATCAATTCACGTTATGCCAAATATATATTCTATGTATATTATGTACTTGCCCATCTTACCATTACGTATTATTATAGCACACGTTTTGATGTATTCTAGTGTTTCAAACTGGGCAAACTAGTTATCTGCAAAGGAAACAGAAATATGCATCAATTGTGTTACAGGGTAATACATTATTGCAAGCAGGTAATTGTATCAAATACATAGGGGCCGATTCACAAAGGATCGAATATCGAGGGTTAATTAACCTTCAATATTCGACTGGGAATTAAAATCCTTCAACTTTGAATATCGAAGTCGAATAGTGCGATCAAACGATCGAAGGATTATTCCTTCGATCGAACGATAAAATCCTTCGAATCGAACGATTCGAAGGATTTTAATCCAACGATCGAAGGAATATCCTTCGATCAAAGAAGCTTAGGAAAGCCCATGGGGACCTTCCCCATAGGCTAACATTGAGTTTGGTAGCTTTTAGATGGTGAACTAGGGGGTCGAAGTTTTTTCTTAAAGAGACAGTACTTCGACTATCGGATGGTCGAATGGTCGAATAGTCGAACGATTTTTAGTTTGAATAGTTAGATTTGTAGTCGTAGTCGAAGGTCGTAGTAGCCCATTCGATGGTCGAAGTAGTCCAAAAAACACTTCGAAATTCAAAGTTTTTTTACTTCGAATCCTTCACTCGAAGTTAGTGAATCGGCCATATTGTTATGCAGGAAATTATGTTGCAAAGAAAAGAAAACTTTGTTACAGAGGTTCATTTTGTTACAACACCTCTCATTTTAAAGATAACATTTTACATTCCAGCTATCGTTCAAGCCTTGTGGGTGTAAGGTATTTAATCTTTTTATTCAGAATCCTTCCTTTTGTAATAAATATTGTCTCATATCACCTCCCCTTTGTGAGGGCTGGACTACTTCTAGTACCATCCACTTTATACAGAAAATGTAATATACCTATTAAAATGCCCATGAGGCAAGGGTTATATAGGCCAGACAAGTAGGAGCATAAAAACTAGGATTAAAGAACATAGGGGAAACATCCGAAATTTTAAACAAGGAACTCCTACAGACACTACTGTATCAAGACATTTCAATACCGCAAACCATAACCAAACACAGTTAAAGTGGATTAACAATTAGCAGCAAGCACTGCAATTTTGGCTGTTTCTCTCAGTAACTCCAATGTAATTAGATCAGAGTTTGTAGCAGCCGATATTGAGATAAATTCGGACCTTGATAAACAATCCTGTAGTGTTATTGCATTACTAATTAAATGAATTTTGTAGCATAGTTCTGCCCCTCTGCTTCCTCCAATTTTTGCTAAAATAAAGGGCTATTCTATTCTTTAAAGATAATATTAATTTTTAGCCGAAAGTGAAACAAGCACTGTATAGTATTCATTAATTCCTACAAAATTAGGTTATTTTTTTTCATTTAACCTCTTTGTCTCCTTGTGATTAGTGTTCATATCTCAGTTTTACTTGCTTCTACTTTTATGTTCATACCATTCATTTTCATATTACAATATTACAGAAACGTGAGGAGCTGTCACTTCTGCAGGAAGCTTTGATAAGTCGTACTGTAGTCCCCCCAGAAGACAGGAAAGAAGATGAAAAGGCACAGCAAGATGTTGCTGAAGAACTAGAAGTTTTGACAGCCAATATTGATTATGTTAATGACTGTATTCGAGAATGCCAGGCTACTATTGTTCAGATGGAGGAAACAAAGGTATCTATTGGAATAACACGTGTAGATTAATTTTGCTATATTTAAGGATGCCATTTTAATTATATCACTGAAGCTGCATATTTCCCATGCTTTCAATTATTACTTTTAGTGTGTAGATGTGGCAGCCCATTCTGTAAAATAGATCCTGTCTGGGGCTTTCTGAAAGTGCTTTATATGTACATATAAGGGAGGTGAGATGTTTGTTTCTATCTTACTATCAAGAGATCAGGGAAGAATCTGTATGGAAAATTGGTTGGTAGACCTCAGGAAGTCCTTGTAAGGTTTGGGGATATCATGAAGGTTTTTTCTACCCACAATGCAGTACTTATTCCCACAATTACAATGTAATTGCAGCTATCACGTGGCAGTGCACCTGATGCGTACAACGCAGCCGATGTTCTAAAACACACCTCGACATAAATCGGGAGCAATTGCACAATGTTTGGTGTCTGTATATTGTAATTTCTGTCACATGGTATCAAAATGACACATGTGCTCTACTCCTGAGGTGAAAGTACACCATGCCTTAGGAATCGAGGTGGCACTGTGGCAGTAGTCCCAGGGTTTCCCTGTGTCAGTACATTCACAATATATATTGAAAACCTAGTATAAGGCCATAGTGGTCTAGAGTAAAACATCTAGTCCTCATCCACTAATTGCAATGTACAGTAAAAAGCTAGTGCAATACAGCTTTGTTTTTGTTCCCCACAATGCACTGATTTCCCCACAATTACAGTTGCTCCTGATGTGTATTATGCTAACAGCAAGCTACAGTAGAACACAGGCACATTTGTAAATCTGTAAATATCATGCATGTTTTTTACACAAAAATAAATCTACAGTAAGGTAAAATTGATGCTAAGACTACCAAATGTAATTTGGTTATAAAACTTAAATTATATTAGCTGTTACCTAGAAGCACTTGCCCATGATATCTACAAAGGGCCACAAAGTAAAATTTTAAGATCTAAATATGCAAAAAATATGTACAAAATTATGAAACACCAAAATAATGCACAGTTTTATATGTACCAAAATCACTTCAAGTGGTGATGGATTTTTGTTGTGATTTTTATAAAATCCAATACATGTTTGCTGCTATATGAACACAACATATAAAATAGATATGTTATATATTTGTTTTTTTAGGAGGATCTGGACTCAACAGACACATCAGTTGTGATCAGTTCTTGTTCTCTAACTGAAGCACGGCATCTTCTTGATAATTTCCTGCGAGCCTCAATAGATAAGGTTGAAAACATAATGGCCATTGCAATATTCATCATCTGTATTTATAGTGTGTTTATTTGTTTTAACCTTTGGAGTGATTATTATAATCCACCTATATCCACATTCAGGTAATAATAAAATAAGGAGTGAGTTTAAAGTTAGCTATTTATGAGCCCATACTGACTGCATACTCTGAATGAGTTGGCAGCTAATTGGCCCATCTCTGGGGCCAAAAGACTACCTTCCTGAACAATGTCTGACCAGGATTTATATTCACATATTGACTGGAAGGCTTAAAAATCCAATCAGGTGAGGGACCTGAATGCAACCAATTTGGTGACCTCTTCCCCATAATTTAAATCCCTTTAAATATACACATCAATGTCTTTATGGCTACTATTGATAAATTATAAAGTATATCTGAAATATTGTTTTTGTCTTCCCTCCAGGGCCTGCAGGTAGCTCAGAAAGAAGCCCAGATACGGATTCTGGAAGGCCGGATTCGGCAAACTGACATGGCTGGCTTGTTACAGGCACACATGCTGCTGGAGAAATCAGAGTGCCACTCTGTACAGCAGGGTTAATACAAAGCCCACATTTTAATATAATCAGCAGTATTGCCTAAGCACAAAAAAACTACATCATCATATGTAGACAGGTTTCAAACACAAACTGAGCACCTTGTGATAGTATCCCACAGACAAAGTAGTTCTACACATATGGTAATATAATCTGGTCTTAAGTTGACCCGATGTCGTTAGAGACATCCATTTTATTTGTTGTAATGAGCAAGCAAGCAGTACATCTGTTGCTAACTATTGTTACTGTTGCAGCTTAATGTTGCTGTATGCCACACAGTGTACACATTTTCCTCTACATTGTGATAAGACTGCTGGTTAAGTAGGTCAAAAGTAGGACATATGGCAAATGTCATAGCAGGATATCTATTCATATATCTATAAATTTATTAATTTACCTTTTAAACCCACAGTTATTAATGTTTTTAGTCAAAGTTGTCTGAAAAACAATTGAACTAGTGCTTTTAGACAACTGTTGATTGCAACAAATGGTTATTTCTGGTATTTAACCATCATAATTTTGTACTACTAAAATATGCATAACCATGTGTGCTATTGCTATTGCAGTTTTAGCAAGGAGTTTCTATTAGCTTTTGTTATACTCCCTCTTAACTGTTATAGTGTAAATAGGAGGAAAGCTAGGGTTGACATGTTTGCTGGTGGCAAAAAGCAGATAAAGGACCATTTATTTTTATTAATTTTTAGTGGCATAATTGTGAAATCAAGACGGTATGATGTCCCAGGGATACTGCTGGGCTGATTTTTGTGTGGGCTTCAAAAATATCAAACCCAGACAGGAAGGTTTAACTCTAGTTCCTTGGAAAAACCTGGCTTTGCAGTTTAAAACCAGACAGGCGGCAACCCTAAGGAGAGCTGATGTAATGTCAATATTCAAACTTAGTGTGTCATCAAAGTAATTACAGACTTAGCAATGAGAAATTTAGATTTCAGG
Organism: Xenopus petersii; assembly: GCA_038501925.1. Lineage (NCBI taxonomy): Eukaryota > Metazoa > Chordata > Amphibia > Anura > Pipidae > Xenopus > Xenopus petersii. The sequence goes on from CM076674.1 coordinate 122,711,502, forward strand.
GTAGTGTTTTTGTAACTAATAGTATAAATAGTAATCAGCATACAAATATGGGATCCATTATCCAAAATGCTCCAATTACTCAATTTTAATTAAATCAGTCAGAATTTTTAAATAGATTTAATTTTTCCCTGTTATAGTAAAACAGAACCTTGTACTTGATCCGAGCTAAGATATAATTAATCCGCATTAGAAGCAAAGCAATCCTATTGGGCTTAAATCATGTTAAAATTATGTTTTAGTAGACTTAAAGTATGGTAATACAAATTGCAGAAAATCCCTGGTCCAAAGCATTCTGGTTAACAGGTGAATAGGAAGTTAAACATTGGTTATTATTATCTTTTATTTTCATAGCACTGAAAGATTGTATGGCACTTTAGTGATATAATACAGCATTCACATGAGTTACTGCCCCCACTGCAGTTCAGGCATGAGGAGAACATATAAACTCCTCATGATCCTGGTGGAATCAAACTTGGGACACCAGAAATATAATGCAGCAGTGATGATTGCTATTGCTTACAAATAGTGTATTACAGGGGCATCCTATAATGGGACTAAGGTTGTGCAATGTCACATCCCAGCAGCCTTTGTCCCCAGTATTCACCAGCTACTGCATTTTGAAAGTTAGGAAACATTGGGGTTAACCAGGGATCCCTATCTTTCGGACACTTTTTGACTGTTTTTTAGTTTTTTTGTAGGAAATATGTTCTCTGCACTATCATTTCTGCTTTCTTATACTATTACTTCTCAGTACACTGAAAATGCTTTATATAATGAGCTGCTTTTTAACTAAAAAGATAAGGGTTGTTGCTGGGTGAATGGAGAGGTTAATTCATACAGATTAGGTGTGCACCGAATCCAGGATTTGGTTTGGAATTCAGCTTGTAAGTAGACTCCTAGTTTTTTTACTTTGCTCTTTGGCATCACGAGGCTTTGTGGCATGTGGCTCTATTTGGTACAATTTTACACGTGTCTGCACCCTTCTAAAATACTATGTATACTCTCGCATACATATGTGCACTTTTCTGAAATCATCTAAATGGGTGACACATGTAGAATTTTCAGCACTTTCTAATTCTTTTTCAAAGAAAAAAAATGCTATTTAGATTGTAAGGTGTATAAGGTGTGAGAACCAAACCACTTACATACAATTACACACTCACACCAAATCTGCAAATTCAGAGGCAAGATCTTAGTTTTTCTTAGATTAAATTATATATATAAATATGTTATACTATGATTAGGGATTTCTTTTAATTGCAGGTATTAGCAAATGTAAGCTATTACCTAAACAGTGAATACAGTATGTTAAATGTTAGTTTTTGTGTTTTTAATTAGTTTACTTCATGGGGCAGATTTATCAACAAATTCCCAATGAGAGTAATTTGTCCATTTTGGAAAAAATATCTAGTATGCCTTTTTTACCTTGACAAGCTGGAGAAAACTTGTAAACTGTATGGCCCAATGATGGTTTAGCTAATAAATGGCTTTAGCTAATAAAAACCAACAGGGAAGAGGATGTAAAAATATAAAGATTGATTGGATTATTGCAGAATTGTATATGAAAGGAAAAGCACATTAGGTAATAAAGTATTCGTTTGCTCGCTACCCAGCTAATTTTTCAGCACCTTACCTTGCGCTATGTAGCTAGGATAAACTGAGAATCTGAGTTTAAAGGGGCACGCCACAAAAACATAACTTGATCTTTTTGAAAAGTAAACATAATTTCAAACAACATTGCGGTATACATCATTTAAAAATTATGCAGACTTTTCATGATTTTTAATGGTTTCTAACAGTTCTCTAAGCCTAACCCCTGTTTTCCTGCTGATCTCTCTGACTATTTTCCTGAGCTGGCTGACTGTTACTTTGTAACAGTCAGCTGTCCTCAGCCTGCATCCTCCAAACCCCACAATCCTCTGCACACATGGTTTCAATAAGGAAAGGAACATCACAGTGCAAAGAATTTTGGGTTAGGTAGTTCCTGCATGCTGTCTGTAAGTTGTGGAGTAGTTGTTACAATTTGTAACATCAGTGTTTTAGTCCCTCCTTCCCTGCCAGGATTTCAAATGATGCAGAAATAGAAGAACTGTTAAACAGCTGGATTTCAGCATAGAACATGACATTTATTCATACTTTTTGAAGAAATGGGTAACTGTGATGGATATATTAGGAATTTCTGTGTTATGTGGGCCTCTTTATCAAATTTTGGGAGTTCTCCTTTAAGTTGCCTACTACTTTAAAGATTTTACCTCAGCACCTTCCCCAGCTATTGTTAATGTTCTGTTAGCATTGATTTTAAAATTCAATTAGTGATCAATTCAATTAGTGATCATAAATGAAACTGGTAATGTTATGAATGCTGAGTGAGAGCCCTCCAACCCCTCCCGACTTAACCCACTACCTTTCCTTTCCTACTTTATTCTTTCTTCACTATCTTTCCTTTATTTTATGTTATATAGACACAACATTAAGTACATGTCTATCTACCGCAACAATAGTTATGAACTGCCTGACTGAGACTATGTAATATCACTGCAACAAACGTTTTCCTTGTTGTAAAAGGCTCACAAATAAAAAGTTAAAATAAAATGCTCTGTGCATGTGAATTAAGCTTTCCGGGTATCAATAAGTGCTGGCTGGTGTTTTTAAAATAGGCTTATTTTAAAATAAAATAATAACGTTATATTTTATTTTAGTTTGTGCCTTTGTTGCCTAATGCACTTTTCCTTTCATAACTAAATTGGTTACACACTCGGTGCACCCTAACTATGCCTAGTTCCTAGATTTTCTTACATACTAATTGCAGAATTGTAACAATTTTACATGGGAAACTTGATTGGATCTTGGATAAATGTGCCCCATGTGCTATTTTTCCAGTTCTTTTCAGCATATCATACATTTCTATACTTTTTGTACTCTAATTCTACACTTTTCTGATTTCATCTGTCTTCCTCTGATTTTCCCATCCTCCCTTTATCCCCTGTTCTTTGCCCTATTCATTTTCTTCACCATCTTTGTTTTTTATGATGAGTCATAATTATGTTTTCTCCAAATTTTATTTTATTGACTTTACTTTTCTCTGATTTTATGTTGCATTTTATGCAAAATATTTAGGTATTACAATAGATATCACATGGTATTTAAATATAACTTTTGTTTTTATAACATTTGGATCTCTGTCAGTAGAAAATGGGTATGCCAGCACAGATGAAGAGGTATCAGAAATCAGCCAGACTTCCGATGGAAGGTAAAATGGTGAAAAGGGCATATCTTTTTTAAATTAGTGTAAACGTTTGCTCTCTCTGACACCAATTTTCTCTTACTAGTGCTTCCTTGTCCTCTATGAAAGGATCCTACAGTCAAGACGACTTTAAGTGGAAGGTATACACTATTTCTTCTATTATTACTTGTATCTGAATTTGATGCACCAGTAATGCTACTTGTTTGTGAGGAATGTGACTATATGATAGCCTCTAGTTGTGACTCAAGTTGTTCTGCTGTTTAACCTTTGTTTAACCTTTTCTACAGTACTATACTGAGAATATAGAAAAATAAAATAAGAAAAATAAAAAAATAAGAAGAGCCACCAGAAGACTGATACCATTTGAACTTTTCATCATACTTTCTTCCATTGGGCTTAGTTACTTACATTTTTGTTTTTGTTTGTAATCATTATAACTACAGCCACTTCTAGTATTTTTATTATCTAAGCTTAAAATAAGCACAATCAATTTATTACACTTCACCATGTTCACACAGTCATATGAAAAAGTTTGGGAACCCCTCTCAGCCTGCATAATCATTTTCTCAACTTTCAACAAAAAAGATCACAGTTGTATGTCTTTCATTTCCCAGCAACATCTGAGCACTAGGTGTTTTCTGAACAAAGATTTTTAGTGAAACATTATTCAGTTGTATGAAATTAAATAAAATGTGAAAAACTGGCTATTACCCTTGTAATTTTGCTAATTTGAATGCATGTAACTGCTCAATGCTGTTTACTGGCAACACCAAATTGGTTAGGTTAGCTCATTAAAGGAGAAGGAAAGCCCCAGGGCGCAAAACCCCTCCCCCCCTCCCCTTCGTTGCCCCCCCTCCCTCCTCCCCCCTGGCCTACCTGTCCCCCTGGGCAAATGCCCCTAACTTGTTACTCACCCCTCTGCGCAGGTCCTGTCCACGGAGTTCGCAGTCGCCATCTTCTCCCACGCGCGTCTTCTTCCTCCTCTGACCGGCGTTTTCTGGCGCATGCGCAGTAGAGCCGTACCGGTAACTGTTCCTACTGCGCATGCGCCAGAAAACGCCGGTCAGAGGAGGAAGAAGACGCGCATGGGAGAAGATGGCGACTGCGAACTCCGTGGACAGGACCTGCGCAGAGGGGTGAGTAACAAGTTAGGGGCATTTGCCCAGGGGGACAGGTAGGCCAGGGGGGAGGAGGGAGGGGGGCAACGGAGGGGAGGGGTTTTGCGCCCTGGGGCTTTCCTTCTCCTTTAAGCCTTGAACTTCATAAGCAGTTGTGTCCAAACATGAGAAAAGATATTTAAGGTGGCTAATTGCAAGTTGTGCTTCTGTTTGACTTCAAACTGTCAGTTTCAACTGTAAGGAATGTGATCAGGAAATAGAATACAACCCAAAGATCACCTCCAAAGACCTGCAAGAACATCATGCTGCAGATGATGTATCTGTACATCATTCTACAATTCAGCACAAAGAACATCTGTATGGCAGGGTGATGAGAAAGAAGCCCTTTCTGCACTCATGACATAAACAGAGTCGCTTGTTGAATGCAAAAGCTCATTTAGACAAGCCACAGTCATTTTGGAACAAAGTGCTTTGGACTGATGAGACAAAAATTGAGTTATTTGGCCATAACCAAAAGCGATTTGCATGGAGGAAGATCACCGCATTCCAAGAAAAACACCTGCTACCTACTATCAAATTTGGTGGAGATTCCATCATGCTGTCCAGCTGTGTGGCTGGTTCAGGGATTGGGGCCCTTGCTAAAGTCGAGAGTCGATTGAATTTAACCCAATATCAACAAATTCTTCAGGATAATGTTCAAGCATCAGTCACAAAGTTGAAATTACGCAGGAGTTGGATATTCCAAAAAGACAATGACCCTAAACACACTTTCTACAAAGGCATTTATGCAAAGGGAGAAGTACAATATTCACCAGACTGGGAGAAAAAAGCAGCCCTGGTAAGAGTATCAAAGCAGCCCATGTATTCACATGCATGCAAAGCATGATCTATACAGTATTTCCAACCCAAAGATTAACTGCCAGGGCCGGGCCAAGCCTACTGGACACCCTTGGCAACCCGGTCGGCTTACCCCACCCCGCGTGTGCGTGCACCATAACGTAGGTGCAAGAAGGGGAAGTGGAGGGGCAGTTGAGGGAGGGAAGGACGGACAGGGGAGGGACCGGAGAGGGAAGGAGGGAGGAAAGGTTGGACAGGGGAGGGAAGGAGGGACAGACGGGGAGGGAAGGAGAGATGGACAGGGGAGGGACGGAGGGAGGAAGGGATGGACAGGGGAGGGAGACAGGAGAATGGACAGGGGAGAGAAGGAGGGACAGATGGGGAGGGAAGGACAGGGGAGGGAAGGACAGACAGGAGAGGGACCAGGGAGGGAAGGAGGGAGGAAAGAACGGACATGGGAGGGAGAAAGGAGGGATTGACAGGGGAGGGAAGGAGGGACAAACTGGGAGGGAAGAAGAGACAGAGAGGGGTGGGACAGAGGGAGGGAAAGACAGACAGGGGAGGGAGGGAGACAAGAGGGACCGACAGGGGAGAGAAGGAGGGACAGACAGGGAGGGAAGGACAGAGGAGGGAGGGAAGGATGGACAGGGGAAGGAGGGAGACAGGAGGGATGTACAGGGGAGGGAGGGAAGGAGGGACAGACAGGGAGGGAAGGATATGGGAGGGGTGCACAGGGAGGGAGAGACAGAGGAGCGAGGCAGGGAGGGACAGAAGAGTGAGCGACATAGGGGATAGGCGATACCTGCAGAGGTGAGCGAATCTGGGCTAGGGGTAGGCAAAAGAATCTTGAACAGGTACCTGCCCAGTGCCCCCACAGAGTTGCGCCCTAGGCAAGTGTCTCTTCTGCCTACCCCTAGTTCTAGCTCTGTTAACTGGAACTAGTGTTTATCCATAGACATTTTAAGAGTCCATTACCATATAATCACTAATGAATTAGTGGTCCTATACTTACAGTATGTTCAAAATTTTCCTTTGTGGGCCCCCAGCTAGACCATGCACCCTGGCAGATAAGAGGACTTTAATTACCATGTGTGTCACAGGGCCAAAGCGTGGCATACTTGAAGAGACTAGGCTACCTCATGCAACAGCTCATTTATGTAAATGAGTGAATGACTCATTTACATATTAAAGACATACCTAATTAGCATTTCTAGGTAAGCGTCCCATTTATATCTTAAAGCAATCGGCCCATCGGGCATTTGCCCGAACCCACAGATTGAATATCATCGAAAATCTACAGCATGATTTATAGCAGGCTGTCCATGCTCAGCAACCATCAATTTTAACTGAACTGGAGAGATTTTGTATGGATAAATGCTCAAAAATACCCTCATCCAGAATCTAGACACTCATCAAAGGCTATAGGAGGCGTCTAGAGGCTGTTACATTTGCAAAAGGAGGCTCAACTAAGTAGTGAAGTAATATCTCTGTTGTGGTGTCCAAATTTAATTTTGTTAGGATGCATATTGCATATTTTCTGTTAATTCAATAAACTTTATGTCACTGTTACTACTGTTTCCATAATGCATGTTATATATTAAGAGGAAGTTGCTACTTTGAAAGCTCAGCCAATGATGAACAAAACTCCAAAGAATTGAGAGGGGTTCCCAAACTTTTTCATATGATTATATATATATATATATATATATATATATATATATATATCTCAATAAGCGATGGACCAGCACTCCCTTTTCTTAAAACATAATATTCTTTATTGTTGTCTTGGTATCAAACCGACGTTTCGGTCCACCTTATAAAACAAGGTGAACAATTTTTACAATTTAAGACCTGAGAGTGCGACTAGATAGATAGATAGATAGATAAGTTGATGAGAAGTAGTCGCACTCTCAGGTCTTAAATTGTAAAAATTGTGTTTTATTTCATGCATGTTGGGAACCCAAAGTGAAAAAGGTCCTAAGGTGGACCGAAACGTCGGTTTGATACCAAGAGAGAGAGAGAGAGAGAGAGAGAGAGAGGGGCTAGCTGACAGGATGTGACTTTTCAATGAATCTTTAATGACTTCTAGCCAACTCAAAGGTCCTGACAACTTCTTTGCATGACATTATCATTTTAATATAACTTGTCCCCAATGGTAGTATAGTAGACAATGGCCCACTAATAATCACAACTACTACTACGCTGTGATTATCCATTTCTTTTAAATCCATTGGCCCTTTCACTTTTGCTATATTTTGAACCCCTTACATTTCTTTTTTTTTCATTCATTTAACATTTTTGGTTTTTTTTATCACTTTTTTTCTCTTCACTCCTCTTTGCTTGTCCTAAACAGCAAGGGGCATGCTTTTATCCTAAAAAATAAACCAGTACTATTTTTTTAATGAGGGATGGATGTGCACTCTATTGCAATCTAAAGAGAATCTACTTCGTCAGTAATAACTAACGGTGCAAGAGACTAATATGAGTAGATCATTTTAAACAAACAGTGTCTCAAGTTGCACTCAGTAGATAACTATTAATTCATTAAATTGTATTAAAAAAATAATTCTTCTCAATTAATCACCAACCACCAATCCATGTATATATAGCATCAATTTATGGTTTAAACAAATTCATATATAATAAATTAATCTGCATAATTTCATAATTTATTACAATTCATGTATAATAAATATAACAATTAATGTAAAATAAATAAATCTGAGTACAAATTCATTATCAGTGTATTTTGTGAATAAATAATTTCATGATTAAAAATGTTTGTGTTTGAGTGAAATCTTTTGTCCAAACCAATGATTTCCTATTAAAAAGTCTTGGAGGAAGTTATTATGGCTGACTTTTTCCAAAGTTTAAGAAGATGAGGATTTTCCAAGTTGCCAAAAAGAATCCTCATTGAGAGTTGTAGTTGGTAATGAACCTACAAGTTATGTCATTTTGCCTTTTATTTTGTTTGTAAATTAGTTGTGATCTAATGGACTAATTTGCCCTATGCCCTTGCTCAATCATTAAATTATTATAGCCCTGATTTAAGAAATGACTCAAAAGTTCTTTTGCCTGTATCTCAAATACCTCATCATCAGAGCAGTTCCTTCGAATCTGAAGGAACTGCCCAATTGGTATTCCTTTTATGAGGGACAACAGCTGAAGCCACTCATGGCAAGACATATGTAGGTGACGGCGTGGAGGAAGTGAACAGGCAACCCGGTTCACTGCAGCAACAAGAATGGACTAAGCGCAAAAGAACTTGCAGACCTGAATATATGTGGGCCCGAACTCCTTGTGAAACGCTGACGTCTCCAGAGGAGCGGTGTGGATGAGTATCTCAAATGCGGTAATAACCGCTAATTATCAACACTGCACATTCTAACACTGGGATTTATGCTAAAGAGGTCCGTTAATGGGGACACTAGCCTGCTTATTTATAATAATAAAAGTTGGTTACTGCCTCAATGAGTCAAGCTGAGCGCAACAAGGGGACTTTAATCTGTTAATGGTGCTACTCAAAAATCTCACAGGGATTAATGAGGCTGCAATGAGGATAAAATAATTTCTCTTTGTAAACCAAGTTTTTGTAATTGGAGACAATGTAACTTCTTCCTTCAATGCAGATTCGTTTTGGCAATTTGGGAAATCCTCATCTTCTTAAACTTTGGGATAAGTTGGCCTTTATAACTTCCTTCAAGACTTTTTGAGAGGAAATCATTGGTTTGGATAAAAGATTTCATTCCAACACAAACGTTTTTAATTGGGTTTGTCATAAAATTATTTAGTCACAAAATACACTGATAATGAATTTGTACTCAGATTAATTTATTATACATGAATTGTTATAAATTGTGAATTGATGCAGATTACGTTATTATATATGAATTGTTATAAACCATGAATTGATGCTATATATACATGTATTGGTGGTTGGTGATTAATTGAGAAGACTAATTTTTTTAATAAAATTTAAAGAATTTATAGTTATCTACTGCATGCAACTTGAGACTCTGTTTGTTTAAAATTATCTGCCTGTATTTCTGTTGTTTTATTTTTTATGAACTGTAGGGGGAACCACGACTTTCATGGCAAGTAAAGGCAGTGTCTGCTGAGTCTCTGAGTCCGCTGCTTGAAGCTTCCACAAGAAACATCACCAAATCTTTAGCATCATTAACTGACATCCTAGAAGATGTTGGGGGATACTCTCCAGGTGCTTTGCGGGGCAGAGCATCACACAGCCTTACTCTTCCTATACGTGGTAATACATTGTAAGTGTTCTTGTACATTCTGTGAGCTCATTGTCAGTACAATATAATGACAATATGCCAAGTGTGTAATGTAAAAGTGCCACAAGGCAAAGAATAGGTCAACCCTTATTTTTTTGTCTGCAATTACCCCAGTATATTCCACTTTGATTAAAAAAAATGCAAAAAACTGTTTATCAGTTGCTGTTCAAGGAGAGGCAAAGCTTTTTCTGCCTTCAAAATTGGATTGCTAACTTTACCATTTCTGGGTGTGATCTATTGTATTTGCCTCTACATGTTCTAGAAGTGCAGTTTAGGACCTTTGCATAGAGGGTGTTTTGTCCACTGTTGTCCACTCTTCCAGAGGCATGCTCTGTATTGAAGAATGTGTAAAAGTGAGGTTAATTAATAAAATTTTGCTAAAATATATCAAGCCTTTGCTTTTATGTCTGTAACATACCCTGGTGGTCTAGTGGGCCAGCGGGGAAGCACACTGCATAGTGCTTCCTCTTCAGTTTGTGCCAATTTATCCTAGGGCACGTTTCCAAAGTTTTGGACAGGAGGCAACAGTTCAAAGAGTAGGCGAAAAGCATAGTCAGGCAGGCCAAGGTCAGTACAGGTGGATTTCAAGCAGGGACAGACAGGCAGTGGTCAATACAGGCGGAGTTCAAGCAAGGTCAATCAGGCCGAGGTCAGTACAAGAGTAGTTTGGCAGGCAAGGGTCAATATCAGTAGAGTTCAGAATAGTCAGGCAGGCAAGGGTCAAGATTGGCAGAGTTCAGAATAGTCAGGCAGGCAAGGGTCAGGATTGGCAGAGTTCAGAATAGTCACTCAGGCAAGGATCAAACAAGACAGAAATCGCACCCAGGATACTAACAAGTATCAAACCCCAAATATTTGGGATTATCCAGCACAGATCACAATGTCAGGAAACAACTTCAGGGACATCTGTCATTGACTCCTATATGACCTCGACAGGTTTGAGATGACGTATTTTCATATTTGGATATTTAGCAGCTTTGGGGGTATAATAAATCTCAAAAAATCTGAGGTTTTTTATTCCAATAAAAATTCGAGGTTTCCCCCTAAAAACCCTGACCAGAAAAAAATGAGGTTTAATAAATGGGCCCCAATATGTATATCTATTATGGTAAAAGTAAAGGGTAAATAACTTAAAGTCGTTGATTGTAAATATGTACATGCTTTTGCGTTACTGTACTAAGATTTTTGTGTAGTATGTAATGTAATTAAATGTAGTCATTAATACAGTATGTAGAGTTTTAATTTAACACTATCATGCAGCTTCTAACTTCTCTGTTGTCTACATTTAGTCCAAGACAATCCAGAGGTTTAAACACATCCCCAGTGGCACGGAGAAAATCATACGACAGAGGACAGCCAAGGTAAAAAATAGGGGAAAAAAGGATGATTTAAAAAGACAAGACAAAATATTGTCTATATTATTTAATAATCATATTTTATGTCTATTTTCAAGACATTACTATATTTGATTACTGACACTGTCAATATTTTTTCATTTCAGGGCTTTAGACCCAAACCTAACACCTCCATCATCTCCCCCAATGCGCCCTCGTAATGACAAAAATGTCTTTTCACGGCTAACAAGCAGCCAGAGTTCAGGCACAGCACTGGATAAGTAAGAACTTTCTGTTAGACTGAGCAAAAGTCGCTTTGAATCTCTTTCTATAACATTTTCTGACATTTCCTAGCTAACTCTGCACTCTGTCTTTAGGTCTGATGAGAGTGACAGCTCTTTCTCAGATGTCTCCAGGTATTGTATTATCTGTGCTTACTCCCCTTCCTGTGCTTGTGCATGCTTATCTCCTTCCTGTAAACTAGATAACAACAAACCAGATTCATGTTTGTGTGATGTTTATACAAATGGCCTGTAGATGTCACTGTGCCCAGACTTATACTGTGGATACTTCCTGACAGCTTAAAAGTGAAAGTTACTGTTGTGTAATGGCTGCATGAGTCTCTGCTAATAAAGCACTGTTATACTCTACTCATCCTCGGCTACCCAAAACATAACAGATTGGCGACAGGATGGCTCTTCTACCTCTGCAGCAGCCTGCACCTTTTCTTCCAAACCCTGGTGAGCCTACTATACCTTTTACTGCTTGGATCCGTATGTTTGAAAATTCCATTATTGCTGCTGACCAAGGGGAGATTTCTGCTGCTAGAAAGCGTGCTTTACTTATTCACTGCCTGGGAGCAGAGGGACATTGTACATTCTATACATTACCATTACCTGATGATACTTATGAAACTACTCTTACTGCTATAAAGAACTTTTCATGCCAAGAGTAAATGTGGTTGCTGAAAGATATAAATTCCGTAAACGTGGACAACGTAATGGCGAATCCACAGAACAATTTGTAGCAGCTTTGAGAGAGCTGTCCTGCAAAATCTTTACAGTGCCGCAAATGCAAAATGGTAGGACATTTTGCTAAGATCTGCCGTAGTTCTGCTAAAGATGTTCATGAAGTCACTACTACAAATGTCACAGTATTAAGTGTAGATAAAGCTGACACATTTATTCCAGACAAGTTTATATGCAGTATCAATACTGCTTCTGCTGACAAGGGACACTCCATTAACCTGATGCTTTATACAGGTTCAGCTGTTTCTATACTATCAAAGGATATTTTCTTGAAATACTTTGCAAAAGATCCAATTGTTGCACCGGCCCTGAAACTGGTCAGTTACTTAAAGAATCCAATCCCTGTGCTTGGTTGCTTGCCAGTGACTGTACAATTTGAATCAAATACTACAAAATGTGACTTTTATATTGTGAATAAGGGTACTGCTATACTTGGAAGCGATCTCTTGAGATCAGATGTACCATTTCCTGATTCAGCATGGGAAAAACTTGCTATTTATATTGTTGGTCCTTTTACAGATGCTCTATAGATTGTAGATTTGCTATAATCTTGATAGACTATTACAGAAAATGGCCTGAAATTGCTACAGTAATAACATTTCTGTCTACAGTCTTCATCAGAGAAGGTATCCAAAGGAGTTAATATAAGACAATGGACCACAGTTTGTCTCATATGAGTTTAAAACCTTTCTGAGAGAGAGGAATATTGTGCATAGGAAATCTTCAGTGTATTACCCACAAGCAAATGGAGAAACCGAGTTGATTCAACAGAAGTCTAAAAGAAGCACTACAGACAGCAAATCTCACTGGGAAATCTTGGAAAATATTTACAACAAAGTTCATACATAACTACAGAGCAACGCACCATGCAACAGCCCAATCATCTCCAGCTGAATTATTTCATGGCAGACAGATGCGCACTAAGTTACATGCTGCAGACATCAAACTTCCACAAAATACTGTGCCTACAAAATCATCTACTGCTGACATTGTGAAACGTCAACAAGCCAAATGCAAGGCTTATACTAACAGAAAACATGGTGCCAGAGAAGTACATTTTCAGCCTGGATCTTTAGTCAGAATTAAGAAACCAGGAATACTGAAACAAGGACAATCTAAATTTACTACACAACTTGAAGTGAGACGCCAGTGAGGACTATACACATATGAACTATCTGATGGACACATATGGAATGCAAGTCGTCTTGCTCCTGTTAGCAGATGGAGAAGTTCCATTTGATGAAGGACATTATCCTACTCCTGATAATCAACTGCAATAGGCCTGAAGAAAGTGAACCTATAAGGCGTACTGAGAGAATCAGAAAACTACCTGCATGGACCCAGGACTATGTGATGTGAATAATGTATATTATTGCTTTAAGATGCATTATTGTTGTTTATTACATTTGCCCAAATGCTTTCCTACTATAGGGGGAATATGTGGTGTTTATACAAATGGCCTGTAGATGTCACTGTGCCCAGACTTATACTGTGCATACTTCCTGACAGCTTAAAAGTGAAAGTTACTGTTGTGTAATGGCTGCATGAGTCTCTGGTAATAAAGCACTGTTATACTCTAGTCATCCTTGGCTACCCAAAACATAACAGTTTGTATATTCACACTTGATACTAGAACAAAGACTAGGAAAAGGCTGAAATCTTTTTTAATCAATACAAAAGTGATATTGTGTCCAATATATTATGTATTATGATGAATACTATCTCTATATTAGATAGTGCTCCACATACAGTACACAGGTTTTACAAACAGAAGTATTAGAGTAATCGCATGATGTGTTAGGAAAGATAGAGAAATCTTAAGGAATCATATATGCCAGTGTTAAAAAAAAACACAAAAAATATGTTTTTTTTTAACTGGAGTGCCGCTTCTGACTGAGGGAAGTGAATATACACTGGGATGCTAGAGGCTGACACTCAGTGTATTTGACAATAAGTATTTAGAAGTGCTCTACCCTCTTATATTCACCTGTGTAGGTCCAGGTGCTAAACTGGAAGACCTTTGCCTGCAAGCTGGGTCAAGTTTCACATCCAATCGAAAAAATCCAGTAGCACACCAGCAGTGTTGAAAAATCTTCAGTGTTTTATTAGCCCATACAAACACACAAAGGGCAACGTTTCGGGCCCAACTGGACCCTTTATCAAGCCCATACAAACACACAAAGGGCAACGTTTCGGGCCCAACTGGACCCTTTATCAAGCCTGGCTTGATGAAGGGTCCAGTTGGGCCCGAAACGTTGCCCTTTGTGTGTTTGTATGGGCTAATAAAACACTGAAGATTTTTCAACACTGCTGGTGTGCTACTGGATTTTTTCGACTCAGTGTATTTGAAGCATAGCACTGGCAGGAACTGTGTAAGCCTGGATACAAAGTTCAGGGTGGGTCCGGAGCGGCCGTTTCTACTGATTGCCAACTACTTGTAGCAGTTAGGTACATGATGGGTATGTCTTTTTTAATCTGAATTACTAAACTGTAGTTCAGTATAATTATTGAAATGTGTGAGATCATCTAGATTTTGCCATAAGGTATTTGCAAAGTATATATATGTGAGTAGTATGTGTTCTATTCATATTTAATAATCTGTTAAACAGGGGGAAAATAATTCCAGTTGGGGGACTAAAGAGCATGAGGACAGCTCCTTTGCAGTGTGTCGCAGTTGCTGACGGACATACAAAGCCAGTACTTTGTGTTGATGCTACAGATGAGCTCCTCTTTACTGGATCTAAAGGTAAGGGCTGTGTCAGGATCTGTAAGGGATTTCTATTGGAAAAAGAGGGAGCCTTTAAAGAGGTGGTTCACCTTTGAGGTAACTTTTAGTATGTTATAGAATGTCCAATTCATAGCCACTTTGCAGTTGGGCTTCAATATTTATGTGTTATACTTTTTGAGTTATTTGCCTTTTTCTTCTGATACTTTCCAGATTTCAAATGGGGATCACTGACCCCATCTAAAAAAAAAATGCTCTGTAAGGCTATGCATTTATTGTTATTAGTGATGGGCGAATTTATTCGCCAGGCGCAAATTCGCGGCGAATTTGCGCGATTCGCCACCAGCGAATAAATTCGCAAAACTCCCGTGAAAATTCGCGTCAAAAATTCGCCGGCGTCAAAAAATTTTTTTTCGAAAAAACGGGCGCCGGCGTCAAAAACGAGACGCCGGCGCTGATTCGCAAATTTTTCGCCGTTTCGCGAATTTTGCGCGAAATTCGCGAATTTTTCGGCGAAGCGAAACGGCGCAAATTCGCCCATCACTAATTGTTATTGCTACTTTTTATTATTCATCTTTCTATTCAGTCCCTCTCCTATTCAATTCCAGTCTCTTTTTCAAATCAGTGTAGAGTTTCAATTTAACACTATCATACAGCTTCTTGCATGGTTGCAAGGGTAATTTGGACCCTAGCAACCAGATTGCTGCAATTGCAAACTGGAAAGCTGCTGAACAAAAAGCTAAATGAACTCAAAAACCAAAAATAATAAAAAATGAAAACCAATTGCAAATGGTCTCAGAATATCGATCTCTACATAATACTGAATGTTAATTTAAAGGTGTACAAACCCTTTAAGGCAGGAACTGTTAACCCCAGGAACTGAGAACAGAAAGGTTGAAGAACAGGAACAGGATTGTAATGGAGTGGGCTAATGCACAAGGACAGGCTGGAGTGGGAATCAAGGACACACTGGAGTGGGATGAAGTGGGTGAAGACGCAAGGAAGGATTGGAGAGCAGAGCAGACAGGACTGGATCAGGACTGGATAGCAGAGCAGGCAGGACTGAATACAAGGAACAGGAGAGCAAGAGCACAGGAGCTAGAGTCAAGCCACAGTGCTCCAACAGTAACTAATGCTCAAGCAATGACTGTGTGGAGGGCTGGGATATATATATGGCAAGGTCAGCACTGATTGGCTGAACCCAACCCACCAATAAGGGCTGGGGTGAATAGCCAAGCCCAAGACCCAGATGACAAGGAAATGAGAACTTGCTCATGGCAGGTGGTTAAGGCGAGTAGGCAATAACCCATATTTCCCAGGATCACACAGCAGAGCCTGACAGGCTGTTTTTTTTCTGACAGAAAAAAAGAAAGCTGCAAAAAAGGTAAAAATGTGTGCTTTTAGTAGAAATAGACATGAAAAGGGAAATAAAGCAATTTGATGAGTGGGTTTGGGTTGCAGGAAAAGTTATGTAGAGGACTTCAATAAACAGTATATGCAGTATTTGTGTTTACACTTCAGACATTAATAATTATTTACCCCAGGCCCTGATTTTTGCATCTGTAAAAAAACAGGGGAATTGGGATCTGGGGCACTTGTGCCAAGGTCAGAAACTTGCTGGAGATGGCAGTGCCCAGCAAGTAACCAGAGGTGGCAAAAAACTTGTAACTTGTAGCAGCTTGTAACTTTAAGAGCCGAAATTCTGTTTCTTTAAACTAGAAATTCATCTCTTCCAGTGTAGTCTGCACTAGCGATACATCTCCCCTTTGCTCCTGTTGGAGCACAAACAATGTAAGATGAGGACATGAGGGTTATGGCATCAGGAAGCCCCCTCATGGTGGCATGTGGAGCAGAATTGCCCATACTGTAAACTGGGTCAGTAGTGGTTTTAATTTGTGGCATAGTGTTAGTTTTGGGCTTATTTTCAACCAATTTATGACTGCAAGCAGTGCATACTGTGATTAATACTGGATTCATATATTATATATTAATATATTTTAGTAACATGGTTCATGTTATTCTTTCACTTTCTTAGACCGCACATGCAAGCTGTGGAATCTGGTAACAGGGCAGGAAATTGCATCCCTTCGCAACCATCCCCATAACGTTGTGTCCCTGAAACATTGCCCAAACTCTGGACTGGTTTTTACAGCATCTGCTTCTTTTGTGCGAGTATGGGATATCCGGGACAATGCACGCTGCGTGAGGACATTGTTGTGAGTGCTTATTTATTAAAAAAAAGCTGTTCATACTAGTGCTAAATGTCCACTATACTTTATTTTTTTTCCATTGGTAACAGTTTAACAAACATTGTAGATGAATGAGTAATTGTGCATGTATATCATTACACAGTTTTTACTGTATTTATAGCACAGTACATTTGTTTACCGTCTCTTTAAATAGCAACTTTGCAATCCAGGGGCCCTGAGTCCCTTTTGCATATGAAAATTACTGGGAACTGGGAATTTCAGCGCAGTGCCTTCACCTAGGGAATACACACCTCAGGGGGGTTCCACTAGGAATAATAAAACAAACAGTTGGCAAATGAACAAATATAAACTTTATATAAACAATTTAACACTAGGGCAATCTAATACATTCTTCACTCCTACACTGGGGACACGTGGGACAATACCTAAACCACTATTAGGTGCTTAACTGTTGCTTTACACAGTCCTTGGTAAATATCACAGTCCCAATCGGCCAGAAGGGGTTAATAACCACACAGTTCAAATGATTGTCCCTTCCCCAGAGCTCTTATTCCCCAGGTAGCACTACCTCAATTGGCACAATTAAAATCAGAATTCCCCATTTTGGAGAACTGCTAAGCATTCTTTCTATGAACACTTTCGCTGGTCAGATAGGATACAGCTTTGCACCCAACACTTAAAAAAGCTAAATGGGGCCCATTTATTAAACCTCTAATTTATCTGGTCAAGTTTTTAGAGGAAAAAAAAAATTCTACAAATCCAAATCTGAAAATACTCCATCTCAGGCCTGTCAAGGTCATCTAAAAATCAATGGCAAATGTACCCGAAGTTGTTTATTGACATTGTGATCTGCACTGTATTATCAAATCCAGTGCAGATCACAAATCATTATCAGGGTTTTTGTCTGATAAAGTCAAGTTTTCATGACGACAATTCAATAAAGCCGAGTTTTCAGAGCGCCAATTGCACTATTCAAATTGAATCTCGGTTTTGTTGCAAAGTGTTTTTTGCCCAGACTTTTTCAAGAAGCATTATTGATAATTCAATGTGTGGATGGGAGTTAGATCTACTTTGTTTTAATGAAAAAATTAGATCAATTTGAGAATTTTAGTAAATAAACTCCTTAGTGTAAGTGCAGCACTGTTATGTTACATTATTAATGTCATGGACAGTTTGATGTGGCTATAAAGTTGCCATAAGGTTTTTTTTATACACTGTACAGAGAAATAATATACAGTTATGCCAGTATAGTTGTTACCTGTACCAGATGTGACTGATAATAACAATTACTAGTGAAGGGCAGCTCCTAAGAATTCCAGTCAAACAATTCTTCTTTCTGCCCTGCCTGTACAGACAGAATATCTTTCATCACTGCATTCATTCTTGCTTTCTAATAACTCATATATTGCTCTCTTAGGTCATCAGGCCAGGTAATGTCAGGAGATATCTGCTCTGGGCTAGGTTTCCGTTCGGGAAGCAGCACTCAGGCAGAGCTGCAAATTAATCAGATAACTTTGAATCCTGATGGCACAATCCTGTATACAGCAGCTGGCAATGCAGTGAGAGCTTGGGACCTAACCAGGTGTGTTTGTGTTTTGTATTTTTCTTTAAAATCGATATGAAATCAAGTATGTTTGCATAGCAATCATATAATACAACATATAATACATAAGATCAGTCTAGACATACAGTAAAACATTTTATATTTAAATTTTGGTTATTTATCTTAGTCTGTGCACTTGGTTTTGTCTTCAAAAATAATCAAATGTATGATCGTTCCCTAGCACTTTTTTGTCATGATCTCAAAGTTGACCCTCCATTCTGTTGTCTTGGACTTAGCTTTTCCATTAAATCCATTTTATTTTTGGTATTGACTTGGAATTGATCCCCTCCTGTTTCTGATCACAGGCCAGGTAATGTCTGCTGTGATGTTATTGCATCCACAACTTTCTTGAAAGTCTTTTCATGTTGCATAGCTTTTCTCCATCTTACAATATGCTTATCTTCCATTAACATCTAGCAAAATTGTTGTAAAGGTATGGAACCTATTATCCAGAATGCTCAGGACCTGGACCTTTCCATAATTTGGATCTCCATACATTGTCTGCTTAAAATTAATTTAAACATTACATAAACCCAATAGGATTGTTTGCCTCTAATAAGGATTAATTGTATCTAAGTTTCAATCAAGAAGAAAGTACTATTTTATTATTACAGAGAAAAAGGAAAAGGAAAAAAATCAATTTGAAAAATCTGAATTATTTAATTAAAATGGAGTCTATGGGAGATGGCCTTGCTGTAATTTGGGGGTTCCTAGATAACGTGTTGCCAGATAATGGATCCCATACCTGTACTTGTTATACATCCCATACACACTATCAATAGAAATAAAGACCCATCAACAGCTGGAGGTTGAAATGAGAATCTAATGGTATCCTGACACGTTCACCAGTGATAAGGGTAGTAAATAATTTACATGTTGTAAATATAATATACTATATGTGTTTACACATATATATATATATATATATATGTGTTTACATATATATATATATATATATATATATATATATATATATATATAGATAGATAGATATATTTACATTGTAAACATATGTGCCTGTGTAATCCAATATTTAATTTCCTTCTTTACACTTATCTGTGACAGGTTTCAACCTATTGGAAAGCTGACAGGACACATGGCTCCAGTCATGTGTCTTACAGTGAGTAACACACAAAATGGACGAGATCTTGTTATTACAGGATCAAAAGATCACTATGTTAAGGTAATGGTTATCAATGTATTTTTATAATTTTTATACAGCGGGCATCTTTATTCTTTCATTAGTCACTAGTAGGCCAGTAATAGTGAAGAATTAAAATGTCATATCTGATTTTATATATATATTTAAGATAATACAAAGGAAGAAAAAGAAATGACCCTTCACATTGCACCCTCCCATCCATGTGTTGTAACCATACGATTGAAGTGATTATTAAAACTTAACTTTTAATATGACCAATAAAATTATGTCTAGATAGCAATATTAAAATATTGGTTAGGCAGGAGGCTGATTGACTAATAAGCCAGGGGTAGGAGGGATAAAGTCACCTGAGAGTGACTGTTGGTTGGAGCAAAACAATCAATCTTTTCAATTTCTTGACGATTATACATATTACAGAGGTATCAGTTCCCCACAGGCCACCCCTTCTCCCACCACAGGATCCCTCCCTTCAGGTCTACAATCACCATGCAGGGTGATTGAGGTATCGAGGCCTAAAAAGCAGCCTGAGTGGCAAGCGGTTGTAAATTAACTAAAATTATCAAAATGTTGTTGCACGTTCTTTGCCCCACGGATCATCCATTAACCAACCCCTTCACCCTCAAGAAGTGCCCTCCCGATCCGTTCTCCCCAGCTAATTGCGTTGTCCCTATCCGACGCCTGCCTAACCGAAAACTAAAATTGCGCCTGACGCGCGTTTCACCCGTTCAGTCACGGGCTTTGTCAAAGGCATAAGGGGAGAGCCGACATTGCACATCTATTTATAACCGCAAGACAGCCGGTACAAATTCAAATGGGCCAATCGGAGAGCCCAGTGACGCAATCCGCATCACGTCTCAGCAGCGGGTGAATCTGCAAGGCGTCACAGTGAAATTTAGCGTCACATGGAAACGGTTGTCAGATACTGTCAGAAACGGTTCAGCTCATAATGACAGATCATCAGTTCCTTCCACAGGTGCCAGGTTGAGCGCACCAGTGTGTCACATATGGTTTAAATCCCAAGATCAGAGACATTATATATTGTCAGAGACCATTCTGCCCATAATGGCAGATCATTAATTCCTTACACAAGCGCCAGGCTAAGCGCAACAATGTAACACATATAGTTTAAGTAACAAGATCGGAGACATTGTGTACAACCCTGTACCCTAGTAAAATAGATACATTTAACAGTTTAAGGAAGTTTTGATCTGAGGTTGTCACTTGATAACATTATTATCCCAGAAGGTCCTGTATTAGCCAGTCCATGTGGGTACAGAATAATAAGCAAATGTAATATGCTATTGGCAGGGCCGCCATCAGGGGGGGACTGGGGGGACAAGCGTACCGGGCCCGGGCATGAAGGGGGGCCCGGCAGCACTGCATTTTTTGAAGATCCGGGCCCCCCTTACGAGCGCCCGAGCCGTACGTCTTGCCTCTTGCGTTGCCGAATGCGGAAGTGCCGAAAAGCCGAAGCCGATGCGCCGAAAAGACACAAAGTCATGGAAAAAGCCGAAGTCCCAAAGCGCCGAAAAGACCCGAAGTCACGAAAACAGCCGAAGTCCTGAAGCGGTGAAAAGACCCGAAGTCACGAAAGGAGGCGAAGTTGAAGTACTGAAGCCATGAGTTCAATTCTACTGAACACCAGTTTGTGTGTTTTTTTTTTTTTTTTTTTTTTTAATCCCCTGGCCACCAATGGGTCCCAATTTGTTTTTAACCTATAAGGGGGCCCCTGCCACCAATGGGTTTTTTTTTTTGAAAAAAAAAATATTTTTTTCACAAAAAAAAAATATTTTTTTTCACCAAAAAAATTATTTTTTTTTCAAATTTTTTTTTGGGGCGCCAGTTTGTTTTTAACTTAAAAGGGGGACCTGCCACCAGTTTTTTTTTTTTTTTTAAATATGTTTTTTTACATTTTTTTTTTGGGATCCCAATTTATTTTTAACTTATAAGGGTGCCCCTGCCGCCAATTTTTTTTTTTTTCAAAAATTATTTTTTTTTTTCAATTTTTTTTTTGGGGCCCCAATTTGTTTTTAACTTATAAGGGGGCCCCTGCCACCAATGTTTGGGTTTTTTTGAGTTTTTTTAACATTTTTTTTGTTGGGGCCCCAAGTTTTTTTTTACTTATAAGGGGCCCCTGCCACTGTTTTTAAAAAAAAAAAAAAAAAAATTTTTTTTTTTTTTGGGGCCCCAATTTTTTATAAGGGGGCCCTGACCATCAATAGCTTTTTACAACTTGTGTGGGGGGGTTTACTTTTTTAGCGCTGATGTCTGTGTGGTCTTTTAACTGCGATGTGGAGTGGGCGGGATATGGGGTGGAGCTTGGTCATCAGTGTGGGCGGGGCCCAGGGGGCCCTAAAAATTTTGTTGTACGGGGCCCCGTGATTTCTAATGGCGGCCCTGGCTATTGGTATTACACTGAGACCAAATTGTGATAGTAATATAGTCTAATAGCTATAATGTATAGCATGTATCTTAATATATAAACCCTGTATTGCCGGGTAGTAATTCCCAGATTTGTTAGATAAATATATTCATTGTGATACTCTCATTAAGGCCGTTGGGGCTCAGAGCATTCATCAAAAATATCCACTCGCTCTCTCTGGATAAAAGAGCTGATTCGAGATCTCCACCTCTTATGCCCAGTGTCACTCTCGAGAGGCCCATCGCTCTCAGACCGGAGCTTGAGTGATTATGAGTCTCAAGGAAATGGCGACTTACCGGTGGTAATTTTTTATGGGCTTTCATCAGATCCAATGCATTATCAATGCAAAGGATATGCTCCATCAGTCTCTTTTTGAAAGCTCTATTGGTTTTGCCAATGTATATTTTATTGCAGGGGCAGGTCAACATGTAAACAATATTGTTAGTATTACATGTAAAATTATCAGTAATCTTATGGCGCTTGCCAAATCTGTCAACCACCGGATTCTGATTATGCATATGTTTACAGACCTTACATTTGCCACATATAGATGTTCCATTCGCCATTATCTTGGATTGTCTGGAGAAATGGCTCTTTACTAAGCGGTCTCTGAGATTCGGTGCTCGTCTGCAGCAAGTCAGAGGTCGTGGTCCTACTATTGTCGAAAGGACCGGATCTGTATGTAAGATATGCCAGTGTTTTTTTAAAACTGAATCAATGGCAGGCCATTGTTTACAGAAAGTACCTATAAATCTGATAGGTTGACTGTTATTTTGCAAATTATGTTTATGTGACCTCAATAGGGAGTTTCTGGGTGTCTTAACTGCTCTAGTATAGGCTTTATGTATAACATTCTTTGAGTATCCTCTGTCTGTCAACCGTTCCGTTAATTCCCTTGCCCTTTGCCGAAAGAGACCAAAGTCAGAGCAATTCCGGCGTAGCCTAAGGAATTCACCCACTGGGATTCCTCTTTTTGTGGCCATTGGGTGATGGCTCTTGAAGTGAAGGATGGAATTTGTCGCTGTGGCTTTGCGAAATAGGTCAGTACCAATTGTCCCATCCTCCTTAATCATGATAGTAATATCAAGGAAGTCAATACTCTCCTTGCTGATGGTATGAGTAAGCTTGATATTAAGATGGTTATCATTTAGGCATTGTAGGAATTCGCTCAAATCATCCCTGGTACCAGTCCATAGGAACATCAAGTCATCGATGTACCGAAACCAATGAGAGATGTGTTGGGTGTATTGAGCCATCTGGTCCCCAAATACATTGTTAGCCTCCCACCATCCCATAAATAAATTGGCGTATGTGGGGGCAAAGGCCGCACCCATGGCGACACCCCTTAAATAGAATTTTTCATTAAATACAAAGAAGTTATGATTAAGGCAGAAATCAGTCAAGTCTGCCATGAAATCAATAAATTGACCATCCCAATCCGATTCTGTTTCCATGAAATATCGTATTGCTTGTAAGCCATGTTTGTGAGAGATGGAGGAATATAATGATTCTACGTCACAACTCACTATATATGTGTCATTATCAGCCCTCACTTCAACTAGCTTCTGTAGCAGATCACCAGTGTCTCTGATATAAGAAGGAAGGGTGATCACAAATTGACGTAATTTCATATCAATGAATTGACTCGCCTTTTCACATATATTCCCATTACCAGACACAATTGGACGCCCAGGGGGTTTTGTTAAACTTTTGTGTATTTTGGGGAGCATATAGAAAGTTGGAGTCACAGATACAACATTATGTAGTGCTTTAGATTCGCTTGCAGTAATAAGACCGGTCTGTAAGCCATCTGAAACCAAATTATTGTATAAAGTTCTGAATCCCACAGTCGGGTCACCTGGGAGTTTACGGTAACATGCCGTGTCATTGAGCTGTTTCAGTGCTTCCGTCAAATACATTACTCGTGGCCATAAGACCACATTGCCACCTTTATCAGAAGGTTTAATGACTATATCTTGCCATGTAGATATTTGGTGTATAGCCAATCTTTCTTCCTGATTAAGGTTATCACAACCCTGACTGGGTATATTCATAAAGTCCCTCATGACTAATTCCCCAAACGTGATCACTGCTGAACTTATATTTCTAGGGGGCATGTATTTGCTTTTCGGTTTCAAAGATCTCTGAGCATTACTCTGTTCAGCCAACAAATCAGTCAGCTCTGATATGGCTTGATCAAAGGCTATTTGTTCAGTCTCAATGTTAGATGCATGATATGTCAAATCATGTGGATTGGCTGGATCAGGCATGGCCATTAGGGGGTTAAGTAACACTCAAGTAACAGGTGCCAGGTTAAGTAACGCTCAACCTGGCACCTGTGGAAGGAACTGATGATCTGTCATTATGAGCTGAACCGTTTCTGACAGTATCTGACAACCGTTTCCATGTGACGCTAAATTTCACTGTGACGCCTTGCAGATTCACCCGCTGCTGAGACGTGATGCGGATTGCGTCACTGGGCTCTCCGATTGGCCCATTTGAATTTGTACCGGCTGTCTTGCGGTTATAAATAGATGTGCAATGTCGGCTCTCCCCTTATGCCTTTGACAAAGCCCGTGACTGAACGGGTGAAACGCGCGTCAGGCGCAATTTTAGTTTTCGGTTAGGCAGGCGTCGGATAGGGACAACGCAATTAGCTGGGGAGAACGGATCGGGAGGGCACTTCTTGAGGGTGAAGGGGTTGGTTAATGGATCATCCGTGGGGCAAAGAACGTGCAACAACATTTTGATAATTTTAGTTAATTTACAACCGCTTGCCACTCAGGCTGCTTTTTAGGCCTCGATACCTCAATCACCCTGCATGGTGATTGTAGACCTGAAGGGAGGGATCCTGTGGTGGGAGAAGGGGTGGCCTGTGGGGAACTGATACCTCTGTAATATGTATAATCGTCAAGAAATTGAAAAGATTGATTGTTTTGCTCCAACCAACAGTCACTCTCAGGTGACTTTATCCCTCCTACCCCTGGCTTATTAGTCAATCAGCCTCCTGCCTAACCAATATTTTAATATTGCTATCTAGACATAATTTTATTGGTCATATTAAAAGTTAAGTTTTAATAATCACTTCAATCGTATGGTTACAACACATGGATGGGAGGGTGCAATGTGAAGGGTCATTTCTTTTTCTTCCTTTGTATTATTAACTATTATCTGACCTTGCACACCATCCATTATTTTGGACGGATGGTGCTCCCCAACTCCTAATCTATTTCATATATTTAAGATATATGCAATAAAAATTAATTGTCAAATACTACAATATTCAATATTTAATCATTTCTGTCACAGATATTTGAACTCTCTTCTGGATGGGGAGGAGCTGTCCCCCCCACTTATAACCTGGAACCTCCTCATTATGATGGTATTGAGTGCTTGGCTGTACAAAATGGGATCCTGTGCAGTGGCTCTCGAGATAACGGGATTAAAAAGTGGGATCTACAGCAACATGAGCTCATTCAAGTAACTGCATGCTGTACTAATTTCTTTTAATGATCAAACATATACTTGAGTTTGTAGTTAATGTTAGAGGCACTCTGCATGGGCAGCAAAGAGCCAACTTCTTCCTGTCATTTAACCTGAGCTTTTTATTCCAGCTCTTTGAATCATGCATTTCACTCTGCATAGTTGATCCAAATGTCAGTATTTTGTTAAAACATTATCGGGGGAATGTAATAAAAATCGCTAACGGAAAAACTATTCGCAATGCGTAAAGTTATGCCTTTGTGCGAACAAATTTAGCTTTGTGCGAATTTAATATAGCTTTTGCAAGCCCGGAAACTGTTTAGCGACCACTTCTGAAAGACCGTTTGCGAATTTTATAGTTTGCACCAATGCGCAGTCAATGTAATAAAACTTCTTACTGAAAAAGTCGTTAGGTTTGTTCCAAAAGATTACGACACCTTCAAGCACTTCTTATGAGTGCGCAATTAAAATTCGCAATGCACAATTAAAATTCGCAATGCAATAACAGTTTAAGGAACAATATTACATTGCGAGATGTGGATTTTTAGTCTTATTGGTGCGAATTGTTTTGCTCTTTGCGACTTTTATTACATTCCCCTGTATCTCTTTAAAATATTAGGGAATAAAATAATAGAAAACGGATAACCTGTTAATCAGTGTATGTGTGATCTTTATACAGCAAGTGCCAAATGCACACAGAGACTG
Organism: Xenopus petersii; assembly: GCA_038501925.1. Classification (NCBI taxonomy): domain Eukaryota; kingdom Metazoa; phylum Chordata; class Amphibia; order Anura; family Pipidae; genus Xenopus; species Xenopus petersii. Next base: position 122,737,665 of record CM076674.1, read on the forward strand.
GATTTGTGCTCTAGGATTTGTACCAGGACGTTCAATGTTGCTTAGTGGATGTCGTGGTGGCATTCTGAAAGTTTGGAACATGGAGAACTTTACACCTATTGGGGAGATTAAAGGCCATGAAAGTCCCATTAATGCCATGTGTGCTAATAGCCGTCACATCCTTACTGCATCTAGGTAAGTTAATGACAGACCTCATGACTGATGTATATAATTCTTTACAAACCTTCAAAATAATTTTATGACTTTCATCTGTGTTTAACCAAACCTCTTTTCTTTCTCTCAGATCCTTTCCCTTTTTTAATCTTACTGCTTGTGCTATTGATTTTTACACACATCTATATCTCCTGTTTTATCTTTTATATTCAATTGATACTGTTGGCAATCTTCAAGTTTATTACATTTTTTACCAAATTACTTTTCAGCCTTGCTATTTCTCTGTCTTTTCCTTACTTCATCTTTCTCTTAGTGACTGCCGGGTCAAGCTATGGGTATATATTCCTGGTCTTACTCCATGTCTCCCTCGACGTGTTCTGGCAATCAAGGGCCGTGCTACTAGCCTTCCATAACTTTCCATTTATTTTTCATCTTTAACTGTTATCTATTGCTAACATTTCCTCATTTGTGTTTCAATGATGAGACACTCACCCCTGTATAAAAGGAAAAACAGGTGAGATATGTTAAAAAACTGCACTGCATTGGCTTTAACTAAAGGTTTAGTTACTTGTCCTGCCATCTGCTATTGCAGTGACTTCACAGTGAAAATGTGGAGTAGAAGAGGAAGAAGCATTGTTGGCATTACGTGAACTCTACGCTGAAAAAGCCCTGGAACAAAGAGTAATAGAAGAAGCACACATATCTGGGTGATTTACAGAACAAACGGATGCATATACCAAATTGCTCTCTTTCTTAAGTCTTCTTACGTTTTTAAGAATCCTGGAACTACCTCACCAGAAAACAGAAATTGCCTAAAATCTTCTCATGTTATGGCATAGACCATTATCTATATAGGAAAGGTATGGTTCCAGAGAAAATGATTGATTAAAAAAGGGGTGAGTTCTGAGCTTCATTGTCCATTGCCCTTCTCCTAGTTCTTGCCAGCATGCTACTTTACTGTATATGACAACCCTTCCCTCTATAAAACACTGCACAATTACCCCTGCTGCCAGATGTCCAGTGAATTCCATGCTTTATTTCCTCTCACATGTATCAGCCCAAAATAAAATCAAAGGTACTACTTTTTACAATCAGTGGGGCAAATAAATAATGTACTGCTTTTTTGCAGTTTTTTCAAATCAAAGAGACATGGAAGAGATAATCATAGGCCAGGACAAAGCAAATTTATCCCTGAAATAGCTACCTCTTGAACTTCACATTAATTTAAATGCCATATGCAGACTACTTACTAGGTTGCTGTGAGTGAAGGGGTTAAATAACACTGGCAGTAAGGAATCATGTATACAAAGTGTAAAATGTCTAAAGCACAAATTTTGACAGCAAGCACCAAGTGTTAAATCTTAATGTATTATTAAAGCTGGAACTTGTTCTCAGACTTAATTGGTCTGACAGTATTTTCATGCTGCACGGCTTTATGTGTGAGGAAAGGATAAGAACAGCAAACACCGTTTCTATCAATTCTCCATAGTAAATGAGAGGGATTGAGAAAAAAAAGACAATGTTTCTGACAAAATAATACAATCATTCTACCCTTTCACAAATATACTTCATTCAGTAATAAACTTAGCCATCAGGACTGGCTTAAGATAGCCATACAAGGCTGCCGATTCATCTCCTTCAGTCTGAGTTGGCAGCATATCTCTGCCTGTATATAGGGGGAACTCCAATGGGCCTACCTACTGATATCTGGCCTAAAATAGTCCTCAATAGTGATGGGCGAATTTGTCCCGTTTTACTTTGCCATGAATTTTGCGAATTTCCCACGAAATTCACGAAACTGGTGAAAAATTCATGAAACAATGATTTTGCCGCCGGCAACAATTCACCAGCGAATTTTCATGGAAATTCGTGAATTCACTGGTGGCAAAATGCGCAAATTCGCCTGAATTCGCTCCTGGAGAATAAATTTGCCCATCACTAGTCCTCACCAAACAAGTGGATCTTTAAATGTATAGACCTGGAATGACATTTTCTACATGGTAAATGCATAAACGAGAGACTGGCAGAGCTGACACTACACTGATACCATTAAGCAACATTTAAGGTCATAGAAGTCCATAAGACAAATATTGTTAGGACAGTTTAATTAACCTAGCCAAATAAACAAATAAACATTGCTTACCAATATTTCCTTAAACTTTGTTAGAAATAAAATGAAATAAAAAAAGTGATGACTAAAAAATCAGATCGTGTAGGTGCATTTATGTTTACAAGGGAGCAACAAATGTCAGTAAATATAGATTTAAATATACTGGAAAGAAACCAAGGATAGTCTGACTTTGGCAGTATCCATATGTTTCCCTTATTATATTATCATATAATATGTTGTGGACAAATTTACTACTAAAGTAATCATTTAGAATAAATTTAGGGAAAATGTTGCACTTACCGTAATTGCTCCACTAGATACTGTATTTCATAAATGATAACATTTGCATCTAAAACTAGCTACTATAGTGGGATGACTGATGCTACACTGGTTTCATAGCATATACAGTAACTTCATCCCTTAAGGGAGTGTAATTAAAATGCATTGCAAACTTTGCTACTATAAAAACACAGTTTTTTGCTTAAAAAATAGTGAGTTAGCACTGTCACATTGTCGAACTAGCCTATTTGATAGTCGAATTTCGAAGTTTTTTGAACTTCGAAATTCGACCCTTGATAAATCTGCCCCTAAATGTATGTGGACAACTTTGCAACAACTTATACGAATCTAAAGGTATTAATATAAAAATGGGGTTTTGCTCCTAAAAAAGTCTTCACATTTTACTTCCTTTCATAGGTTAGAGGCTGAGAACTTAAGTCAGGCCTGGCTGTCATTCATCCCACAGGTGTTCAGTTGGCCTAAGGTCAGAGCTTTGTGCAGGCCAGTCAAGTTCTTTCTCTCTTGTTTTGCAAACCAATTACATTGGCCTCAATTTGTGCAAGGGGTTGATATATGATGAAAGAGGAAAGGGCTTTGTTTGTTGAAACAAAGCAGAAAGTACAAAATTGTCAGGAATGTCATCATTTGGCATAGTAACCTGAGATAATGCTTGTGGCTTAAATAACCAATTCCAATAATTAAAAAGGGGTGCACACTTAGTTTTCACCATGTGGAGCTGTCTATAGATTGATTATGTAGTTAGGCAAAGCAAACCCCATATATCATTTCAATGGAACTTCATTAAGATTTAGTTGTTATAAGAGTTGCACTTGTTATTGTGTAGCTATTGTGCACAAACATTATTTGCATGGAAGAGTCATTACCTGTGATCTCATCATCATGACGTCAGCATCTGAAGTATGCAATACAACACCATTATAAGTGTTTTTGAATGCTACAGTATGAAAAAGAAATTCAACTCTTACTATAATTGCCAAATGTATGTTTGGGGTGGGTGGGAAAGGCATTTTAAGAAAAGAACACCAAAACCTGTTAAGCTTTGGGGTTATATGTCTGCCAGCAGCACAGGAAATATATTGCAGGGGATATAAAAAGGGGAAGCACAATGCATTGTGGGCACAAACATTTCTTTGCTAAATTACTCCTACTGCAGAAGAATAGCTATGTTACAATAGGTTACAGGCATTCTCTGTATGTGCTCTTATTAGTCCTTTTCTACTCCTGCACTTTTATCAAATTACCTGCCATTTTTGGTTAGCCAAAACCTTAAATGATGCAATATGACTCACCTTTGGCCAAACCCCTTTCAGTCCTCTTGTGAGTGGTTTATGGGACTATGTAATATGTTAAGATATTACAAAATGGTGTGGCTTAAGAAAAAGACAATACTACAGATACAGGTCTGAACCTTCAGAGTAACTAATACTTTTATAGAAGCTAAAAACAAAGCTTAAACAAATACACATTAATTAGCTATATGCCCCTATTATAATGAAAATTACATTTATATGTATTATTCTAGTAGCTCAGTGGGACTTATGTTCTGAGCTTTTTTTCCTGTAAATTCAGACTGGCAGATAGAATGAGAGAGTACAACCATTGCAAATACACTGTATAATATAGGTATGGGATCCATTATCTCCCATAGACTCCATTTTGTCCAAATCATTTTTGAAAATGATTTCCTTTTTATCTGTAATAATAAAACAGTACCTTGTACTTGACCAAACTAAGATATATTAGTATAGAAAGCAAAACCAGCCAATTGGGTTTATTTAATGTTAAAATGATTTCTAGTTGACTTAAGATCCCGAGTAGATATATATATATATATATATATATATATATATATATATATATATATATATAATATATATAATATATACTGGACCGAAACGTTGACAAATAAACTTCACTTGATCTCATTATGAAGTCCTGGAGTGTGTCATTCCTTGGAACACGACTAAATATATAAATATACATATATATATATATATATATATATAAATAAACAAAAGGAGTCCGCACTCAAAGGTCTTGTGAAGAAAAAAAGTGAGTTTAATCAACGTTTTGGCTCGAAAACGTGAGCCGTCTTCCTGAAGACGGCTCACGTTTACGAGCTGAAACGTTGATTAAACTCACTTTTTTTCTTCACAAGACCTTTGAGTGCGGACTCCTTTTGTTTATTTATTTATTTATATATATATATATATATATATATAAATAAATAAACAAAAGGAGTATATATATATATATATATAAATAAATAAACAAAAGGAGTCCGCACTCAAAGGTCTTGTGAAGAAAAAAAGTGAGTTTAATCAACGTTTCAGCTCGTAAACGTGAGCCGTCTTCAGGAAGACGGCTCTTGTTTTCGAGCCAAAACGTTGATTAAACTCACTTTTTTTCTTCACAAGACCTTTGAGTGCAGACTCCTTTTGTTTATTTGTATGCATGTCCCTGTTCCTGCACCAAGGCTTCAACCAGGTATTCTGAGTGCACCAATCCTTTTTGTTTTATATATATATATATATATATATATATATTTTCCTAAGTCCTGAGAGTGCGGACCTTATTTGTACAATATTGAATCTTATTTTGGACCCAGGCAACTGTGAACCTTGTGTCGTGAGTGCCGACTCCTCCATTGACTATATATATATATATATATATATATATATATATATATATATATATATATATATATATAGTCAATTCTTAGCAGCCACACTCAAATCTGGACTAGATTAGATTCAGGTGCAGGGTCAAAAGCTTTACATAGGATCCATGAAAAAGGCCCCAATGTGGGCCGAAACATCGGACATATGTACACAATAAAGAAAATTAGATTAGAGTGCGGGTCTTTTCAACAATTATATATATATTGTTGTTAAATGTTGAAAAAAACACACTCACAGGCTTGTAAGGTGCAAAACAAAAAGAAAAGTTTATTACAACGTTTCGGCTCTTATACTAGAGCCTTCCTCAGGAGGAAGACATAAGGCATAGCAGTCAAGTGTACATCAATTCCCAGAAGACAGATATATCTTTGTGGGGATTGGGATCTCCAGTGAAGTAGTTAGGGAGACGCAGTCTAAAGCCTAACACCCTATCCACTGAGTCCCTGCACTAAAGGCATACAAAGAAGCCTTTGGGAAGCTACTACCTGCTACTATCCTTGATGGAGCACACAGCTGCTCATGCTATATAAAGCTGTCTATCTCACTCTCCTAGAGAGTCTATTAAAGATCTTCCCTGTGATAGCTAACCTCGTTCACGGGGTTGCCTGGTCCTCGACTTATTCTCCAAAGGTGCTGTCCCTTTGGGGCAAAAAGGCTTTACTGGACCCTGATGATCCCAGGCTCAATGGGAACACCTAGCTGCACAGACACCAGGAGCCAAAGAGGAAGAGGCCACTCCTTTCAAACACTATATAGAAGTGTGGCAGAAAGTGGTCATTACACCTTTGGCCAATAACTAGTGGTGTAGTACAAAAATGTTACAGGGTTTATACCCAATAACAAAGGAGTACAGAAAGAAGGTAGGGATTTAACTCTATAGGGGCATAGCAATCCTATAAGATGGCATCTCCTATAGGAGCGAGCACCGAGAACTTTCGCAAGTATACTGATAAGAGTGCTGGGGCATCTGCCATGTATTTTTGTATCTCTTGTCTGGCCAATCCTACACTGACATTTATATAAGAATTCTACTGTTAGTACCTGGAATATGCTTACCATGGATCCAAATGTTATCCAGGTTGTTTGATCACCATAACCATACTCATATTATTTGACCAGAAACAAATGTTATTCTTTGACATCTGGTTGTCCCATAATTGAACTCTGGAAAAAGGTCTAGAAAAGTTAAATTTTTGCCAAACCCAGCTTCTAACAACACACCAGCAGCGTGTTGTCATCTACACCGACCAATACTCAGGGTAGGCGTACTGAAACCAGACCATGGTGCAGGAACAGGGAGAACAGTGTGTGTAAGGGCAAAAATAACTGAAGTGACCAAGGTACATCATAAAAGGGGAGTTTCCTATTCTTGGATGAATCCTCAGTAGAATTTGCAGCCCCCTGAATGGTTGTGGCAGAGGAGATTTTAATGAGTGTGAAGGACTTGCTGTTTATGCAGTCTGTCTAACAGCATGCAGTAATTGGAAATTGTGCTCCCAGTGCAAGCTGTTCTTCCAAAGGCTCCGGTGGGGGTGGTGGAGCAGTTCCCTGCTGTTTCCCTACTGAAACAGATAACCAGCCTGGAAGGAACAGAAGTATGCATGAGCTGTTTGCTTGTACTCAAATGGAACAGAGGGTGGGAGCAGCTAGGCCACCTGACCAGGCTTTGCATTTTCCAGGTCATCAGGAGGAATTCCCAGCCAGTTCCCTCAGATTGTACCATCTCACTCACCTGCAGGACCAGTGGGTAAGACAAACCAGAAATGACTTGTACTGGTGAATCAGACACAGGGCTTTCTAATCTTGTACTGGAGAACATAAAAAGAGTAATAAATCCACTTTGCACACTGTATCTGAGTTTGCGACAATTCATAATTTGGTGCAGCAGAAATGGCTGTACAAGGGATTGGGTTCCCACATTTCAATATGAATAAAAAGTTAAACTCATAGCAATTCAGGAATAATAAGTATCAAAATTTACCTTAAAAGCTAATTATATGTTGTTACATTTACATGCAAGAATAATGCAAGATATTACTGGCAGTGTCCTTGTTCATAGCGTATCAGTGGACAATGCAGATTCCAGCATATTTTGAAAGTTTGGCTTTTCCTGGAAAAAAAAACAGTTCCTAGGTAAAATAAAAGTTCCACCCAGGAAATTCCCCTAAAGTGAAAGAGCACTAAATGTTTAAACACTGTTAGGGAATAATCCAAAGACCGGAGATCACCGAGGTAAAAGGAATAATCCAAGTTTATTATTTATATAATAAACATACACGAGCTCCGTGGGTTCTGATACACAAGTAGGTCAGAACTGAGAAACAAAAGATTGACCACACATTATATACCCTTCAGGAGAGGAACTTCAATGGGAAAAGGCCTCTCTAGGGAGAAAAGGGAGTATTGCCAATTATCTATCATAGTGTCTCAGTGTACAATTATCTAGTGTTAGCTAGCTATGTGAACGAGAAGGGAGTAACATAGTGGGAGAGCTTCAAAGATATTGCACCTTGTTACTGAGAACAAAAACATAACAGTAATACGAACCTCCTCACAGATGTTACACATAACCTTGAACAGTTTCTAGAAGGGCCTCATGGGCACTTAGAAACTGTTCACTCCATTAAGGGGGCCAAGCAAGGCCTGCAAGACTTTTCCTTCCACAATCCCCCGTTTTGTCAGTTCTTCTGACAACCATAATACAAAACAAACAATTAAACCTAGCATACCTTATAAATGCTATGCTTACAACCTATATGAGAATACATCCGGTATATAATGTTCATACACTGTGGTGAGTCATTGAAGTCAATTTTAGACTTTTAGTGTTCTTAGGATAGGACAGAACAGGTTTAGAAGAACTTGCCTTTAGGAAAGAGTGAGATAATAAGGAGGCACAGCAAGAACAACAGCAACAAATGATGTTAGGTAGACAATAGATGACTAGAAGGATGACACCAACACAAACGAGGACATACAGAATGGTATGGAAAATCTTAGCACTGATATCTTGGAACCACGTGGATGGGTCCAACCAGGGGAAGATGGATTGTTCCTTGTGATTGGTTAAAAAGGTGTCCTTCCTCTGCAAAACCTTTATCAGGTGCTTGTCATCAATGTAATTACAACTGTACCTAACCCTCCTTGACTAGCTGGAAGATAATCTAACACTAAACAATGCGGCAGAACTTACTTCTTCAATTGTTGAAGTTCATGACTTACTATCTTCAAACTGTTGTCATATTCATTAGTAATGTTATCAAGCAACCACATACTAGACATAAGGCTAAAGGCTTTCTTAATGCAACATCTATTTACCTCAGGGGAAGTTAAAGAGAGCTCTTGCCTTACCTTTAAAGATGCACGCTGCATTAGGAAGTGTGTTGGAATCTGAGCTATCTTAATATCTTTAGCTTCCATATACCAGGTGGGATGAAGCAATTTAGCAATCATACATACACCATGGGAGCCTTTTGGTAGCCACGGATAGGCACATTTACCACAAACAAAGTAATAAGGTGAAGGTAAAGTGTAAGGAGGTATAGATGATTAGCGGAACTGTTGATACAAAGGCCATCAGAACATAAGTGTACCAACTTACCAATCTCCTTGGGCGACAACGTTTTATTAAAACACACTATTGGTGGTTTACTGAGTCCCGATATTGCCATGGGGATTAATGTAGTGTTATACTGAAGAAGTGTGAAGTTTCCCCGTGGCATGTTGACTATGTCTGGAGGTGATAAGGACTCTGCTATGTATGTCATACTACGAGCTGTGAAAGGAGAATGTGTGCATATCCATCAATCAGTAATAGTGTGGATGCTGCTATAACATACATTTTAACAAAAGCATTATCATTAGGCTCAAACAGTTATGCATATAAGTCTCTTTTTGACAACCTTAACCTGATCGGTTGTCGACACATTTGCCTCAGAAGTTGGTGAGGCTGCTGTTGTTTAACTTGTGAGTTGTCATTGCCTGCAGGCTTTATGCCTGCCTGCTATCGTCAGCACAGCAACGAAGATAATGATGTGCAGTACGGAGACACAGATGATAAGTCTTTTATCTGGCTTTGGGCCAAAGCATCTGGCACACAGAGACATGATGGTGCTGCTGAGGATCTTCACCCGATGGGGACCTACGTCTTTTGCACTGCACGTTAGGGTCCCTGGGACTTAGGTGGTGGAGGGAAAGAGGCGTTATTATGTCCTACAATTCCCCCCCACTTACACCGCAGGTGGAAGTTGAGATTTCTTACAGTGAGACGCGTGGATCCAATTCACTTTCCCTTCAACTTTGACAGCGGTCTCTGTGGTTAGAAGTATATGGAACGGTCCTTCCCAGCGGGGCTGAAGAGCTTTGGCAACGTGCTTCTGCACTAGGACCCAATCTCCTGGAGTGAGTGCATGTGATCCTGGAACATCAGCTGGATCTGGTAATGAAGAATAAACTCGAGAACACGATTTGGTCAGTTCCTTATGTAACTGAGAAACATATTCAGTCATTCTTCCATAGTTCATGCAAAGAAGATCAGCAGGAGGAAAGTATTGAGCCATGCGGGCTGGTCTCCCAAACAATATTTTGTGTGGGGAGAGTTTACTTAGCCTTTGGGGAGTGTGCATGACAGACATAAGCACTATATCAAGGGCCTCTGGCCACACAAGTTTAGTCTCTGCACATACTTTATTTAGCCTGCTTGTAATAACACGAATCCCAATGTCTTTGTGCAGATTAATTTCACTACCTGTCCCGTGAAACGTGTACCTTGATCAGAGGATAATACCTCAGGCAGTCCATAACTGCAGACAATCTCTGCACTTAACCGTTTAGCTATAGCTTCATCTGAAGCATTGACAATGGACCCAGGGAATTGGTCAACAATTACATAGTCATAGGTACAACATTGAGGTAACTGTAGGAAGTCTATCTGCAATACCTGAAATTGTTACATTGCTTTAGGTCAGTGTTTGATAGGGGTTGGAATAGTCTTACCTAATTGCAAACAAATAAAACATACTTATACATAATTGGCTGCAATAGACGAGAACCCGGGGGCAAACCACATTCCTGACACTACATCACATATCCCCCCTTAAAAAGTGTGGGTGAGATCCTGTGAGGCAGCAACCAAATATGGTAACAGAGCACGGGGTGCAACAGGGCAATCACCTAGATGCAAAACAAAAACATCAACATCCGGAGTATGTGTACATCTGGCTTTAAGCCAATGTTCCTTCTCCTCAGGTTCCATTTGGTCCTGAAGGGCTGATAAAACAGCACTAGAGGGAACAGGTAGAGTTGGTTCTTTTACAACACATGCTTTAAACATTTTATAACACAATGCTGCTTGCTTTGCAGCTACATCAGCATAAGCATTATATTGTGCTACAGGGTCAGAGGACCCAGTGTGGGCTTAGTACTTAATGACTGCAACCTGCTTTGGTAGTCGGATGTGGCACTACCGGATGGGCTGCAATAACAACTTTGTGAACTGCTCTGAGATCCTGAACAAAACGCCACTCATTCTTGCCGGGCTTTGTAATTGGCAAGATGGGCATATGTACAGGGCTAATCCTATGGTTTAACACTCCCTTATCAAGTAACACTTGAATTACTAGGCAAATCCCCTATACCTTTGCCCTGGACAGTGGGTACTGTGAGATTTTGGCGGGGGGGGTCTACTTGTATGGACACTGGTGGGATGGATGACATGAACCCAACATCTGTTGGTGATAAAGCCCACAAATCACTTGAAACACATTGTAATTTAGGAGGTACAGTATCTTCCTCCTCAGAAATTTCCTTTAGTGACAGAAGATTAGCAGTATCTAGTGCATTGGTCATCTCAGACACTTATGGAGGCAGGACAGGCACAAATACTGCATCCGGATTACAGTATATGGTGCACACTGGTTTAGAAAGGATGTCCCTACCTATGAAACTGTCAGGGATGGAGGCACTTAAAAGAAAGGCAGTTTTTGTGGATACAGGACCAATGGACACTTCCGATGGGCTTGTTTCTGCCATAGGGATAGAATGTCCTCCAACTCACACTGCCGTGACTACATTACCAGATAATGGCAGGTTTGAGTGAGTCTTTAAACTGAGCGGGCAGCACCAGTATTCACTAAACAAAGTTAGGGTCTTTTAATTAATAAACACTTCAATTAGGAGGTCTGGATAGTGATTAGAAGTGTTTGGAAATACTGGTACCGGGGCTGCGTCGCACCTTCAAGCAGGATTTATGAGGGGTGCATTGGAATGTGAAGGGGCTGCATCTCCTGCAGGGAAAGGGCTTTCTTTGGGGATATGCACTTATGTGCGTAATGCCCTTGATTATTACAATTAACACAAACAACTGTCTTTTTATCACGGTTATCTGACCTGTTCTGCTGTCTGTTAGTTATTGTTTCTGGAGTTTTGGGAATTATCCTGGAAGTTGTTAGACTGTTGCTGAACGAGTAACACCTGCTGGGGCTTAAGACAGGAGTTCTCAACTTGTGGCAACTGCAATTATCTTTTCTAACTTCTTATGCTTCCAGGCAAGACTATGTATGCCGAGGTTACTTTGAGGATCATTTAGTTGTCCTACCACAAAGGTAATAGCATACTGGACAGCAGACTCTTTGGCATCTTGGTTAAATTTGAAAACTATTTCCCAAGAAGCTTCTGAAAGAAAAAAAAAAATGGTGCTTACTGTACTTTTCAGAGCATGTAAACAGACTCCGACTTGGGCTGGGTCAACAGGGTTAGTATCTCAATACATTTTGTCTAACATTTGGTAATCCCCTGGACCACACACTTTGAGTACAAATAATATATTGGACTAATTAGGCTTATGAGCACCATTGACACACAAAAGTTCCTGTGCAAATTTGTGTGGATTAGTATGGGGCTGTGGAACATCTTGAAAAATCCTTCTAAGATCTGTGTGTTTTTAGTTAGACGCACTTCTGCAGCGTCCCCCGTCGCCCCCCTTTTTCGCTGCTTTGTATTGTACGGGTGGGGTAGAGCTTAGCTGTGGGGCTGGGGACAGCCTGCTCGTCTGTATCTGAGCTATAACTTCCAGAGAACATTTTTCTGAGCTGTTTGTCTTTTTTTGGTGTCAATTTTTCACTGTTCTCTATTATCTAACTTACCCCTTCTGCTATCAACTTTTCTTGTTCCTCTCTTTGCTTTTTAGCTTCCTTTGATTCTTAGGCACGTTCCTGACTTTCTAGGACACATACTTGACCATTTACCTCTTTTGCTGCCTCTCTCTTTCTCTTAGCTATTATGGGAAAACAACCCATCATAGAGTGGGGAGGCTGACGGCTCTATGTATGCCTTATGAGTTACAACCACTCAAGTCTGTGGGGCTAAAGCTTCTGATATATCACTGCTGTGCTGCGTATGTACTTAAATGCTTGTACTCTTGTCTGGTGATCCCATGTATCATTGGGAGGAATGGCAAATTACTTACTCTCTGTAAGTGTACTCCACTTAGGCAAGTAAGCCACTATATCTTTGCCATATTTAACAGCAATCACACTACCTGGTGAATGCTCTACAGTCACTCTGCCTAGCGACTGTCTTGCGCTCACTCTCCTTGGTGAACGCGCAGAGGTGATCAGCCTCTGTTCACAATCCTCCCCACTAGGGCAAGATGCTCCTAACGGAGTCTTACACTCATTCTGGCCAAATGCCTTAGTGAGCCTATTTCATCTCAACTAAAAAAATGCCCTCTTCCCTCAAGTACGCATACTATCTTGGGGTATACTGGGGTCTGACCAGGTAAGTTAGTACAATTCTTATAAGCAGCAAAAGTATAGAAAAGTTAGAACTTTTTCACTTTGCAATTAGTCCCCAATCACATGCACATTCATACAGGACACATGGTTAAGACAAACATAGATACCTCATGTGATCACCTTGGGTCAGGCTGCTTGCACAGCAACACCCTGTCCGTTTGGAACCAGAGAAGAAAGGAGACAGAACAAGGTATGCTTACCCTGTGTGGCCACTCCTGTCCCGTTAGTTCTCCGGGTCCTCACTGTGGATGGGTGAAGTCAGCGTCTTGAGCCTGCCCGCATTATCTCCACCAATTGTTAGGGAATAATCCAAAGACCGGAGATCACCGAGGTAAAAGGAATAATCCAAGTTTATTATTTATATAATAAACATACACGAGCTCCGTGGGTTCTGATACACAAGTAGGTCAGAACTGAGAAACAAAAGATTGACCACACATTATATACCCTTCAGGAGAGGAACTTCAATGGGAAAAGGCCTCTCTAGGGAGAAAAGGGAGTATTGCCAATTATCTATCATAGTGTCTCAGTGTACAATTATCTAGTGTTAGCTAGCTATGTGAACGAGAAGGGAGTAACATAGTGGGAGAGCTTCAAAGATATTGCACCTTGTTACTGAGAACAAAAACATAACAGTAATACGAACCTCCTCACAGATGTTACACATAACCTTGAACAGTTTCTAGAAGGGCCTCATGGGCACTTAGAAACTGTTCACTCCATTAAGGGGGCCAAGCAAGGCCTGCAAGACTTTTCCTTCCACAACACCATCTAGCAATACAGAAGTGTGAAATCTTCTGGGAGTGAAAGGGTTCAATCCACAAATTCAGGCACATTATTTACACAAAGATTTATTACATTTTTTCAACAATCAAATACAAAGCAGAAGAGAAAATTGGAGGGAAAATGCACTGAAATTAATATAAGCAGTATAGGGAGAGATGAAAAATAAAAGAAAGGCTTTGAAGGAGAGTTCTTGAAAGTTAAAACAAATTCCAATTAGAAGAAAAGTGCACTTTGGAAGATACAAGAAATAACTGGTTACTTATATCAGGGATTTCCTTAAAAGGGACCTAAGAAAACAATGCCCTGGACACAAGGAATGCATGCAATAGAAAACAAAGATTCAATTGATTCATTAAAATTATACATGAAAAAATGAATATTTTGATGCATATTTTGTTTTCTAATGACATGACATCTCAAGAAAGGAAGTTTTCTCCCTAAAGTACCTTTTGTGTGTATGAATAAGAAACCAGTGTGAATTTAAACTTTTACTCCATGGAATGCAGGTTTGTCTAATGCTTTTGACACATGGTTCATAGAGTGTTATTCACCTCATCATCATCATGCAGCCCATACATTTCTGGGTCACCAAATGGCCCAATACATGCATAAATCATGCAGTTGGTCAGATCAATTAATTAGTTTGTTGATCTACTTTAGTGCTATATTACCATTCAGCAGGGGGCCTTACACACTGAACTCAATGCAGAATGGACTAATATTTGTACACTGTAAAATAAAATGGCGTGTTTGTGCCCAGCACAAAAGTCTCTACCATGGTTGAGTAAATATACAAATTAACAAATGTTAGATATATATAGTTTGTGTCTCAGAGAACTTTTCATTCACTTTGTCAAGGTCTTAAAGGAGACTGAAATGTTGGTACATTATTTTCAAGTGTTTTTGCAATTTTACACTTATGCACCAAACGCAGGTTTAAAGATTTGGGTGTTTCCTGGAGTGGAAAATTAGCTTGGAGGATAACACATATACATGGTGCATGGACCTTAAAGCTATAAGGTCTTTATGAGATCTAGAGTGTAATATCTATAGATAAGGGCAAAAATGTGGTAGTCTGAGTTGCCTCCTTTTTTCTACACTCCAGGTTTTGGTGTAAAATATGTAAAGACATTTGTTATGAAAAGGCTCTCTCAGACACAGTAGCCTCACCTGGTAAAAATCTCCCTTTTAAGGAAACACAATATCTACTTGCCATGGAAATACAGTGGAAGACAAGAGTAAAAGTTTATCACATGTAGTCTTTAAAGAGCAAGTTTGTTGTATTGTTTTTGTTTGTTTGCTTCCTGGTAAGTATTGTTGTTAACAAGTAAATAAGATCATAGAGGTCCATAATGTTATTTGATTTATAGAACAACCATCATAAACATATTGATTTACTCCCACCTGCCTCACTTGCCCCTGATTTGTGCCTATCCTATTCTGAACCCAAAATAATTTGTAAACTGTCCACCCTCTCTAGTGATGGTGTGAGGGGTGGGAAATGCAACTGGAAATGTTGCTTGTACATATAAAATCAAAAATCCAGAACGTCCTCTGATTTGTGCCTATGATGTAAAGTATGCTTTATATTAGAAAACTTCAAAAGAGGTTGGCACAAACCTGGACCCATGAAGTAGTAAAGCCGGAGTCAGATTGTAAAAGGGTTAAAAAGACTTTTGAAAAGACATTTTATTTTCCATAATTAAGAACCAAGACCTGACACGTTTCATCTCTACCAAGGACACTTACTCATAGGCTGAACATTGAACAATACATACAAGATAATTAGAAGAAAATGGCCAATGGGAAACGAGTAGGCGGTGCTACCTAATGTGTCACTCAAAGAAAACATACAAATCCTAGGATTCAATGGACACACCTCCCAGGCCAGAGCAATACATGTGTCATCTTAATTACAGAATACAGAGTACAAACTGTAATATGTGAAGTACAAAGTTTGTATATTAATAGTAGGGAAAAATAAAAAAGGGAAAAGAGGAATGACTATTATACATAGCAGGAAACATCAAAATCCAAATTTAAACCAAGGGGCTGCCTTGTACATAAGTGAAAAATCCATTTGGTCTCTATTTTTTAATAACTCTGAATAAATATTCCCACCCCTTATATTTGGAACTACTCCAGTAACTCTTAAGAAGGAGGATGTCCTATTATTACATTCATCAAAATGTCTGGCCACTGGTGTTCGTGATTCCTTGTTGTTAATATTAAGAATGTGTTCTCTAATTCTGTCTTTAAGTGTCGACTTGTTTGGCACACATATTGTTTTTTGCATTTTTCACAAGTTAGATGATAGGTCACATTTTTAGTATTGCAATTAATATAATGTTTAATATCATAGTTTCTTGTAGTAGTGGTGGATAAAAGTCTTCGTTATAGAAATGTAATTACATGGGATGCACTTTATTGAGCCACATTTGTATGTACCCAGGTGTATCTAGGAGTGTCAGTTCTTATTAGGCTAGGAGATAGTATGTTGCCAATAGTTTGTGTTTTTCTTGAAGCTAAGTTGTGTCCTTTATCTATAATTGCTTTGAGAATTGGGTCAGTTTCCAGAATAGCCAACTTTCTATTCACAATATTTTTAATTTTATTAAATTGGGGACTATACGTTATAATACATGTTATATTGTCCGAAATTTTTTTTTTACAAGTGTATTTGTTCCTGTTTTTTTTGCTATATCTAGTTGTGCCCCCAGGCCTTGGTTCTTAATTATGGAAAATAAAACGTAAGCCTTTTTAATCCTTTTACAATCTGACTCCGGCTTTACTACTTCGTGGGTCCAGGCTTGTGCCAGCCTCTTTTGAAGTTTTCTGGTGTTTGGCTACCCTTGCTCTGGGGCATGTGCACCCCATCATACACAGTGGTAAGCTCAAATAAACACTTCTAAACTCAGCACATACTGGTTAAACAATTGTATAGTTTGTTATTCTTTATATTAATCTGAATAAAGATCCCTCTGTGTTTTTAATACCACCTTTGTGTCTATGACTTTTGCAGTGTGCATATTGGTGCTTTGTTGGGAACGTCTTGTTTATCTTTGCACCTGTTTTCAAATTAAAAATTGTATATGGGCAAAGTTTAGTTAGGCCAAAGTGCCCTCCATTCTCTTTGATTTTCTACCACTTCACCCTGCCAGAATGGGATTCAAGATTAAACACATGGAACACAAAAACCTACATTTATTATTTTTAATTGCTTTGCTATACTTAAGGGGCTTTTTTTATATTAAGATATTTATATTTCAGTAACAATTGATTTTGGTACTGAAACCACCTAAACAAAATTTCTAGTCTAAGTGGCCAAATGCAAACTCTGAACTGCCCTATCTTTGAAAAATATGTATGATGGAGGCAGGCATTTTATTTTTTCAGTCCCCAGTGCACTAGTAAATATTCAGGGTTGACATATTATACATAGTTCATCTTTTAGAAAATGTGCTGTTGTTAATTGTAAAGTTCATCTGTCATATAAAAATGTATATATGCTTTCATCTCACATCAGGTTAAGCCAATGTCACTACATTATTTCACAGGTCTAGCAGCTGAATAGTAATGCAAGAATATATGTGTAGTAAATAGCATTGTGTTAAAGTCTAGGCTGTTATTCATAGAAGTGCAGAGCAAGTGCAAAGGTTCAAGTTACATTAAATAGTACCATGCATACAGCAGTCAGCAAAATTACAACTAGGAAACCATTATTACACCTGCCAATAAAATCATTGTTTTTTCTAATTATTCTTTAAAACAAACCTGATCAGTGACACTCTTATCCGCAGTATAAAATGAAAATGTAATTTGTAAAAAAAACTGATGTGGTTCAGTTTGTATGTGAATAGAGGCAAGGGAAATGGAAGCTACATTCTCTTATGCCAAATTAAGCAAATATGCATCCTTAGAAGTAAACTGCCTCTACTGATTACCGGAACTTACCAGAAATAAACGCTTTACTGTAAGATAAAAAATAGAGCCTTGTAAAAATGGTGAAGACACAAAATCAATATGTACTTCTAATAAACCTTGAGATTTGTCACTAATGAAATGTACAAACTACAATTTATTGAACTGAGCAGATATAACTGGAGCTACTGTGCCATGGATGGGGGGTATCTAAATCACTACAGTGACCATATGATTATGACCCATAAATAAGCATTCCCCTGTATAGATGGAAGATGCAGACTTATTGATGCACCTGCCATGAGCATCAGTGCAACAAACAATAAGAGAAAAATACTGAGACACAGGTGTGTTTACAAGGCTGTATAGGTGCTAGAATCTCTTTCACCTTTCTGCTACTTCAAAAAAAAAAAAAACTAAATAAAATTCAGTACAAAAAGTAAACATTTCCTTGCTCCTAAGATAACCTCTGTTGGACTAATAAACAATCCATACCGAATGGTGAATTCCCATCCTGAAGCACTCTACCTAGACCGACCAACAGTCAGTCCAGTAATAGGTTTTATACAGTATGTCTGCTTGGCACACTATAACATATATTTGCCCTGATATAATAAAAAGGGCTTCAACGATTTTAACTGTAACAAGTGTTACATATCCCTGTACTTATTGCACTTCATTGGTAAATTACGTTTTATGCTGCATGCCTCTTTGTTTTTCAGTGGCAGATATGTGAGGCCCCTAAGCTACAATTTCCACAGGGACCCCCTTCTAGGCTTCTTCCACTACTGTGTGCCTGCAGGCCCTGATTTAGGGAGAGGCCCCATAGGCCTGGGCCTAGGGCGGCAAGATGTTTAGGGCGGCAAGCAGGCGCCCCTAACATCTTCTATATACTGTCTGTAGCTTATAGTAAAATGTTCCCACTCCCAAAACAGAGTAGAGCACCCGCCCCCCACATTGACCTGCCGCAGCTGAGCTCAGCATGAATGTGTATAATAGCAAGGCTGCCGTGTAGCCACCCCAACTGGGCTCCTCTCCTGCTGTGTGCTTGTGTTGTGCTGAGTTCCTACAGTTACGAGTAAAAAAGCAGTCCAGACCTCTTCTTCCGACTGCACGCTGTGTGCAGCGGCACATGATGTCATCACGTCACTGCACATGCATGCCTCATTGTTACGTCACTCGGCACGGGTGCGCCAGCCTAATCAGAAGGGAGCAGCCTGGCCAGTGCTAGTTCTCATAAGGAGTGAGCATGCTGCCCGCCGTGACCGCGAGCTGCCTGTGCACAGTGGAAGTGCAATAGCACACACAGAGCCGCCCCAAAAAGTGCATGTTTGTCAGTGACTGATGGCCTACAAATGAAATCATTCAATCAGGAATAGGATTCAGCTACAAGTGGCTGCAGTCACTGTACTTTTTCATTAACAATTTGCAATTCTTACAGTGGAACTTGGTAGGTTATTAAACAGTTAATTAATGAATTAATTAATATATAAATAATTAATAATTATAATACTGTGCTGACTGTCTGCTGAAAAACATGAGCTAAATAGATTGTATGCTGCTGGCAAAATTTAAAAAGGGACTTTTTTGTTTTATAATTAAATATTTAGCTGACACTGCCACTTGTACTATGAGCTATCTTCCATAACCCTGTATTCCATTGCCTGATTGGATAAAGATTCACTTCCAGGGGGCGGCACAGTAGCTGGGCCTAGGGGGGCAGGTAGGGTAAATCCAGCCCTGTGTGCCCGCAGATCCAGGCATGTGTGCTCTTCTTGCCGAGTGGGGTTCAGCACGCACCAAACCAACCTGACATAGACAGGTGCTCGCATACCTGGATTGGCATACATCCTGCCCCACACACGTACCTTGCCCTGGTGCACCCCGGATCCAGAGCAAATAAAAATAAATATTAACATTTTTGGAAGAATTTTACAAAATCTAGATGAGCCCCTGATCACACTGGACCCCTAGGCCATAGTCTAGTATGCCTGTGCATTAATCCGCCCCTGCAGTTTTTGGGGTTTTTGTATGACAAAATTACTAAATGTTGTAGTATTGCTATGTGATAAGAACCAATTCAGGGACAAAAAATGTATGATTGGAAGCTAACAGAGGAGGGGACCCCATCAAAGAGTCCAACTTTCAAGATGTAGTCCATATTACCCACACATAGGGCTACAAGCTAGCCTGTATTACCCTACCAGCAAAATGAAACAAACATAAAATAGGCATAAACAGTCAAAAAGGGCATTCAATTTAGTTTTTCCAGGGCAACAGTTTGGGGATATGATCTCCAACACTGACCTTGACATTATGCTATAATGTTCAGTGTTTTGAGTGCATTAACATTCCTGAGTGGATTTTACAGAAAGAAACAACTACTATGTCATAGTTGCATCTACTGTAAAAATGGGTAGTCTTAAATAAGTCCATAGTTTGTGCATGATATATGTAGCCAATGCACCAAGAATTGTATTGTGCCCATAGTATGTGTTTTTCTTATATATGTGATGGACAATGTCTTTGTGAAATATTTAGAGAATGATTGGGTCTACATAAACTTTCCCAGGTCCCAAAGAGGCCTATGACTTTTATGAACCAGTCTCAAATATAGCAATGCAGCTAAGCGAAACAGGACGTCAAAGCACTATATTTTCTATAATTATATAATGCTGCTAATTTATATCAGAATTTTGCATATATTTTTTCTGCGATCAAAGGTGAAAAAAAAATGATGAAGGAATCTTTGTGTCCCTGATTTATACTTCTTTCATACATCATACTCAGTAAAATTGTCCTAATGGTTTATGGTCTTAAAAATCTCAGATCAGGACATAATAGAATACTCATCCTTAAACCCATAAAGATGCCATTACTTGTTGGATCTCAACAACTTTTGTCTCCTGAGCCCTAAATAACATAATTGTAGCAGGTAAGTGTTGTTATTTATTTAAATAACCTTTAAGGAGTTGACTGTAATCAATAACAAATGTTATACTTACTTTCTTACTATGACTGTGAAAACTGCTTCTTTCATTCCGCTTTATCTTTTTACTTTCTTTTCTTTATATACTTTGTCTATTTAGCATTATACATTTGGAAGGCAATGCTATATACAACTGTAAACAGTGACAAACACTCTTTTGAGTGCATTTGTTATTAAGTAGGAAAAAAAAGTGTATTATAATTGTATGGTTGTCAAGTATTATAAAATGGATATTAATGTAGTGTTTTTAAGTATGTCATCATTTGTCAAAAATATTATAGTTTTCCATGTGGATTCTGTCTTAATAATCCTTTAGTAATAGCAAAGAATTCCAAAATCATTGCCTCTTGCAAATGCAAATGGCACTCAACAGACACTCCAAGGTGCTGCACATCTCTGAGTCTATGGAATTGTAATTTGTGTAGTGTATGAAATCTTCATGACTTGATTCATTGTAACAATATTTCAACTTTGTACAATTAATATGCATATTTAGTTTTTTCCCTTAAAATTTGAAAACACCAATAAAAAAGATTACAATAAATGAAACAGGTATCCATGACTTACAAAGGAAATGCAATATAAAGGACATGTTAAAATCATTTCAGTAGGAAGACTCTAAAACTAATGGTAGGCTCCTCTAACTCTAACATGTGTTTAAGGGTTATTATAAAACCCAAAAAGCTTTGTATCAGCCAACCAAAAACCAGGAACCTATTTGACTCCTACTCAGAATTTATCAGCTCTAGCCATGTTGTGCCATTAGCTATAACATACGAGTCGAAAACAAACATCGAGGTAGCCAGCTGAGAGCCAAAAAATACTTTCAGTCCCAGGAACCTAGTAGTCACAGTCATTTTAGGACCAGTCTCCAGAAGTCTGAACCTTTTTTTCTTTTTCAAGCTGGTGTGGTCAAATCTGTGCCTGCAACCCTGGAGGAGTGTAGGGTGGTGGTGCAGAACTTGGTTTGATGCCTCTTGTTTTCATGTAAGAAATCAGCTGATCTGGAATCTCAGCAAGGACATCCTTAGCAAGTCGTGCCATGCTTAACACATGATTACCTGTGCGATCAACATAATCCCGGAAAGGAACAAACTGTGTAATAAAGAAATTGAATTTTATTGGTAAAATAAAAGCAAAATGTGTAATTCTTTGAATTAATTAGGTTTCTTTTATAGTGGGAGCATTATTTAGTGACACATGTAGCATATTCACAAGCACCTCACTACCACCTTCTTTCTTCTCCCATTTGTTCTCTTTGTGATTCATGCACTGTAAAGAAATATCTGCACATGCCCTAACCAAGGAGAAAGCCCAGAGAAGAGTGCTCTTCAAAGGATGAGGAGCACCAGTCTGAATTACCAGGTATGTGGTACAAACAGTGATTTTGTTTTCCTGTCTTTTAAAGGGGTTATTCACCTTTCAACTTTTAGTATGACATGGGTATTGATATTCTGAGACAATTTGCAGTTGGATTTAATTCTTTATTTTTAGTGTTTTTTCCTTATTTTGCTTTTTGTTCATCAGCTCTTCAGTTTGGAATTTCAACAGCTATCTAGTAGGGTTTTGATTACCTTAGCAACCAGGCAGTGGTTTGAATGAGAGACTGGAATATGACTAGGAGAGGCACTGCACAGACAGATAAGGAATAAAAAATAACAATAATAATAAAGTTGTAAGATTACAGAGCAATCGTTTTTTGGCTGACGGGGTCAATGAACCCCCATTTGAAAGCTGGAAACAGCCGTAGTAGAGGATAATTTGAAATCTATACAAAATAAATAATGAAGACCAATTGCAAAGTTGATTGGAATAGGGCATTCCTCTAACATATTAAAATATAAAAGTAAACCACCCCTTTAAAGGGGCAGATTACCTTAATTTTAACCTGAATATTTGCAGTAACAATTTACGATCACTATCATATTTTAAAACTTGGACTTAATTCCTAGAGAAAACATGAGCACAACACAAACAAAATGGCATTGTTCCATTCATTTTTACAAATGCAGCAGTCTAAGTAAACTCTGACAAGTCTTAGCTGCTGGATGTTTTTTGAATTTGATTTTTTTTCCACAATTTTTTCAAATGGTGAAAAAAGGCAATCTCACATTGCTCTCATGTTAACAGGGAACTAACGTGAAAATAAAATTATCCAGATGGACAGATATGATAAAAATGATATTTATTTTCCAAAAATGCTCGCTTTTTTAAAAAAATAAAAATATTACATACTGTTAGGAGCTTTTCTTTTTCTCCAGTTCAAGCAATTGCTGAGTGGGAGTGGCAACACCTGCCTGTGATGTCACAAAACCAGTAGCAAAGTCCCACCCTCCCCTATGCTGAATACAAACCATCCCCCCCAACAACTGTTTTGTCCTGGAAACTTCAAACTAAAGTTGTTCTCTATGTACTGTATGTGCAAACCTGCGCACTTCAGCAGTCAGCAATGGAGATTTTAAAAGGGGAATTGATTCACCGCAGGAAGGGGTCATTCTTCCACTGTATAGAGAACTGGTAAGGCCCTGAAATATGCTGCACAGTTTTAGTCTTCAGTGCTCAAACAGGACATTATAGAATTATAGAGGGTACAGGGAAGGGCAAATAAGCTCGTAAAAGGTATGGGAAATCTTAGCTATGAGGAAAGACTGGCCAAATTGGGGATGTTCACGCTGGAGAAGAGGCGCTTAAGGGGTGATATGATAACTGTGTATAAATATATAAGGGGATCATATAATAATCTCTCTAATGCTTTATTTACCAGTAGGTCTTTCCAGCTGCCACAAGGTCACTCATTCCGAATAGAAGAAAGGAGCTTCCGCCAAAATATTCAGAAGTTCAGCAACAGCCTATTGCGCCTGTAGCAGCTCCAGTCCAGGCAAGCAGACCGATACCATCTCCTCTGGGTAACCTCTTAGTGGAGCCAAAGATTCCTTTCCCCGAAAGGTTCTCTGGGGATTGCAGCCGATTCTTTGTAATTACTTTGCTGCAGGGGGATCCACAGCTTTGGCCTTTCAGCCTTTCCCCTGGTGATCCAACCTGTCTCTCTTTAGACACCTTCTTCAAGGCAATGGCCATCATCTACGATAATTCCTACCATGCCCCCTCTGCCAATGCCGCCATATGTAATCTCAGGCAAGACAAGCGGCGGGTAGAGGATTATTGTGCAGAATTACGCCGTTTGGAGGTAGAGACGGGCTTGAATGATACTGCTTTAAGGAGTCAGTTCAGGGTGGGTTTGGTCATGGCTATCAATGATAACCTTGTTAATTTCCCTACACATTGTTTTCTTGACTCTCTTATGCATCTGGCTATCCAGATAGATAGAAGGCATAGGGGAAATTTACTAAAGGGCGAAGTGACGTCATTTCTGCACTTTGCCGATTTACTAATGGTCGCTGGCGTCATTTAGCCAAGGAGATAGACTCTTCTGCAACTTTGCACTCTAACACGAGGTGAATTTTCGCTCTGTCGAAAGAACGTTACTACGCAAATTCAAAAAACGCTGCAGTCTTTTCCTTTTTACAGGGTGATAGCCTGTAAAAAGAATTTTTTTTGGGGTACCCTCCTTCAACCCTACGTTTGATAACATATGGCATCTAAACTAAATTGTGGGCACATGTGTAGGGCAATATAATCACCTCTATATCTATATAGGTTCCTTGGCCTTGTGTAGTGTAATGTAGCTGCAGCATATACAGCCATTGTACTTTAACTGCACGCCATATACAAATTAGCCAACGCTAGCGTAACTTCGAACTGCTGAGCATATTTTCGCTAGCGCAACTTCGCCAGTGTTCGGTACCCTGTGCACAACTTTGGATCTTCGTGAATTTGCGTTGTCCAGGTGAATTTACGCCTGACAAAGTGTTGCAATGTGCGCAAAGCACACCTTCTTAGACTCTGGGGCAGCTGGGAATTTTCTGGATTTCACTTATGCCCATAGTCATGGGATACCCATAAAGCCACGTGTTCCCCCTCTTAGGTTAGAGGCCATTGACTGAAGTTGGTAGTGGGTTGGTTACATTCAAGTCCGGGTTTCTGACTATGTCTTTAGAAAATCATTACAAACAGATTTCCCTTCATGTCATTATGTGCCCTCAGACTCCTGTCATCTTAGGCCTCCCCTGGTTGCAGAAACACAATCCTCGGGTTGACTGGCTCACCAGTAAAATACTCTACTACTTTGGCTGCAACTTCCCTAGAAGGGTTACCTCCTTTTTATGCCTCTTTTTCTGATGTTTCCTCTTAAAAATCGTCTGAGACCTTTCCACCCCACATGTCCTATGATTGTGCCATTGATTTAGTACCAGGTTCCTCTCCTCCTAAGGGTAGACCTTATCCCCTTTCTTTTCTGGAATTTCAGGCCATGGAGGAGTATATAAAGGAAAACTTGGACAGGAGGTTCATAAGGCCTGAAGATTTTTTTTGTGAAGAAAAAAGATGGGGGCCTAAGGCCTTGTATTGATTACAAGGGGTTAAATAAGATCTCTGAACTTTTTGACAGTGTTAACGGTGTCACCATTTTTTCCAAATTGAATTTAAGGGGCATGTATAATTTAATCAGAATAGGGGAGGGGGGATGAATGGAAGACAGCATTTAACACCCGGGATGAGCATTATGAGTATCTGGTAATGCTCTTGGTCTATGTAATGCCACAGCTGTCTTCCAGGAGTTTGTAAACAATGTCTTCCGTGGGGCGCTATGTTGTTGTATATCTAGATAACATCTTGATCTATTCCCCAAATGTAGCTGTGTTCAGGAAGTGTTGCACAGGTTAAGACAAAATCAACTTTATGCCAAGCTTGAGAAATGCATTTTTGAGGTTCCCTCTGTACATTTCCTGGGGTATTTCTCAAATAGGCCTAGAAATGGAACCAACCATGGTTCAAGCCATTCTAAATTGGGCACAACCCCTCACGTTATGGGTGATCAACAGATTTTTGGGGTTTGCCAATTACAATCAGCAATTTATAAAAGATTTCTCTACTCTGGTGGCCTCAATTACTGCCCTGACTAAAAAGGGAGTGGATCCCAGTTTTTGTTCTGCTGAGGACCTTGAGGCCTTTGATCTGTTAAAGATGTCTTATTTAATCTCTGGAACTCCAGCATCCTGATTCCTCTCTTTCTTGATTTCCTCTGCAGAGGTTAATTTTGATATTGGTAACAGGGAGCTACTAGCCATTAAATGGGCTTTTGAAGAGTGGACACATCTTTTGGAAGATGCTAAGCATTTGGTCTCTGTGATCACCAATCATAACAATCTGTTATATATTGAATCTGCCAAGCACTTAAATCCCTAGCAGGCCAGGTGGGCTTTATTTTTCACCCGCTTTAACTTCATCATTACTTATAGGCCAGGAGAGAAGAATGTCAAAGCAGATGCCTTGTCCAGAAGTTTGTGTCCACTCTCAGGGAGGTTTTGGAACCTGAGACTATGGTTCCTAAGGAAGTGATTGTGGCAGCAATGTGTCCTGACCTATATGCTTCCTTGACTGAAGCCCAAGTTAATTCACCTTCCAATGTCCCTCATGGCTAAGTGTTTGTTCCCAAGAGCCTTTGTGATGCAGTTCTGCTCAAAGCTCATGACTCTAGGGTAGCCAGCCATCCAAGCCACAATAAGACCTGTTCTCTGTTGTCTCATACTCTCTGATGGCCAACACTGACACAGGATGTTGGTAATTGTATTGAGTCCTACCCAGTTTGCCAACATGCAAAATCATCCAGGTCCTTACCTCAAGGAATGCTACAATCACTTCCTAAGAAGCCATGGACTCATATATGCATGGAATCCATTGTGGAGTTGCCTCCCTCTAGGGGATGTACGGTCATTTGTGTGGTGGTAAACTGCTTTAGTAAAATGTCTCATTTTATTTCCCTTCCCTCACTCCCCTCTGCTAATTCTTTTGCTGAGCTTTTCGTGTCTAACATATTTAAGGTTCATGGGGCCCAACTGAACATTGTTTCCGATAGGGGAGTTCAATTTTTTGTGTAAATTTTGGAGGGCTTTTTGTTCCCTTATGGGTACTGATTTGTCTTTCTCCTCAGCCTATCAACCACAGACCAATGGCCAGACAGAGAGAACAAATCAATCTCTGGAACAATTTCTTAGATGTTATGTTTCCAATAATTGGGCAGATTTTCTTCCTTGGGCTGAGTTTGTATGTATAATGCTACTCACTCCTCCACAGGAGAATCTCCATTTTTTACTGTGTTTGGTCATTATCCTAGAGTCTTCTTGTTTTCTGATCTTTCTTCAGATGTTCCCATTGTTAACACCTTAGTTGATCATTTTTCTAAGATTTGGCAAGAGATTAAAGACTCTTTGTCTTCTGCAGTGCTGCCCAAAAAAGAGCCTCTGATAAGCATCGGAGAGCTTATCCTGGTTGGTGATACGGT
This sequence comes from Xenopus petersii, assembly GCA_038501925.1. Lineage (NCBI taxonomy): Eukaryota > Metazoa > Chordata > Amphibia > Anura > Pipidae > Xenopus > Xenopus petersii. Next base: position 122,764,798 of record CM076674.1, read on the forward strand.
TTGGTTGTCCTCTAAGAACATTATTGACCCTTTTTATGTGTCTGAGGTAATTAATCCCAGTACTGTCAGGCTGGATCTGCCTCCTGAACTCTAAATTTCTATCTGTTCACGTTTCTCTCTTGAAGCCTGCTAGAGTTGTTCGTCAAAGTTCTCCTCCTCCTCCAATCTCTGTGGAAGGTCAGCCTGAGTATTTAGTTCAGAGGTTGGTGGACTCCTACCTTTCTAGAGGTAAACTCCAGTATCTTTTTCATTGGAAAGGTTATGGTCCTGAGGAAAGGTTGTGGGTTCCGGCCTCTGATGTTTGCGCTGATCTGCTTATTAGGCAGTTCCATGCCAGGTTTCCTGACAAGCCTAGGGGTCCAGTGGCCCCCTCTAGAAGGGGGTAATGTAAAGAAAGTACCTGCTGGTCTAGTGGGGGTGCAACGGGGACACCTGTTGCACCCAAGGCAAGGATGGCCGTCGCGATCCTCTTCGTTGCAGGCATTGGCTTTGTAATGGTTCCTGGTTTTCACGAATCACTACGTGTGACTAAATTCAAATATTTAGAGAATTAAAAAATATTTCTTCTGCAAATGTGTGTTTCCCAATGTAGGTATATTCATATAGTTCCTGGGTGCTATACCTTAGTGTTTCTGTTTAGTTGTTGACCCTGTCTGACCCTGACCAAGCCTTGTCTGCTGCCTGTCCTGACTTTTGCCTGTACCTTGACCATTCTTTTGGATCCTGTCTATATGTATATGTGTACTGACCCTGCCTGTGACCTTGACTACACTCCTGCCTCTTGACTTTGTACTGCACTGCACTGTTACTGACTCGGCCTGTCCTTGACCATGCTCCTATTATCTTTTCCTGTTGCACGTATGGTTCCCTTGATTGCCCAGAACCCTCTACTAGGTTCTCTCACATTAAGACTGGTGGCATCCGATTAGCAGAGGGCTCCTCCCAAAGCGAAACAGTAGCCTTACCATTGAATAATATATTTTTGTAAAGTACACATTCTGACGAATGAAAAATAGGTACTCCAAATTACCCAACTGCAAAGCTTTGATAAATGTAGCACTTTTTATTACATTTTCGAAAATCACCTAAAATTATTGCAATTTGCCTCAATTATTTAACCAAATTTCTTGCACAGAAAGCTAAAACCTCCTAAATATGAATGACAGGGGTCTCCTGAACAGTTTGCTGCCCAATATGCATAGATTTACCAAACTATGTGGCATACAGAAACCCCCAAATCCAAATAGTGCAAATACTGGCTACAACAACGTATGCACCCGATATGTGTATTATGTGCCATGAGACCCCCTAACAGTACAGAGACCCTAGAAAACCATATATTTCCCGAAAGTACACATTCTGACAGATATAAAACAAGTAAACTACCAAACTGCAAAGCTATGCTAAACACTTTTTGTGAAATTTCTAAAGAATTGTCAGAAAGCTTGCATTTTACCCTATTATATACCCAACATTTTGTAATGTATCAGCATAATACATAAATATAAATATAAATGTCAGTGGTCTACTGAACTACTTTTCTTTGATGCCCAATATGCGTAGCGTTACCAAACTACTGTATGTGGCACACAGAGACCCCCAAATGGATATTTAGTAGACAAAATTTACATGGGCAAAACAAAGTAACAAAGAACAGTGGTAAATGTAATAAAATCGCTAAAATCCAATAAAACCAGAAAAATCAATGCTTTTTTTTTTTTTCGCCTAGTGTAATCAGCAGTCAGAATCACTGTTTGAATATTTTAGCTTTGCCAAATATGTTTTACGGGCAGAAACAAGCTAACAACACCTATGCAGAGCTACTGCTATGTCCCCCTATCCGTGTGCCTACCTGGGCATGTCTAAAAAGCGTCCAGCAGCATTGTGATATATGGCCCCTACACCCCTTATGATTTTAGAGAGATTTTTTGATGATGATGGGATTTAAAGATAACGTCATGTGCCTCTGATGTTTAGCTTCATAATGGTAATTTGTATCCAGTGAAGATTTGTATCACTTCATAAGAATATGCCATGATATGTTATAGTCTAAATAATGGTTTTACATACTTTGTGATCACATAGGCCCAAATTCAATAAGATGCGAAGTTGCGCCAGGCGCAACTTCGCCGCACTTCGCCACACTTCGCCAGGCGTATTTTCGCCAGCGCTCCGCAAATTCACTAAAATCCGAAGTTGTGCACAGGGGTAGCGTAAGTTTTCGAAGTTGCGCTAGCGTTAATTTGCCAATTGAAGCAAAGTTTCGCTAGCGATGATTCATTTGCATACGGCGTGAAATTCAAATTTCAATGGAGGAACACGTATCACCACTTCAAATGCCTAGAAAACCTTCAAATCAGCAAATAAAAATTTTGTTTTGCCCTACACATGTGCCCACTGTCTAGGTAAGTTGCCATGAGTCAGGAAATGTAGGGGGGAAGGAGGGGAGCCCCAAAAATATTTTCGATCTTTTTCAGCCTATCACCCATCATGTAGAAAACACGCCAGCGTTTTTTGGGACTTAGAAAAAATGTTGACTTTTTTTGAAACAATCCCTATCTACTCTATTGCGCTTCGCCACTTCTGAGGTGGCGAAGGAAGTCTAGCGTAAAAGGTAGCGTTCAGTACACTGCGCAAGTTAGTGAATTTGTGTAGTTACGTCGCTAGCGAAAATTCGCCTGGCGTAAGGGTGCGAAGTAACACTAGCGAATTTACGCCAGCGTTCGTTAGTGAATTTGCAAAGTACCGAAAATGCCAAACGCTAGCGTTCGGCACTTCGTCGCTTAGTGAATTTGCGCCATAGCGTTTCATTTTCTTTATTGGTATTAGATCGCAATGGGACATCTCCTCTTAGATATCCTCATTATAGTTTGGATATCACCTTTCAATAATGGCATGTGCCTGGAATAGAGACTTAATTTTCCTTCAAGGAGCTGATATGAAATGTACAATTCATTGCTAGTGTGGCCACATCTTCATCCTTCTTCGGATACAAACTATTATAATTAATTGATACAAATCTTCACTGGATACAAATTACCATTATGAAGCTAAACATCAAAGTCACATGACATTATCTTTAAATCCCCAGCATTTCAGGTTTTCGGCCTCTTGATAAAGCCACGGGTTGTGGCGAAACAGCTGTCGAGGCTCAGCGCTGAGTCTGATACATGGAGGTCCCTTTTCTGGATATTTCTGGCATGCGAAATGGAGTTTTGCAGCAGCAAGGACATGCGGCCAATCTAACCAACCTTCACAGCATTTGAGAGTGCAACTCACCACACGGTCGGTATAAACCTTTTACCTCATGTTTGAGCGTTATATGACTGCAACAGAGAGCGGCTTTGGGCTATACCACTTACATTCTGACTGAAATACTTGGATTGCAGAGTACCTTTTTGCAATTGCTATATCTCTAATTTCGGTCATCTGGACTATTTATTAATTAATGCGCAATGAAGTTCTATGTAGCACTCCCTCACGATCAAATAGACTCCAGCACGAACAGAATTTATTAATTCCCAGTATTGGAGCCATTTTATCTACATTGAACATTGGCCCAAGGGCAAAGAATACCTAAACAATTACTTGTAACCCCTTTCAAATCATCGTGTTATTTTGTGGAATGTGTGCACGCTATTCTGTTTTTTGACTTTGGGATTTCTCCCTTCCTTTGGACCAGGAAGGATTTATTCAACTGAACACAGAATAATTATAGGAGATCACACTTGTGACTTTGCATTTATTATTTTCAAAATCCATCAGATTAATATTTCTTTTTACACACTTGCATGCAAATTGTCTTATACCTGATTAACATAATCAGCTAATGGGGTTAAATATCCATATATAAGGGATCCCCTCCTTTCTCATGTTTGTGTGTATATCTGTGTATGTATGTATGTATATATTTATGTATGCATATTTGTATATATTATATATGGGTGTATATATGTATATGGATATTATTGTGGATGTATATATGAATATGGATTCAGCAGGATTCTTATACTCCCACAGCCTGAGCCTCGGGCAGATAACTTATTACTCCTTGGGAGTGGTAAAGGTTCCGTATGTTCTGATGATAAACCAAGGTCTATTCACATATCTGGTATTATATTCATCAGGATCTCTTACTTTGGCTACAGGGGTTCAATTCATTATCTGGCGTCAGTCCAGAAGACAGTGGCACAGCAGTCAGTGCAAATTTAGTTACTTTTGTATGCACTGGGTTCACTACTGCCTCATGGTTTTAGAGTCTTGCTAGGAGGTATACCATAGCACAGACCTATCCAGGTTTCCTACAATAGGGGACCAATCAGCTCACTGAGGGTATACTCATGGGCCATATTATATTTATGGTTGCCATATAGAGCTGGCTATAAAATTAGGTACAGACCATCAGTGTGGCTGTAGCAAGGTCGTAGACCCATTGGGGACTAAAAAAAACCCTGGTTTTCATCCAGGTTATTATTCTCAGAGTCATTATAACAAATTATTCTTTAGGTCATGATAACCCTTATTGATGACAGGAGGCATGCAATCATGGCATGCAGGTTTTTTTTAAGAATCTATGCTACTTTATGACTTGCCTTTCAGACTGCCATAGACTCACCTGGCTAGTTGGGTTGGTATCCTATAGGTTACCATCAGGACAGGATATTTACAAAAGTTGTCTTATTGAATTTATACTTTCTGGACCAAGTCTGCAGTGTCTGCCTTTAGGAAAGACCCTGGTTATGGCATGTCTAACTATAGTCTTGGACATTCTAGTATAGGTAGTAGGGGTGTTCCAATCTGGAACAATAGGTGGATAATTCTATCCCCATATATATATATCCTCATACCTAGATTAATTCTGATCTTGGATACATGCTGGCTTCACATTCCATATCATTACTTTGGTGTGGGTTCTGCCTCTAAAGAGTCCTGTTTCTTCTTTTTCTCTGGCAATCCATTTCCTCTGAAGAAATAGAGTTCACAGGTTTTGTCCAGTGAAATGGGAAAATTATATCATACTTAACATAATTTTCCTTTCATGGACAACTCCAGGTTATAGTTCCCATCCCTTTTTCGGTAGTTTCTAGAAGCTTAATTCGAGACACCGGATTGGGGAGTGCATGATCCAATTTTCCCATTTTAAAGTTATCAAACTACCGATGCTGGCTGCAGGAGGGGGGACTGGCTCAGGGAGAGAAACACTTTCTTCATAAATAAGGGAAGGAACGATGGAGCCTTTGAAGCCACTGAGCTACCAATGTCACATGTGTCATAACACAGTTTAGGATTGACAGCACTGACAACCAACGAGAGAAAGGCAGAGCTGTTATGCAAATTAACCTAACTCCGACTCCAAAGCTGGCCAGAGGCAGGTTGGAGAGAAGTAGCTAGGAATAGATTCACTAAAATGACTGCAATATTTTAAAAACTGTACATTTTTTACAATACATTATATTTAGACATTGATTCTTTTTACAAATGTTTAATTTTACGATAGTTCCCCTCTAAGATCCCAGCATATGTTTCAGGACAACCCCTTCTTCAAGGGCTCTCAGTGGTTGCCCTGAAATATATGCTGGAATCTTGAATTAAAGTACACATTGATTGCATGTTGCAGCGTCATGTGAGACCTGCACTTGTAGGCATTCACTTTCCTGTTGATTTTTGTGCCTGTTCTTTGCACTTTGCACCTGGTTTGTGTACCGGCTCAGGAAAAGCCTGATAAATAGGTCCCTGAAGTAAATGGAGGAGAACAGGGTGGGCCCTCCATTCCATACTGCATTTAGTTTTTTCAGCTGCCTAACTACAGGTACTGTAGCTGTCTGATTAGTTATCAGGTTAACTGCAGATAAAAGAGGTGTGGGATTACACCTCAGTGTCCTTGGATCCCTCCTTGTGTTGGAGGAAGGTTGTGAAGTGCGCCAGGCCAGAAACTGGTGAATGAGTATCCCTGGAGGGGAGAGTTAGAGAGGCTTAAAGAGAAGCCTGAATGATCTAGAGTGCAGAGTGTTTGGTGAGAACCCCAGAGAGGGGAAAAAGGTGAATGTGTGATGGTGAAATGCTCATGAACTATATGCCTTTGAGTGAAATTAAACCTGTATTTTGTCTAAAGACATAGTGTCCCTGTCTTTTTACTTCTGATCCACTGCTAAACCGGCCTACCATTGCTAATTCCCATAAAATTATGGGGCACATTTACTAAGCTCGAGTGAAGGATTCGAAGTAAAAAACTTTGAATTTCGACAGGTTTTTTTGGGTACTTCGACCATCGAATAGGATACTTCGACCTTTGACTACGACTTCGAAACAAACTTTTCTAAATAAAAATCGTTCGACTATTCGACCATTCAATAGTCGAAGTACTGTCTCTTTAAAAAAAACTTCGACTACCTACTTCGCCACTTTAAACCTACCGAGCACCAATGTTAGCCTATGGGGACCTTCCTCATAAGGTTTCTAAGCAATTTCTGATTGAAGGAAAATCGTTCTGTCGATGGATTAAAATCCTTCGAACCGTTCGATTCGAAGGATTTAATTGCTAGATTGAGCTGCTTTTCCTTCGATCGAAGTATTTGCAGTAAATCCTTCCACTTCGATATTCGAAGTCAAAGGATTTTATTTCGATGGTCGAATATCGAGGGTTAATTAACCCTCGATATTCGACCCTTAGTAAATGGGCCTCCCCGTGTACATGCAGCTAGCTTGTCTATATATATATATATATATATATATATATATATATATATACACACATACATACATACATACATACATGCATTGGGGTTTGTTTGGAGGGGTTGAACTTGATGAACTTTGATATTTTTTTTGATCTATGCATCTCCATACTCACAGGCTAATTGCACATACTTCAAACAACCTTAAAGATAGTCTCATATATAAGATTCTTGGCCTGTGAATAAACGCAGGATGAGAATCTGTCGGCTTGGGTGCAGGCAAAAAAATTGTAGCCTTTCAGAGAATTTCTTTTGGCTGCCAGGGTGAGTAACTCCCCATTTGAAGGCTGGTAAGAGGCAGAAGAGAAAGCTAAATAAAAAAGACCAACTGTGAAAAAGACCAATTGAAATCTTGCTAATAATACCTTATTCTATAAAATACTAAAATATGCACTAAACATACTAAACAACCAATAAACTACTCCTTTCATTTGGCACATGGGCCATGATGATCTTAATTGAGTGCCATTCTACACAAATATATTTTATTAACTGATCTGTAATACAAAATATAAAATTATATGGCAGTTTTCACATACCTGTACAATATCTCTTTCTGCCAGCTTTCCCCGTGATGAAATTCTTACATCATCACCATCTAATTCCACCATGGCTAAAAAGTACAAAGTAAAGTATTAAAAGATGAAAATATCAAACTTTTGGCAAACTGAATAGTCAGAAGCAAAAAAAAAAAACATATATATTATATATATATATATATATATATATATATATTTTTTTTTTTTTTTTTTTTTTTTTTTTACCCTTTTACCCTTTACTGTGATATTAACAAAAGTGTACTTATTCAATTGCATACATTCTGCCTTTTTTCATTTGTCATATGATCTCTACTGTTGGTGGAATAATATTAATTAATAAATATGTGAGGACAATATCAAGTTTCTACTCTGTTATTACTGTTGCCAATAAGACTGGGAGTTGGACTCAGTTGCCGAGAAACCAGTTGGCACTACCTGTTTCGAGTGCAATGCTTTCGAGCGTTGCGCTCAAAACATGTCATGCCAATAAAAAACACTAGGCAGCTAGACTGCCTGTTCCTGCTTCTTTACCTCGTCAATTATTAGTATATGAGCCTGCATCGTGAGTGGGGTGCATTTAAAGGAGCTCAGGACAATGTTTCCTTGTTGGAACCTTAGATACTTCAAAGATATGCAGAAAAATTACTAGAGATATTGACAGCACTATACAGTATATTATGCTGGGAGGCACTCCCATTTAACATATATAACACTGAAAGCAAAAAGTGGATTGTCTTTTATTCCTTACCATTATAACAATGTTTTAGTAGAAGTATTGCTTCTCTATATGCCAAGATTACAGACGATATATTAAACTATATTAGAGATCTAAAACTATTGTTTGTCCATACTTAAGGGGTGGTTCACCTTTAAGGCAACTTTTAGTATGTTATAGAGACCCCAATGCTAAGCAACTTTTCAATTGGTTTTCATTATTTTTTTTTTATAGTTTTATAGTTATTTGCCTTTTTCTTCTGACTGTTTGCAGCTTTCAAATGGGCGTTGCTGATTCCCTTCTAAAAAGCAAATGCTCTGTAAGGCTACAAATGTATTACTATTGCTACTCGATATTCCTGATCTTTCTATTCAGCTCCTTTCCTATTCATATTCCAGACTCTTATGCAAATCCGTGCATGGTGGCTAGGGTAATTTGGACCCTAGCAATCAGATTGCTTAATATGCAAATTGAAAAGCTGCTGAATAAAAAGCCAAATAACGCAAAAACCTTCAATAAAAAAATGAAAACCAATTGCAAATTGTCTCAGAATATCACTCTCTACATCATACTGAAAGTTATCTCAAAGGTGAACCACCCCTTTAAATGTTGCTTGACTACAAATCACTGCATAATTTTACATATCAAGTATTACATCATGCTGGGAACTGCTTAGGTTTGTATTCTTAAAGTATTATTGCTCAGTAAAACTTTTAGCTCCAGAGCCAGTGCTGCATTAAAATACAAATGACTCCTCCAAATACGTTTCTGCATTTGGAGTTGAATTAACACCCATGTCCTTCCTTCCTATGTTTGACTACAGCGTAATCTCTGTACATAAGTGAACTATTTTGATTCTATAATTAGGTTTTTGGTCAGCAGAATTCTCAATGGTGAATTGTCTTGCATCTGTAATTAGATATTTGGTTAGACAGAGAATTTGTGTACAGAGGAACTGTTTTATAGAGGGCTTAGATACCATTGTATCTTGGAGACAATACCAAGTTATACAGTAAACTTAAAGTAATGCTCTTAGGTGCCTAAGATGAATGAATATATTTAAACTGATATGTTTTTGAAAGTGTCAACAGTCTATATTGTAGTGTTGCACTTTAAGGATGGAGAGTTGTGTTGTATACAAAACAATTAATTTATTACACATACCATCAAATTCAGCTTGCCCAACACCTACAATAATTATGGACATTGGAAGCATAGCTGCCTGTAAAGAAATAAGTGAAACAAAATAAGTAATTTAGCCTATAGTTAAAGGCAATAATACATATAATATGAATAATACATACTCTAAATGAGAATGTACTATTCATGCATGCCATACATACTATGGCAGTGCAAGGTAATGTTTTATGTTGCAATTATTATTATCAATAATAATAATAACAAAAATAAAGCAATATGAGCACTATTTAAATAAAACTAAGATTTCCAAAAATATATGATCTATATTATCTTGATATTACATTCAGGATTGTACCACCGAAAAAATTATATATATATATATATATATATATATATATATATATATATATATATATATATATATATATATATATATATATATATATATATATATATATATATATATATATATATATATGCTGTGGCATCTTGGGATACTAACATTGGTGAATTAAAGTCACCCAGAAGTGGTTGACTAGGTTAAAGTAAGAGAGGAATTGGCAGAAGTAAAAAAAATCTATCTAAATAATTAGGGGAGAACAAGGTGCTCCAGAATTAAATGTAAAGTAACTCACCAAACAGTGAAAGTTGTCCTTGTGCACCAGCCCCAGACCCCCAGCTTTAGGGAGCGGTACAGCAGAGAATATGAAAGCAGAGCTGATAATTTTATTTGTTGAAAAGTTAAAAATATAGCTGTATCTCCATCCACCCTACGCATTTCGCACCTCCTATATGGCACTTAGTCATAGAACCCATGACTAAGTGCCCTATAGGGGTGGAAAATATGTAGGGTGGATGGAGATGCCGCTATATTTTTAACTTTTCTACAAATAAAATTAATTTTTAACTGAATACCTCTGGTCCTTTGGATCCGTTCGAATGCTCTGCTTCCATATTCTCTAAAAAAAATATATCACCAAATAAAACGTTTTCAATGGCAAATTAAATTTATTTACTGTTATTGATTTTTTACTTTACTCACATTTACAATTGCCTCTTTCGTTTGGGACATATCTGAAATGACCCCATCAGTGATAATGAGAAGAACAAAATAATGAGAGCCATCCTGCACAGCAGCAGCAAATCTGCAGAGAGAAAACAGTATGCTTTAGAGAGCAGTATGTTATTTCACTATTACTTTCTTGCTTGTCCCCCCAAATATGAGAAAAGCAGTCCAAGAGCTTGGGAACTTATCCCTTTTATTTAACAAACGGCATTAAAGAGGAACTATCATGAAAATGAAAATTTTATCTAAGCATCATATTGAAAGAATACTTTTTCTATAGTGTAGCGCTATAGTAAATTGTGTTTTCTGTTACACTACTAATGAGTTCCACTCCCAATAAATGTGCTCCAGATGAGACCTATAATCTTAGGGAGTAAGCCCTTGCAACGGTGTGGAGGCAGGGTGTAGTGTAACTGTAACTGAATTGCAGGGTATAATAATTGGGCGCCAGTGGTTCTTATAACTTAACCATGAACATATTTATTGAACATAAACAAGCCTCAGTGGAGTATACAATAAAGCAGACAGGATTTCGCATCAACATTGGATAGGCAATACTCACAGCACCACTTGGTCAGTATTAATCCCCATAGGCAAGAGGACGTGCTCAGCAGCAATAAAGGTACAACCAGCTTTCAGCCTTTTTCCTAAGTGGAACCTGAGGGGAATCTATCTACCCTGTTTCTATACACTTAGTCCCTACTTCTGGGCTATTAGTACCCGGGAACTTAATCCCTCTGACACTCCTCGTCGAAGCCTTGAGCTTCTCACCTAAATAACCTGTCTATCTGTCACTTCTAGATTGACCTCTTAAGGGTGATTAGCCTATCCTAACTAGACCTGACCTGTCTAGGTTCCACAGAGCTCTACCTGTTCAGGTTAGAGCCAGCACAAAATGGACCCTGAAAGCATGGCTTCAGAGCCTTTTATATTCTAGCACAGTGCTATCTGCTGGTCACTGTGAGAAACAGCAAAGGGCTTAACTTAGTGCAGGAATAGCAAACAGTACACCTCCCAACTGTATTTTAGGACTACCTGCTAATAATACTGGGGATGGCTATTTTACACATCCCTACAATATATTTTCTAAATATACTCAATTAAAAATTCTAATTTAGCCTTTGAAAGGGTGCTCCCTTTGCTTAGAAGTGTTTACTCTTTTAAAATAACCAGAAATCCTAGCTCTCTACATGCAGGATTTGTGCCAACGTTGGTTAATTTGTTTTTGCCTGAATCAGTTATTTGATGTAGCTCTTATATATCTGCTAGGAAAGGGAGCAAACCCTAATGATATAGTAGGATTAACTGTCGAACAAAATCAGACTCTTGACTACTGCATGAAAAGAAAATGAAGAGACAGAGACAGAGAGATGGATAGAGAAGAGAAACTGGATTATTTCAGAAAGAGTACAGAATTTTTAATTGATTATAGGGAGAACTTACTTATAGGTTTACATAAGTTTTTAATTTCAGTACTATGAGACATAAATTTAATTTGCATTTTAGCGATAGTTTCCCTTAATGCTTGGCAAGTGCCATAACCCATAGCAACCAATAAGATGTTTGTTTTTAAACAGGTAACCCCATATATATATATATATATATATATATATATATATGTGATAGAAAATGGTGCAGTATGCAACTTGTAAGTATGTATGTATATTTTTATTTGTAAAGTGCACCTTGAGGGCAAAGCACTGTACAGCCAAACAATAAATTAGTAGTAACAAACAAGGGGTCATTGGAATAAAAAGTAACAATAAGTGCATTATTAGAAATACAATTCACATAAATATAAAAAATATAATTACAATACAGATTAAGTGCTCAGTGTCAAGGAAACAAAAGGCTAGAGGACCCTACCCCGTAGGGCTTACAGTCTAAATGGGAGGGTAACATACTTGTCCCGAAGATGAGAAAAGAAAGGGTCAGACTGGAATAAGACAGAGCAGGCATATACATTAGAAGTTGAAAGAGAGGAGAGCACTCAGACGCAGATTAACCGCTTGTGATTATTTATTATTCATGCTGCTTTACACGACATGTTTCGGGCAGGTATTGCCCTTTCTCAAGTGTGAACAGAACATAAGGGAGATGGAGAGAATTAGCATACATGAGATAAACTGGAGCAAAATTGATAAAACTAAGCATAGGTGGATTTTCATTAAGGCTTGGGGAGGCTAAGCTTCCCCAAACCTGCCTGACCCCAATGCAAAAAAAAAAAAAAAACTTCTGCATTCCTTCCAAAGGCACTGAGATAGTGCTTGTTATGGGGCAGGGTTGTGCAAGATTTTTAACATTGGCCTGCTAGATTTTAAACATCTCTCTCATCATAGACACTGCTTCAAACTACTGTAAAATATTGGGGCAGAAACAGTTCATGCCAGTCTATGTGATTGATAGCTTCCATGCCATCACATATAATGGGAGCTTGGAACATGCTGTGAGGAGAAGGAGGTACACCAACTTATACTGAGGGAGCTGTGTCTAGACTAATATTGCTTCATAGCAGGTATACATCATGGTTTGAGACCCAGATGCTTATTCTTCCTACCTATTTGTTTGATGCTTGGTATGTCTGCTACAATCAGATGCATAATAAGCATTTGTTTTTTATAGTGCTGGAAGCAGTTAGTGTATGGGGAAAGTTGATGTGCTTAAGACACTAGCATGAATTAAATGTGCAAATCCTATAACACTTCTTGTTGGGTCACATATGATATAGATGTCTCTATCTTTTAATCTATAAATGGATTTGGCACTCCTGATTGTTTAAAATAACACCTTTGCATAATAGCCCACATTTCTGAATAAACTGACATCTGCCTGTCAGTGCACACATGAAAATGTGTGCATATTCTAACCAAACCCCTTGTGTGTGGATTTACAAGGTGGAATGCAGCTCATTGCATTTTTTCCACACTATGTACCATTAGCCTTAAGCCAAATAGGTCTTTCAAAGATAAGCTAGCTCTGCTGGTAGGGCTGTATAGTGCATTTATAGATTCCATGAAATACAGTACATAGTAGTAGTAGTTAGGGATGTAGCGAACGTCGGAAAAAAAGTTCGCGAACATATTCGCGAACTTGCGCAAAATTGCGAGCGGTTCGCGAACGGTTCGCGAACCCCATAGACTTCAATGGGAAGGCGAACTTTAACATCTACAAAAGACATTTCTGGCCAGAAAAATGATTTTAAAGTTGTTTAAAGGGTGCAACGACCTGGACAGTGGCATGCCAGAGGGGGATCAAGGGCAAAAATGTATCTGAAAAATCTGCCTGTGTGTGCTTGGAAGAGATAGTGTAGGGGGAGAGCTGTTAGTGATTTCAGGGACAGATGATAGTAAGTTTGCTGGCTAGTAATCTGCGTGATACTGCTCTGTATTGGAGGGACAGAAGTCTGCAGGGATTTGAGGGACATTTTAGCTTAGGTAGCTTTGCTGGCTAGTAATCTACTGTTCTCTTTAAACAACTGCCATACGTTGACCTTGTAGGCATTGTTTGCCCAGTTTTTTTGGACGCAGCCACTGAAGCACAGTTGCCAGAAAAAATATGCCATATAAATGCTGAAAATAGTCATTTTTCGCCATACGTTGACCTTGTAGACATTGTTTGCCCAGTTTTTTTGGACGCAGCCACTGAAGCACAGTTGCCAGAAAAAATATGCCATATAAATGCTGAAAATATAAATTTTTTTGGTTGCAGCCACTGAAGCACAGAGGCCAGAAAAATTATGCCATATAAATGCAGAAAATAGTCATTTTTCGCCATACGTTGACCTTGTAGACATTGTTTGCCCAGTTTTTTTGGACGCAGCCACTGAAGCACAGTTGCCAGAAAAAATATGCCATATAAATGCTGAAAATATAAATTTTTTTGGTTGCAGCCACTGAAGCACAGAGGCCAGAAAAATTATGCCATATAAATGCTGAAAATATAAATTTTTTTGGTTGCAGCCACTGAAGCACAGAGGCCAGAAAAAATATGCCATATAAATGCTGAAAATAGTCATTTTTTGCCATACGTTGACCTTGTAGGCATTGTTTGCCCAGTTTTCTTGGTCGCAGCCACTGAAGCACAGTTGCCAGAAAAAATATGCCATATAAATGCTGAAAATAGTCATTTTTTGCCATATACGTTGAGTCAAGGTATGGCAAAAAATGACTATTTTCAGCATTTCTATGGCATATTTTTTCTGGCCTCTGTGCTTGAGTGGCTGCGGCCAAAAAAACTGGGCAAACAATGCCTACAAGGTCAACGACGTTGACCTTGTAGGCATTGTTTGCCCAGTTTTTTTGGCCGCAGCCACTCAAGCACAGAGGCCAGAAAAAATATGCCATAGAAATGCTGAAAATAGTCATTTTTTTGGTCGCAGCCACTGAAGCACAGTTGCCAGAAAAATTATGCCATATAAATGCTGAAAATATAAATTTTTTTGGTTGCAGCCACTGAAGCACAGAGGCCAGAAAAATTATGCCATATAAATGCAGAAAATATGCATTTTTTTGGTTGCAGCCACTGAAGCACAGAGGCCAGAAAAATTATGCCATATAAATGCAGAAAATATGCATTTTTTTGGTTGCAGCCACTGAAGCACAGAGGCCAGAAAAATTATGCCATATCAATGCAGAAAATATGCATTTTTTTGGACGCAGCCACTGAAGCACAGTTGCCAGAAAAAATATGCCATATAAATGCTGAAAATAGTCATTTTTCGCCATACGTTGACCTTGTAGACATTGTTTGCCCAGTTTTTTTGGTTGCAGCCACTGAAGCACAGAGGCCAGAAAAAATTAAACCAGTAGGGTTTGCACCCTAGTTTGTAACGGTGGCGGAGGGAGGAGGACGCTAAAGGACAGCTGTGTGTGGAGTCATGAGGCTTGAAGAGAAGGACAGCTGCATAGAAGTCAGAACAAGTCTTCCGGCGTGCAGTAACCCTCCGAGATCCACCCCTCATTCATTTTAATAAAGGTCAGGTAATCGACACTTTTGTGACCTAGGCGAGTTCTCTTCTCAGTTACAATCCCTCCTGCTGCACTGAAGGTCCTTTCTGAGAGCACACTTGAGGCTGGGCAAGACAAGAGGTTCATGGCAAATTGTGACAGCTCTGGCCACAGATAGGGATGTAGCGAACGTCGGAAAAAAAGTTCGCGAACATATTCGCGAACTTGCGCAAAATTGCGAGCGGTTCGCGAACGGTTCGCGAACCCCATAGACTTCAATGGGAAGGCGAACTTTAACATCTACAAAAGACATTTCTGGCCAGAAAAATGATTTTAAAGTTGTTTAAAGGGTGCAACGACCTGGACAGTGGCATGCCAGAGGGGGATCAAGGGCAAAAATGTATCTGAAAAATCTGCCTGTGTGTGCTTGGAAGAGATAGTGTAGGGCGAGAGCTGTTAGTGATTTCAGGGACAGATGATAGTAAGTTTGCTGGCTAGTAATCTGCGTGATACTGCTCTGTATTGGAGGGACAGAAGTCTGCAGGGATTTGAGGGACATTTTAGCTTAGGTAGCTTTGCTGGCTAGTAATCTACTGTTCTCTTTAAACAACTGCCATACGTTGACCTTGTAGGCATTGTTTGCCCAGTTTTTTTGGACGCAGCCACTGAAGCACAGTTGCCAGAAAAAATATGCCATATAAATGCTGAAAATAGTCATTTTTCGCCATACGTTGACCTTGTAGACATTGTTTGCCCAGTTTTTTTGGACGCAGCCACTGAAGCACAGTTGCCAGAAAAAATATGCCATATAAATGCTGAAAATATAAATTTTTTTGGTTGCAGCCACTGAAGCACAGAGGCCAGAAAAATTATGCCATATAAATGCTGAAAATATCAATTTTTTTGGTTGCAGCCACTGAAGCACAGAGGCCAGAAAAAATATGCCATATAAATGCTGAAAATAGTCATTTTTTGCCATACGTTGACCTTGTAGGCATTGTTTGCCCAGTTTTCTTGGTCGCAGCCACTGAAGCACAGTTGCCAGAAAAAATATGCCATATAAATGCTGAAAATAGTCATTTTTTGCCATATACGTTGAGTCAAGGTATGGCAAAAAATGACTATTTTCAGCATTTCTATGGCATATTTTTTCTGGCCTCTGTGCTTGAGTGGCTGCGGCCAAAAAAACTGGGCAAACAATGCCTACAAGGTCAACGACGTTGACCTTGTAGGCATTGTTTGCCCAGTTTTTTTGGCCGCAGCCACTCAAGCACAGAGGCCAGAAAAAATATGCCATAGAAATGCTGAAAATAGTCATTTTTTTGGTCGCAGCCACTGAAGCACAGTTGCCAGAAAAATTATGCCATATAAATGCTGAAAATATAAATTTTTTTGGTTGCAGCCACTGAAGCACAGAGGCCAGAAAAATTATGCCATATAAATGCAGAAAATATGCATTTTTTTGGTTGCAGCCACTGAAGCACAGAGGCCAGAAAAATTATGCCATATAAATGCAGAAAATATGCATTTTTTTGGTTGCAGCCACTGAAGCACAGAGGCCAGAAAAATTATGCCATATAAATGCAGAAAATATGCATTTTTTTGGACGCAGCCACTGAAGCACAGTTGCCAGAAAAAATATGCCATATAAATGCTGAAAATAGTCATTTTTCGCCATACGTTGACCTTGTAGACATTGTTTGCCCAGTTTTTTTGGTTGCAGCCACTGAAGCACAGAGGCCAGAAAAAATTAAACCAGTAGGGTTTGCACCCTAGTTTGTAACGGTGGCGGAGGGAGGAGGACGCTAAAGGACAGCTGTGTGTGGAGTCATGAGGCTTGAAGAGAAGGACAGCTGCATAGAAGTCAGAACAAGTCTTCCGGCGTGCAGTAACCCTCCGAGATCCACCCCTCATTCATTTTAATAAAGGTCAGGTAATCGACACTTTTGTGACCTAGGCGAGTTCTCTTCTCAGTTACAATCCCTCCTGCTGCACTGAAGGTCCTTTCTGAGAGCACACTTGAGGCTGGGCAAGACAAGAGGTTCATGGCAAATTGTGACAGCTCTGGCCACAGATCAAGCCTGCGCACCCAGTAGTCCAGGGGTTCATCGCTCCTCAGAGTGTCGATATCTGCAGTTAATGCCAGGTAGTCCGCTACCTGCCGGTCGAGGCGTTCTTTGAGGGTGGATCCCGAAGGGTTGTGGCGCTGCCTTGGACAGAAAAACATTTGCATGTCTGACGTTACAGACCGGCCAAAGGGCTTTGTCCTTGCAGGTGTGCTCGTGGCAGGATTACTGGCACCTCTGCCCCTGGAATGTTGATGAGTTCCTGAAGTGACATCACCCTTAAAAGCATTGTACAACATGTTTTGCAGGCTGGTTTGTAAATGCCGCATCTTTTCGGACTTGTGGTATGTTGGTAACATTTCTGACACTTTATGCTTGTACCGAGGGTCTAGTAGCGTTGCGACCCAGTACAGGTCCTTCTCCTTAAGCCTCTTGATACGGGGGTCCTTCAACAGGCATGCCAGCATGAAAGACCCCATTCTCACAAGGTTGGATGCAGAGCTATCCATCTCCGCTTCCTCATTATCAAGGACTGCATCATCCACGGTCTCCTCCCCCCAGCCACGTACAAGACCAGGGGTCCCCAAAAGGTCACCACTAGCCCCCTGGGAAGCCTGCTCCTGTTGGTCCTCCTCCTCCTCCTCCACAAAGCCACCTTCCTCCTCTGACTCCACTTCTGGCACCTCTCCCTGCGTTGCAGCAGGTGCCTGGGTTCGTTCTGGTGATTGCGACCATAAATCGTGCGCTTCCAGCTCCTCGTCACGCTGGTCTACAGCCTCATCTGTCACTCGTCGCACGGCACGCTCCAGGAAGAAAGCGAAGGGTATTAGGTCGCTGATGGTGCCTTCGGTGCGACTGACCATATTTGTCACCTCTTCAAAAGGTCGCATGAGCCTGCAGGCATCGCGCATAAGCACCCAGTAACGGGGGAAAAAAATCCCCAGCTCTGCAGATCCAGTCCTACCACCCAGTTCAAAAAGGTACTCGTTGACGGCCCTTTGTTGTTGCAGCAGACGTTCCAACATAAGGAGCGTTGAATTCCAGCGAGTCTGGCTGTCAGAAATCAAACGCCTGACTGGCATGTTGTAGCGCTGCTGAATGTCAGCAAGGCGTGCCATGGCTGTGTAGGAACGTCTGAAATGGGCCGACACCTTTCTGGACTGGGTGAGAACGTCCTGGAATCCTGGGTACTTGGAGACAAAACGTTGGACTATTAAATTTAACACATGTGCCATGCAGGGCACATGTGTTAAATTTCCCAGTCTCAACGCTGCCAACAGATTGCTTCCATTGTCACACACCACTTTTCCGATCTGCAGTTGGTGTGGGGTCAGCCACCGATCGGCCTGTGACTGCAGAGATGACAGGAGTACAGATCCGGTATGGTTTTTGCTTTCCAGGCACGTCATCCCCAAGACAGCGTGACAACGGCGTACCTGGCACGTCGAATAGCCTAGGGGGAGCTGGGGGTGCACAGGTGTGGAGGAGGAGAAGGAGGACCCAGCAGCAGAGTAAGAAGAAGAAGAGGAAGAAGACGAGGTAGAGAGCGATGGAGGAGTAGAGGTGGTGGCAGAACCGCGTGCAATCCGTGGCGGTGACACCAACTCCACTGTTGTTGTTGTTGTTGAGCTACCCATTCCCTGCTTCCCATTCCCAGCCATTACCAAGTTCACCCAGTGGGCAGTGTAGGTGACATACCTGCCCTGACCATGCTTGGAGGACCATGCGTCAGTAGTCATATGGACCTTTGGCCCAACACTAAGTGACAGAGATGCGGTAACTTGGCTCTGCACATGTTGGTACAGGTGTGGTATTCCCTTTTTAGAAAAAAAATTGCGGCTGGGTACCTTCCACTGCGGTGTCCCAATTGCTACAAATTTGCGGAAGGCCTCAGAGTCCACCAGCTGGTATGGTAAAAGCTGGCGGGCTAAGAGTGCAGACAAGCCAGCTGTCAGACGCCGGGCAAGGGGGTGACAGTCAGACATTGGCTTCTTACGCTCAAACATGGCCTTCACAGAAACTTGGCTGGTGGCAGATGACTGGGAATGGGAACAGGTGGTCAAGGTGGAAGGCGGAGTGGAGGGTGGTTCAGATGGGTCAAGGAGAGCAGAGGTAGAGCAGTAAGATGCTGGACCAGAAGGAGTGTGACTTTTAGTTTGCCTGTTGCCTTTGAGGTGTTGCTCCCAAAGTGCTTTGTGCTTGCCGCTCATGTGCCTTCGCATAGAAGTTGTACCTATGTGGCTGTTGGGCTTACCAAGGCTCAGTTTCTGACTGCACTCATTGCAAATTACAATGCTTTTGTCAGAGGCACACACATTAAAAAAATCCCACACTGCTGACTTTTTGGAAGTGTGCGATCTGGCGGTAACAGTAGAAGTTGGCGGCATTGGCGGCAATGGCGGGTGCGTTGGCCGGCTGAACACAGGTGCCGATACATGTTGTTGCCCTACTGATCCCTGCGGGCTGGCCTCCCTGCTTCTTCTAAGTCTTATTCTCCTACTGCCTCTCTGACTCTCCGTCTCTCCATCTGAACTACCCTCCTCTTGCTCTCTTCTACTAGGCACCCACAAAACATCAATCTCCTCATCATCATTCTCCTCAGATGCATCAATTTCTTCTGACACATCACAGAAGGAAGCAGCAGCGGGGACCTCCTCCTCCTCCTCATCACTCATCATTATGTCCATCTCTGTCGTGTTCTCTGCCAGAATTAAATCTGGTGTAACGTCCTCATCTCCTTCATCTTCTTCTGCCAATAATGGTTGCGCATTACTCAGTTCAAGAAACTCATGGGAAAATAACTCCTCTGACTCCAGTGAAGATGGGGCACCGGTGGTGGAGGAAGTGTTACGTGGGGTGGCCATAGCAGTGGAGGATGAGGAGGATGTTGTGGTAAAGTTAGAAACGGTAGAGGATGGGGTGTGCTGTGTAAGCCAGTCAACTACCTCTTCAGCATTTTGGGAGTTCAGGGTCATTGGCTTTTTAAAACTGGGCAATTTGCTAGGGCCACAGGATTGCATAGCAGCACGGCCCCTAGCACGGCCTCTGCGTGGCGGCCTGCCTTTGCCTGGCATTATTTTTAAAAAAACAACAACAACAAAAACTCAGTTGGTTTTTCTGGAAACGATAATACACACAGCTAGATGGCAGTTTGAAGAAAACAGTGTGCAAATAATGCCTACAAGATCAACGTATACACTACTACAGCGGTGGATACGGATTACGTAAAATATATGAATGCTGCTTGAAAAAAAGTAACTCAAGTGGTTTTTCTAGAGACGATAATATTATCAATATTTAGACAAAATGTGAACAAGCTCACACAGCTAGATGGCGGTTTGAAGAAAACACTGTGCAAATAATGCCTACAAGGTCAACGTATACACAGCGGTGGATACGGATTACGTAAAATATAAGAATGCTGCTTGAAAAAAAGTCACTCCGGTGTTTTTTCTGGAGACGGTAATATTATGGATATTTAGACAGAATGTGAACACGGTCACACAGCTAGATAGCAGTTGGTTGAATAACACACTGGGCAAAAAATGCCTACAGGGCAAATAATGCCTACAAGGTCAACGTATACACAGCGGTGGATACGGATTACGTAAAATATAAGAATGCTGCTTGAAAAAAAGTCACTCCGGTGTTTTTTCTGGAGACGGTAATATTATGGATATTTAGACAGAATGTGAACACGGTCACACAGCTAGATAGCAGTTGGTTGAATAACACACTGGGCAAAAAATGCCTACAGGGCAAATAATGCCTACAAGGTCAACGTATACACAGCGGTGGATACGGATTACGTAAAATATAAGAATGCTGCTTGAAAAAAAGTCACTCCGGTGTTTTTTCTGGAGACGGTAATATTATGGATATTTAGACAGAATGTGAACACGGGCACACAGCTAGATAGCAGTTGGTTGAATAACACACTGGGCAAAAAATGCCTACAGGGCAAATAATGCCTAAAAGGTCAACTTATACACTACTACAGCGATGGATACGGATTACGTAAAATTTATTATGGCTGCTTGAAAAAAGTCACTCCGGTGTTTTTTCTGGAGACGGTAATATTATGGATATTTAGACAGAATGTGAACACGGGCACACAGCTAGATAGCAGTTGGTTGAATAACACACTGGGCAAAAAATGCCTACAGGGCAAATAATGCCTAAAAGGTCAACTTATACACTACTACAGCGATGGATACGGATTACGTAAAATTTATTATGGCTGCTTGAAAAAAGTCACTCCGGTGTTTTTTCTGGAGACGGTAATATTATGGATATTTAGACAGAATGTGAACACGGGCACACAGCTAGATAGCAGTTGGTTGAATAACACACTGGGCAAAAAATGCCTACAGGGCAAATAATGCCTAAAAGGTCAACTTATACACTACTACAGCGATGGATACGGATTACGTAAAATTTATTATGGCTGCTTGAAAAAAGTCACTCCGGTGTTTTTTCTGGAGACGGTAATATTATGGATATTTAGACAGAATGTGAACACGGGCACACAGCTAGATAGCAGTTGGTTGAATAACACACTGGGCAAAAAATGCCTACAGGGCAAATAATGCCTAAAAGGTCAACTTATACACTACTACAGCGATGGATACGGATTACGTAAAATTTATTATGGCTGCTTGAAAAAAGTCACTCCGGTGTTTTTTCTGGAGACGGTAATATTATGGATATTTAGACAGAATGTGAACACGGGCACACAGCTAGATAGCAGTTGGTTGAATAACACACTGGGCAAAAAATGCCTACAGGGCAAATAATGCCTAAAAGGTCAACTTATACACTACTACAGCGGTAGTAAAATAAAAAAAAAGTTAAATAAAAAAAGAATGAATATTAAAAAAAAAAAATTAAAGTTGGTGCTGCTGAACTACTAGGAGCAGCAGATTAGCACACCAGTCCCACTCCCCAACACTGCTAGACTAATAGCACTGGGCTCTTATAGTAGTAGTAGTAGTAGTAGTAGTAGTAGTAGTAGTAGTAGTAGTAAAACAACAAAAAAATAAATAAAAGCAGTCCTTACAAGGACTATTGCTATTGCAGCAGTCAGCAGATGAGATCAGAAGCAGGACAGCTGCCCACTGCAGCTACATACAGAGCACTGCAGTAGAAGGTAGATTACTAGCCAGCAAAGCTACCTAAGCTTAAATGTCCCTCAAACCCCTGCAGACTTCTGTCCCTCCAATAACAGAGCAGTATCAAAACGATTACTAGCCAGCAAACTTTCAACTGTCCCTGAAATCACTAACAGGCAGCAGCTCTCTCCCTACACTATCTCTTCAGCACACACAGGCAGAGTGAAAAAAAGCTGCAGGGCTTCGGTTTTTATAGGGAAGGGGAGTGGTCCAAGGGAGAGCTTCCTGATTGGCTGCCATGTACCTGCTGGTCTGGGGTGAGAGGGCAAAAAAAAGCGCCAACAATGGCGAACCCAAAATGGCGAACGTCGCGCGACGTTCGCGAACTTCCGGCGAGCGCGAACACCCGATGTTCGCGCGAACAAGTTCGCCGGCGAACAGTTCGCGACATCTCTAGCCACAGATCAAGCCTGCGCACCCAGTAGTCCAGGGGTTCATCGCTCCTCAGAGTGTCGATATCTGCAGTTAATGCCAGGTAGTCCGCTACCTGCCGGTCGAGGCGTTCTTTGAGGGTGGATCCCGAAGGGTTGTGGCGCTGCCTTGGACAGAAAAACATTTGCATGTCTGACGTTACAGACCGGCCAAAGGGCTTTGTCCTTGCAGGTGTGCTCGTGGCAGGATTACTGGCACCTCTGCCCCTGGAATGTTGATGAGTTCCTGAAGTGACATCACCCTTAAAAGCATTGTACAACATGTTTTGCAGGCTGGTTTGTAAATGCCGCATCTTTTCGGACTTGTGGTATGTTGGTAACATTTCTGACACTTTATGCTTGTACCGAGGGTCTAGTAGCGTTGCGACCCAGTACAGGTCCTTCTCCTTAAGCCTCTTGATACGGGGGTCCTTCAACAGGCATGCCAGCATGAAAGACCCCATTCTCACAAGGTTGGATGCAGAGCTATCCATCTCCGCTTCCTCATTATCAAGGACTGCATCATCCACGGTCTCCTCCCCCCAGCCACGTACAAGACCAGGGGTCCCCAAAAGGTCACCACTAGCCCCCTGGGAAGCCTGCTCCTGTTGGTCCTCCTCCTCCTCCTCCACAAAGCCACCTTCCTCCTCTGACTCCACTTCTGGCACCTCTCCCTGCGTTGCAGCAGGTGCCTGGGTTCGTTCTGGTGATTGCGACCATAAATCGTGCGCTTCCAGCTCCTCGTCACGCTGGTCTACAGCCTCATCTGTCACTCGTCGCACGGCACGCTCCAGGAAGAAAGCGAAGGGTATTAGGTCGCTGATGGTGCCTTCGGTGCGACTGACCATATTTGTCACCTCTTCAAAAGGTCGCATGAGCCTGCAGGCATCGCGCATAAGCACCCAGTAACGGGGGAAAAAAATCCCCAGCTCTGCAGATCCAGTCCTACCACCCAGTTCAAAAAGGTACTCGTTGACGGCCCTTTGTTGTTGCAGCAGACGTTCCAACATAAGGAGCGTTGAATTCCAGCGAGTCTGGCTGTCAGAAATCAAACGCCTGACTGGCATGTTGTAGCGCTGCTGAATGTCAGCAAGGCGTGCCATGGCTGTGTAGGAACGTCTGAAATGGGCCGACACCTTTCTGGACTGGGTGAGAACGTCCTGGAATCCTGGGTACTTGGAGACAAAACGTTGGACTATTAAATTTAACACATGTGCCATGCAGGGCACATGTGTTAAATTTCCCAGTCTCAACGCTGCCAACAGATTGCTTCCATTGTCACACACCACTTTTCCGATCTGCAGTTGGTGTGGGGTCAGCCACCGATCGGCCTGTGACTGCAGAGATGACAGGAGTACAGATCCGGTATGGTTTTTGCTTTCCAGGCACGTCATCCCCAAGACAGCGTGACAACGGCGTACCTGGCACGTCGAATAGCCTAGGGGGAGCTGGGGGTGCACAGGTGTGGAGGAGGAGAAGGAGGACCCAGCAGCAGAGTAAGAAGAAGAAGAGGAAGAAGACGAGGTAGAGAGCGATGGAGGAGTAGAGGTGGTGGCAGAACCGCGTGCAATCCGTGGCGGTGACACCAACTCCACTGTTGTTGTTGTTGTTGAGCTACCCATTCCCTGCTTCCCATTCCCAGCCATTACCAAGTTCACCCAGTGGGCAGTGTAGGTGACATACCTGCCCTGACCATGCTTGGAGGACCATGCGTCAGTAGTCATATGGACCTTTGGCCCAACACTAAGTGACAGAGATGCGGTAACTTGGCTCTGCACATGTTGGTACAGGTGTGGTATTCCCTTTTTAGAAAAAAAATTGCGGCTGGGTACCTTCCACTGCGGTGTCCCAATTGCTACAAATTTGCGGAAGGCCTCAGAGTCCACCAGCTGGTATGGTAAAAGCTGGCGGGCTAAGAGTGCAGACAAGCCAGCTGTCAGACGCCGGGCAAGGGGGTGACAGTCAGACATTGGCTTCTTACGCTCAAACATGGCCTTCACAGAAACTTGGCTGGTGGCAGATGACTGGGAATGGGAACAGGTGGTCAAGGTGGAAGGCGGAGTGGAGGGTGGTTCAGATGGGTCAAGGAGAGCAGAGGTAGAGCAGTAAGATGCTGGACCAGAAGGAGTGTGACTTTTAGTTTGCCTGTTGCCTTTGAGGTGTTGCTCCCAAAGTGCTTTGTGCTTGCCGCTCATGTGCCTTCGCATAGAAGTTGTACCTATGTGGCTGTTGGGCTTACCAAGGCTCAGTTTCTGACTGCACTCATTGCAAATTACAATGCTTTTGTCAGAGGCACACACATTAAAAAAATGCCACACTGCTGACTTTTTGGAAGTCTGCGATCTGGCGGTAACAGTAGAAGTTGGCGGCATTGGCGGCAATGGCGGGTGCGTTGGCCGGCTGAACACAGGTGCCGATACATGTTGTTGCCCTACTGATCCCTGCGGGCTGGCCTCCCTGCTTCTTCTAAGTCTTATTCTCCTACTGCCTCTCTGACTCTCCGTCTCTCCATCTGAACTACCCTCCTCTTGCTCTCTTCTACTAGGCACCCACAAAACATCAATCTCCTCATCATCATTCTCCTCAGATGCATCAATTTCTTCTGACACATCACAGAAGGAAGCAGCAGCGGGGACCTCCTCCTCCTCCTCATCACTCATCATTATGTCCATCTCTGTCGTGTTCTCTGCCAGAATTAAATCTGGTGTAACGTCCTCATCTCCTTCATCTTCTTCTGCCAATAATGGTTGCGCATTACTCAGTTCAAGAAACTCATGGGAAAATAACTCCTCTGACTCCAGTGAAGATGGGGCACCGGTGGTGGAGGAAGTGTTACGTGGGGTGGCCATAGCAGTGGAGGATGAGGAGGATGTTGTGGTAAAGTTAGAAACGGTAGAGGATGGGGTGTGCTGTGTAAGCCAGTCAACTACCTCTTCAGCATTTTGGGAGTTCAGGGTCATTGGCTTTTTAAAACTGGGCAATTTGCTAGGGCCACAGGATTGCATAGCAGCACGGCCCCTAGCACGGCCTCTGCGTGGCGGCCTGCCTTTGCCTGGCATTATTTTTAAAAAAACAACAACAACAAAAACTCAGTTGGTTTTTCTGGAAACGATAATACACACAGCTAGATGGCAGTTTGAAGAAAACAGTGTGCAAATAATGCCTACAAGATCAACGTATACACTACTACAGCGGTGGATACGGATTACGTAAAATATATGAATGCTGCTTGAAAAAAAGTAACTCAAGTGGCTTTTCTAGAGACGATAATATTATCAATATTTAGACAAAATGTGAACAAGCTCACACAGCTAGATGGCGGTTTGAAGAAAACACTGTGCAAATAATGCCTACAAGGTCAACGTATACACAGCGGTGGATACGGATTACGTAAAATATAAGAATGCTGCTTGAAAAAAAGTCACTCCGGTGTTTTTTCTGGAGACGGTAATATTATGGATATTTAGACAGAATGTGAACACGGTCACACAGCTAGATAGCAGTTGGTTGAATAACACACTGGGCAAAAAATGCCTACAGGGCAAATAATGCCTACAAGGTCAACGTATACACAGCGGTGGATACGGATTACGTAAAATATAAGAATGCTGCTTGAAAAAAAGTCACTCCGGTGTTTTTTCTGGAGACGGTAATATTATGGATATTTAGACAGAATGTGAACACGGTCACACAGCTAGATAGCAGTTGGTTGAATAACACACTGGGCAAAAAATGCCTACAGGGCAAATAATGCCTACAAGGTCAACGTATACACAGCGGTGGATACGGATTACGTAAAATATAAGAATGCTGCTTGAAAAAAAGTCACTCCGGTGTTTTTTCTGGAGACGGTAATATTATGGATATTTAGACAGAATGTGAACACGGTCACACAGCTAGATAGCAGTTGGTTGAATAACACACTGGGCAAATAATGCCTACAGGGCAAATAATGCCTACAAGGTCAACGTATACACAGCGGTGGATACGGATTACATAAAATATAAGAATGCTGCTTGAAAAAAAGTCACTCCGGTGTTTTTTCTGGAGACGGTAATATTATGGATATTTAGACAGAATGTGAACACGGGCACACAGCTAGATAGCAGTTGGTTGAATAACACACTGGGCAAAAAATGCCTACAGGGCAAATAATGCCTAAAAGGTCAACTTATACACTACTACAGCGATGGATACGGATTACGTAAAATTTATTATGGCTGCTTGAAAAAAGTCACTCCGGTGTTTTTTCTGGAGACGGTAATATTATGGATATTTAGACAGAATGTGAACACGGGCACACAGCTAGATAGCAGTTGGTTGAATAACACACTGGGCAAAAAATGCCTACAGGGCAAATAATGCCTAAAAGGTCAACTTATACACTACTACAGCGATGGATACGGATTACGTAAAATTTATTATGGCTGCTTGAAAAAAGTCACTCCGGTGTTTTTTCTGGAGACGGTAATATTATGGATATTTAGACAGAATGTGAACACGGGCACACAGCTAGATAGCAGTTGGTTGAATAACACACTGGGCAAAAAATGCCTACAGGGCAAATAATGCCTAAAAGGTCAACTTATACACTACTACAGCGGTAGTAAAATAAAAAAAAAGTTAAATAAAAAAAGAATGAATATTAAAAAAAAAAAATTAAAGTTGGTGCTGCTGAACTACTAGGAGCAGCAGATTAGCACACCAGTCCCACTCCCCAACACTGCTAGACTAATAGCACTGGGCTCTTATAGTAGTAGTAGTAGTAGTAGTAGTAGTAGTAGTAGTAGTAGTAAAACAACAAAAAAATAAATAAAAGCAGTCCTTACAAGGACTATTGCTATTGCAGCAGTCAGCAGATGAGATCAGAAGCAGGACAGCTGCCCACTGCAGCTACATACAGAGCACTGCAGTAGAAGGTAGATTACTAGCCAGCAAAGCTACCTAAGCTTAAATGTCCCTCAAACCCCTGCAGACTTCTGTCCCTCCAATAACAGAGCAGTATCAAAACGATTACTAGCCAGCAAACTTTCAACTGTCCCTGAAATCACTAACAGGCAGCAGCTCTCTCCCTACACTATCTCTTCAGCACACACAGGCAGAGTGAAAAAAAGCTGCAGGGCTTCGGTTTTTATAGGGAAGGGGAGTGGTCCAAGGGAGAGCTTCCTGATTGGCTGCCATGTACCTGCTGGTCTGGGGTGAGAGGGCAAAAAAAAGCGCCAACAATGGCGAACCCAAAATGGCGAACGTCGCGCGACGTTCGCGAACTTCCGGCGAGCGCGAACACCCGATGTTCGCGCGAACAAGTTCGCCGGCGAACAGTTCGCGACATCTCTAGTAGTAGTAGTAGTAGTAGGTATTCTTGCTTCTGTATAGATAAAAAATGAAATCATCCTGAATGTTGGCAAATTATGATTTAATTAAAGAAACTGTAAAACCAAATAATATAAAAGTGCTTCAAAGGAATGACAATATAAAAACTATTGTGTTTACTTCAGAAACTCTACTATAGTTTAGATAAACAAACTACTGTGTAGACACGGGGCAGCCATTCAAAGCTGGAGAAAAAGGAGAAAAGGCACAGGTTCCACAGCAGATAACACTTTCATTTTTTGATGTTACTTTCCTTTAACCATTCAGACTGTCAGCAATTGATTGTGTAGCTCAAAAGTTAACCAAGTATGGCCACCTAAAGCCTACCACCAAAAGAAAAATCTCCTTCCACGTATAATGCTAAGGACAGATTACAAGGATACAAGATTAGCAAGACAAAGCAGGCATGGGTTTAAAGACAAGGCAATGATTTTCAGCCTCAGTTCTCTGGCCAGGAAGTAAGGAAAGGAAAGAATTATTGGGAGGTTTTAACTGAGAATAACTGACCCAAATAAACCTATGAGGCTGCTGGGACATGATACACATATCAGAAAAATCAGTTAATAAGCAGAGATTCAACCACAATGTTTTAGATAGCATCCTAGCCCCATGATTAGGGAAAGGCAGCCAGCGGGTCCCTGTCTTAAATCCCAGCAGAGTCTCAAAGTTCAAAATGTTTTGCACTAACCTGGCCACTCTGTTCACCACAGGAGCAAAGTTTGTGGGACCATAGAGTTGAACAGATTTCAAGCTCTTATGATATGCTTCCAGAATTCCTTCAATCCCATTACATTGTGGGTTCTCAGCACTTCCATTCTAGAAACATAAATAATATTTAATAGTCTGGAATTATTTTCAATAGAAATGTGTATAGAAAATACACGAACAACAGCAAACGCATTAAATAATTTTCTTACAAGGGGAAATTCATGGGAGACACGACCATCTGGGGGAAGCTTCGCTCCAAATCCAAGTGCTGGGAAACATTTATCACTATCGTAATCCTGTATAATCTCCCCAACAGCCTTTAATGCAAGAGCATATGCATTCAACTGGTATGGATTCATATAATGCAGTGACGTGGACTGCGATGGATTGCCTGAGAAAGAAGGGCAAAGTAGACTATACAGTACATAGCAAGAAAATTCAGTAGAAATAGAGAGTACTACAGAAAATATATGGTATATTACCAGGTATATTTTAAGCAGAACCAGAGGCAGTGGCTCTAATACGGGTGGTGGGGGAAGTGCAAGGAAGGAAAGGCAGGTTCTAGTTATAGGGGATTCAATTATTAGAAAGGTGGATAGGGTAATCT
The DNA here is from genome assembly GCA_038501925.1 of Xenopus petersii. Lineage (NCBI taxonomy): Eukaryota > Metazoa > Chordata > Amphibia > Anura > Pipidae > Xenopus > Xenopus petersii. Next base: position 122,794,273 of record CM076674.1, read on the forward strand.
GTCGCAAGGCCCCTACATGCCGAACAGTCTGCTGCTTGCCTGGTGCTAGGTTTCGGCATGTGGTGGAACGAGTGGACAGATTATTGGGAGAGGCTGGGGAAGACCCAGCGGTCTTGGTATACATAGGTACCAATGACAAAGTTAGAGGAGGTAGTGAAGTCCTCAAAAATGATTTTAAAAAACTAGGTTCAAAGCTGAGGGCGAGGACTTCCAAGGTAATTTTCTCAGAGATATTACCTGAGCCACGAGCAACGCTAAGGAGACAGCGGGAGCGTAGGGAGATTAATGCATGGCTGAAAGATTGGTGTAGGGAGGAGGGTTTTGGGTTTTTGGAGAACTGGGCTGATTTTTCAGTCGGCTACAGGCTCTTTGCTAGGGATGGGCTGCACCTCAATGATGATGGGGCAGCTGTTTTGGGAGAGAAGATGGCTAGAGGGTTGGAGGAGATTTTAAACTAGGTGTGGGGGGGGAGGGTTCAGTAATAGATTCAGTGGTAGACAGGTTAGATGAGATAGTGGGCAAAGAAAGGGAAAATGGGGGAGGAGATTTGGCTGGGGATACTGTTAAGGATAGGGAGGACCACATGTCATATGTTCAATATGGTGCCAGTATTAAATGTATGTTTACAAATGCAAGAAGTCTGGCTGGTAAAATGGGAGAGCTGGAGCTGCTGGTGATGGAAGGAAAATATGATGTGATTGGTGTGGCCGAAACATGGCTGAATGAGTCGCATGACTGGGCAGTAAATATCAGTGGCTATACTTTGTTTCGGAGGGACAGAGGCAATAGAAAAGGAGGAGGGGTATGTCTGTATGTTAGGCAGGATTTAAAAGCTCATATAAAGGAGGAGGTTATGTTAGAAAATGAGGGGGCAGAAGTCATATGGGTGGAGTTCTTCACCAATTGTAAAGAATCCAGCAAATTAATTGTAGGCGTATGCTATAGACCCCCTAATGTAAGTGAGGAGGAGGAGACAAAGCTCCTAATGCAAATAGAAAAGGCTACTAGTTTAGGTAAAGTAATGATAATGGGGGATTTTAATTACCCAGATATTGACTGGAGCAACGGTACTGCTAGATCAGTTAATGGGAACAAGTTTATAAACTTATTGCACGACAATTTTTTAGCTCAGGTTGTAGAGGAGCCTACCAGAAAAAATGCTATTCTTGATTTAGTGATCTCAAATGACCCAGAACTTATAGCAAATGTGCAAGTCATTGAACCCCTGGGTAATAGTGACCATAAGGTTATATCTTTTAATGTCTGGTGCAAAAAAACAAAAATATACTGGGGCAACAAAAACCATGAATTTTTCAAAAGCTAATTTTAGTGCCTTGAGGGCTGCCCTACAGAGCATTGATTGGGGCATTAGGTTTTCAGCTAAAAACACAGAACAGAAATGGTTGTCCTTTAAAATGATATTAAATCATTACTGTTCTCAATTTATTCCCTTAAGGACTAAACGTAGAAGCTCTAAGAATCATCCTGTGTGGCTTAATACAGAAGTAAAGAAGTTAATGGGAAAGAAGAGAGAGGCATTTAAAAGCTACAAATCTGTAGGGACAGAAGCTGCATTTAATGAATATAAACACTGTAATAAATGTTGTAAATCAGCAATCCGGAAGGCTAAGAAAAGAAATGAAGAGTTAATTGCGGTGGAGGTGAAAACTAACCCTAAAAAGTTTTTTAAATATATTAATAGTAAAAAGATGCAGGTTGAGAGTGTTGCTCCATTAAATAATGGTACCAGTATGGTTGTAACAGATACAGATAAGGCAAATGTGTTAAATCAGTTCTTTTCTTCAGTGTATACAATAGAGGAGTCTGGGTTCACAGGCTCACTTAATAACTGCACGAATGGTTCAGCTCAATCTAGTCAGTGGCTGACTCAGGATATGATTCAAAAAGCTTTAATACAAATTAATGTAAACAAGGCTCCAGGGCCTGATGGCATACACCCCTGGGTTCTAAGAGAGCTTAGTTCAGTTTTAGACCAGCCCTTATTTCTGATTTTCTCAGATTCACTGTCATCTGGTATGGTGCCTATGGATTGGAGAAAAGCTGATGTTATTCCAATATTTAAAAAGGGATTACGATCTCAGCCTGGCAATTATAGGCCAGTAAGCTTGACATCTGTGGTGGGCAAATTATTTGAAGGCTTATTAAGGGATCACATTCAAAATTTTGTCCTAATGAATGGCATTATGAGCAACAATCAGCATGGCTTTATGAAGGATAGGTCATGTCAGACGAATTTGATTGCATTTTATGATGTGGTAAGTAAGATTCTGGATACTGGGGGGGGCAGTAGATGTGATCTATTTGGATTTCGCCAAAGCGTTTGATACTGTGCCCCACAAACGACTGCTTTCTGAACTAAGGTCTGTTGGGCTTAATGAAGTCGTTTGCACATGGATAAGAAACTGGCTACAGGATCGGGTACAGAGGGTAGTTGTTAATGGGACATTCTCTACTTGGAGTAAGGTTCTTAGTGGGGTCCCCCAGGGCTCAGTATTGGGTCCACTTTTATTTAATTTGTTCATTAATGACTTAGGGGAGGGTGACGTAAGTAATGTATCAGTGTTTGCAGATGACACAAAATTATCCAGCCCAATTAATTCCATCTAGGATGTGGCATCCTTGCAACATGAACTTGACAAACTGGCAATCTGGGCAGCTAAGTGGCAAATGAGATTCAATGTTGATAAATGTAAAGTCATGCAACTGGGATGTAAAAATATCCAAGCCACTTATACCCTTAATGGGACTGCACTAGGCAAATCCATTGCAGGTCTTGAGCTGTATTAAAAGGGGCATAGAGTCAAGGGAGGAGGGGGTCATTCTTCCACTGTATAGAGCACTTGTAAGGCCCCATCTAGAATATGCCGTACAGTTTTGGTCTCCATCACTCAAACAGGACATTATTGTATTAGAGAGGGTACAGCGAAGGGCAACTAAGCTGGTAAAAGGTATTGAAAATCTTAGCTATGAGGAAAGACTGGCCAAATTGGGGATGTTCATGCTGGAGAAGAGGCGCTTAAGGGGTGATATGATGACTATGTATAAATATATAAGGGGATCATATAATAATCTCTCTAATGCTTTATTTACCAGTAGGTCTTTCCAGCTGACACGAGGTCACCCATTCCGATTAGAAGAAAAGAGGTTCCGCCTAAATATTCGGAAGGGGTTTTTTACAGTGAGAGCTGTGAAGATGTGGAATTCTCTCCCTGAATCAGTTGTACAGGCTGATACATTAGATAGCTTTAAGAAGGGGTTGGATGGCTTTTTAGCAAGTAAGGGAATACAGGGTTATGGGAAATAGCTCATAGTCCAAGTTGATCCAGGGACTAGTCTGATTGCCATTTTGGAGTCAGGAAGGAATTTTTCCCCCTCTAAGGCAAATTGGAGAGGCTTCAGATGGGTTTTTTTGCCTTCCTCTGGATCAACTGGCAGATAGGTAGTTAATAAAAAAAAAAAAAAAAAAAAGGTTGAACTCGATGGACATGTGTCTTTTTTCAACCTTACTTACTATGTTACTATGTTACTATGTTACTATGTATATATAAATTAATATATGGGGCTGAAATAAAAGAAAACTTACCATTTGATGCTGTGAAGTCTATTGCTACTGTAAAATTGATCTGCGTTCTGTTGAAGGGGAGAGATGAATATCAAAAGCAGATATTAAAATGGTGCTTATTAATGGCTGGAGGGAGTGTCTATAAACCATATATTAGCAGCTGGGTTTACCTACCCTCCTTTAATGTAATCCAGAAAAGTATATTCTGATTCCACTGTGAAAGACAGAAGTGTGACCTGGAACAGAGTAGGTGGATAAAGAGAGCAAAGAGAGCTATTACATTACTTTGCATTCACAGAATGTAGTGGAAGGGCGTGAGGGCTGGAAATATTACATTTTAGTCTAAAATAAATGCACAGGTAGATGCCTAGAGCACAAGATGCAGTTCTTGTCATTAGTAACAAGGAAACTGCATCCATTGCAAATGTATCACCTCCAATAAAAGTTTTTGCATGGACTGATTAATTCATTCATTCATTGTACCACTCACTTACAATGAAACATACATTTTGTGTTTTAAACAAATGCTATGATTTTTAAAGTGCTTGCATTCTGATCAGAAAAGGTACTATATTTATAATAGACTAGAAGATAGAATTTCAGACCATTTAGCAATGTTTTATATGTTTCTATTTATGATGCATATGTCTGATTTTATACCAGTTACTGTATCTTTTGTCATACACCTAAAAGATTTGCATACACTGAAAAATAAATTTAAAAAAGGGCTGAATAATTTTGTTTGTCAGGCATGTATAGAAGATTTATTTAGGTGGTTATTTATCAAAGATCGAATGTTAGAGTTTTTGTTATACCTTGAAAGAACTTGAATGAACTCACAACTTAAATGGTTTTTTATTTAAGAAAAAACCAGGATGGAAAAAAATTGATCCGAGTTGTGAAACCCGAAAACTCGATTTAATGGAGTTTTCAGAGAAAAAAAATCGAATTGATCGAGTTTTTTGGGCAAACCCCTTCGAAAAAACCCTCAAATCATGAAGGCTATTAACATCTTAAAAATGGTTCAAGGGACCTCTGCCATTGACTCCTACGTGACCTCGACAGGTATTAGATGGTTTATTATTTTAGTGGAAAGCACAACTTGATCTTTAATAAATCTGCCCCTTAATGTAGGACCTCCAGCCCATTTGTTTAAGGAATGGTGTGATTTTGTTATGACCGTAACACGGAGGAGGAGGATGACATTTATAGGTAGGTAGATAATGTACCACACTCAACCCACTTTTGCTGCTCTGTCAATGATACAAATTTTTTATCAGGGCAGAGTGTAGCCAGGTACCGTAAGGCATAATTATGAGAATTTGGGAAGACTACTCTTTAATATGTGTTTGAGAAAATAACTCTACAAAAATGTGTGGCTCAACAGATTAGGAAGTACAGGTATGGGACATATTATCCAGAATGCTCCTGGAGTTTTCCAGATAATGGATCTTTCCATAATTTGGATCTTCATACCCTCAATCTACTAGAAAATCATGTAAACATTAAATAAACCCACCAAGCTGGTTTTGATTCCAATAAGGATTAATTATATCTTTGTTTGGATCAAGTACAAGGTACTGTTTTATTATTACAAAGACAAAGGAAATCATTTCTAAAATATTGCATTATTTGGATAAAATGGAGTATATGAGAGATGGCCTTTCCATAATTTGGAACTTTCTGGATAATGGGTTTCCGGATAACGAATCCCATACCTGTATCTGACAGTTTAGGGTCTGATGTGTCGTAATTGGTGCTGATCCATACTTCAGTTGCATTGTAGTCTTGTACAGGTAATTTTGGTTCAATATTTCTTACTGCCCTGAGCATATTTAAGACATATTTAAGACAATTAAAAACTGCGCTATATATTTATAGCCCTCTAGCCTTTATCACTTTGAGAAAGGCTAGAGGGCTAGCAGAAACATTAGCAGTTTTTTGGGACAGTTATCTTATTGTTTGCATTTTGCACCCAGGCACGCTTAACCTTTATACGTGCTGTGCCGGCTTCAAGCAAGTTTTCGAGTATATATATATATATCTATATATATATATATATATATATATATATATATATATATATATATATATATATATATATATATATATATATATATATATATATATAAATAGATAGATATATATATAGATATATAGATATATATATATATGATCCAGTATAGCTGTCTCATTGCAGCGATCTTAATCTGTGTCAGCTTCAGATTAGGTTTGCATTGCATTTCTGAGATGAAGTGTGCTTGTAATAAAGACTGGCTTAGCACAAGAATTTCAATTATATGTATGCATGCTGTAATTGTGGCAAGAGAAAGAGCTTGAGCCTGTAAATATCATACAAATTGTACTTGTCATTATGGGTGTCACACAGGTACAAAATGTCCATTATCTGATATGCCTTCAACTTCAAATATAAATCTAGAGTAAATGAACTCCAGATTTAAAAAAAACGGTGAAAAAAATAAACTTTTACCGTTCCAGAATTTACATATTTCTTCTTCTTCATTTTCTTGCGTGGGTTAATGACCTTAACAAGAAGTGTAAGATTAATACATAGAACACACTGTTGCAACATCTGATTTCTCATTACAATACTATTAATATCCATTTCAGCATTACAAAAAGAACAAACACTTCCTTCAACTGGCCACCTCGTGTCTTGTCTGTCAACATTCTAAGCCTTCTAGATTCTTACCTCAGGGGCTGCTACAGTCGCTTCCTCTTCCTATAAAACCATGGACACACATCTTCATGGATTTAATTGTGGAATTACCTTCCTCTAAAGGTAACACTGTTGTTTGGGTTGTAGTTGACTGATTTTGTAAAATGTCTCACTTCATTCCTCTTTTCACCCTCCCATGTGCTAAGGTTCTGGCCAAGCTTTTTCCATCTAATATCTACATGTTTCGTGGAGCTCCATTGAACATTGTCTCTGATAGGGGGGTTCAATTTGTATCAAAGTATCGGTGGGTCTTTTGCTCCCTTATGGGTAAAGATATGTATTTTTCTTCAGCATACCATCCACAGACCAATGGCCAGACCAATGGCCAGACGTAAAGACCAAATCAGTGTTTGGTTATAATCCTAGAGCTTTTTTGATCTCAGGTCAGTCCTCAGACATGCCTGCTGTAAATTCTTTGGTGGATTATCTCTCTAAGATTTGGCAAAGGGTTCAAAATGCTTTATCCTCTACAGGAGCCGCTCCAAAAGAAAGCTTCTAACAGGCATCGTAAGGTGTCTCCTGAGTATCAGGTTAGTGACAAGGTTTGGTTATGTTCCAAAAATGTTTCTATGAAAGTCTCTTCCGCCAAGCTAGGGCCGAAATTCATTGCTCCTTTTTCTGTGTCCAAAATCATCAATCCTAGAACTTGCTCCTGATCTTAAAATGTCTGATTCTTTCATATTTCTTTGTTAAAGCCGGCTTGAGCTGTATGAAGTCTTCTTCTCCTCCTGTATCTGTTGAAGGTCAGCCTGAGTATTTGGTACAAAGGTTGGTAGATTCTCATTTTATAGGGGTAAGCTGTAGTACTTGGTCCATTGGAAGGGCTATGGTCCTGAGGATAGGTCTTGGATAGGTAATGACCCAGGACGTATAGCGAATGTGCAAGTAATTGAACCCCTGGGTAATAGTGACTATAATGTTATATAATTTAATGTCTGGTGCAAAAAACAAATATACACTGGGGCAACAAAAAACATGAATTTCAGAAAATCTAATTTTAGTGCCTTGAGGGCTGCCCTTCAGAGCATAGATTGGGGCATTATGTTTTCTGCTAAAAATACAGAAATGGTTGTCATTGAAAATTATATTAAATTGTTACTGTTCTCAATTTATTCCCTTAAGGAGTAAATGTAGAAGAACTAAAAATCACCTTATGTGGCTTAATATTGAAGTAAAGAAGTTAATATGAAATAAGTTAATAGGAAAGAAGAGAAAGACATTTAAAAACTACAAGTCTGTTGGGACAGAAGCTGCATTAAATTGAATATAAACACTATAATAAATGTTGTAAAACAGCAATCCAGAAGGCAAAAAAAAAAGAAAATAAGGAGTGATTTGCGGCTGAGGCTAACCACAAAAAGTATATTAATAGTTAAAAGATGCAGGTTGAGAATGTTGCTCCTTTAAATAATGGTACCAGTATGGTTGTAACAAATACAGAAAAGGCAAATGTGCTAAATTAGTTCTTTTCTTTTGTATACAATAACGGAGTCAGAGTTCCCAGGCTCGCTTTATAGCTCCACTGATGGCTCAGATCAATCTAGTAAGTGGCTGACTCAGGATATGATTCATAAAGCTTTAATAAAAATGAATGTAAACAAGGAGCCAGGGCCAGATGACATCCACCCCTGGGTTCTAGAGAGCACATGAGAGGACATCGGGGGCCCCACCAGGTTACTAACCTCTGGGCCCTCTGTTCGCTTGCTCGAATGCTGTCTCGCAACGCTCATGCGTGAACGCCAGCTCGCATGCGCAAACGCCACTGCATGTAGTTTTGTTTGGGAGGCCTGGAGATCGGTGGAGGGGGGCTGGGCCGATGGGGGCCCTTGAAGGCCTGGGGCCCACCAGGTTTTTTCCCGGTATCCTGTTGGCCTAGTCCGATGCTGTCTGGTATGGTACCTATTGATTGATTTAAGTAAAGCTGATGTAATTTCAATATTTAAAAAGGGATTATGATACTGTGCCCCACAAAGCAGTTGCTTTCTGTTAGGTTGGGTCTGTTGGGCTTGACAAAGTCCTTTGCACATGGATAGGAAACTGGCTACAGGATCGGGTATGGAGGGTGGTTGTTAATGGTACATTCTCTGATTGGAGTACGGTTCTTAGTGGGGTCCCTCAGGGTTTGGTTTTGGTTCCACTTTTATTTAACTTGTTCATTAATTACTTAGGGGAGGGTATTGTAAGTAATTTATCAGTGTTTGTTGATGACACAAAACTCTGGGAAGCTAAGTGGCCAATTAGATTCAATGCTGATATATATATATATATATATAAAGTCATGCACCTGGGATGTAAAAATATGCTAGCCAATTATACTATAAATGGGACTGCACTAGGCAAATTCATAATCGAAAAGGACCTTAAAGTAAATAAAAAAACAAACTTGAGAACTATGTATAAATATATAAGAGGATCATATAATAATCTCTCTAATGCATTGACAATCCACATAGAGGCTACAAAATGGCCAATCACAACACTTATTTTGGCAGTCCAACATTTTTCATGCTTGTGTTGCTCCCCAACTCCTTTTACGTCTGAACGTTGCTCAATGGTTCAAAAGGTTGGGGATCCCTGCTCTAATGCTTTATTTACCAGTTCATTTGTATGTTAGTATTTCACACACAAGTTGGAACAGAAACTACTGGGCATACACTGAAATTTAAAGGAAAGGAGCTAATCTGTGGTTAAAAAATACATAGCACTGCATTCATATATAATGCTTATCTCCATACAATGGAGTGCAGAAAATAGTAAGGAAGCTATATAGCAGATAATACTCTGCAAACCTAGGTCTTAAAAATATATATATATTTTTTTTTAATAAATGGAACACATAAATGGTAGATGGTCAGTGGCAAATATTGATTAATCCAATGACAGGCAGGTCATAATTATTATTATTATTATTATTATTATTAATAATAATAATAATAATAACAACATTATATTGTATCAGCAATCATTTTTCAGTAACATGGTAATTGTCAAAACCTTATTAGAAAGAATACAGATAGTAAGAGAAAAAACAAGATAATTTTTCCATACATGAAAACGCCTGTTACACATGTATTACTGTTAAAAGAGTATAAAAGGGGCCTTCTTACCTCATATATATTAAACTGGCTTTGACCTTTGGACAATTCCCTGTAACTGGTGCTGAATTCACCAATAAAATCATGGCTGAAAAAGCAACAGCTATATCAATCTTCTGACATATAGATCCACAATAAATAATCTGTAGGAAAGTGGTTTATGACTTGTTCTTACAATAAAAGCTGGAAAGCTAAACAATACACTCTCACTAAATGACATTAAATAAAAAATAAATATACAGCACTGCCACCAGTTTAAAAGTCTTTATGTTTTTGTTGTTGTTGTTAAGCTATATAAGGGACTAACATTTTTCTAAAGCATATGTAATGTTTTTAACTAAAGTGCAAAACTCTATTTAAGAACAAGATTTGCTTTTAGGTGCTATGGCATAAAAGCTTACAGACATATCCATGGTACAGTATTAATCAATATTTATACACTAAGGGGTAGCATTCCCCAGAGAACTCCCCAGATGTTTGTTCTTGTACCCTTTAGAACTCTAGCACTTGGCCCCAGGAATAAGCAAATAACCCCTGTTGGGTTTTAACATTTTAATCCTCATAGTTTATATTACACTGTTTTATCACCAAGGTGGTATTCATTTATGAACATGTCCTCCTTGACTGTACAAACAAAAAAACTCCTAGCAGGTGGCACTGCTTTTACAAAGTTCATTATATTTGTCGTTTAGAAACAGCTTAATAGCTTTGAAACAAGAAAAATAATTGAAAGGGGCCTGTCAACTTAAGCAATAATTTCAAATCTTATTTTATGATGTTAGTCAAGCAAAATTAAACTTCACTTACACTATTCAAATAATTTAAATATACATATTTTTTTTAGTCTTGGAATTCACAACCACAGCAAGCATGCAGGAACCATTTTGTGGACACTGTTATTGAGGCAATTTGCATCATTCCCAAATTTTGTTTATGTGTCAGAATGGAGCACCTGATGCCCTGCCCATGCACTGGCTACACAATTAGATAGTGAGGAGTAAGGGGGGAATGTGGAAAGTGCAGTGACATCTAGGAAATACAGAATGAAAAGTGAAAGTAATTGCTGCCCCGTCTATATGCCTATAGAATTTTAAACAAGTTTATTACATGAATGAATGTAACTTTTAATACATAAGAATTTGGGTTTCATTCAGCTTTCAACATTGTAACTGTACATTATAGAGCACATACCTCCCATCTCTGTCCCAGTCATAGACCTCTACCTTAATAGTTCTGAAAAAAAGTAGTTAACATTTAACAATATATACTGGTTTAAATACAATTTATTTTGTTTATTACTTGTGTTTTACAACATTGATTAAAGTGACCAAAAGTGAAACTTTAAGCTCATTATGTTCACTGACCTCCCACAGTATTTTTGCTATACCAGTTCTAAACCTCCTACCCATAAAGTTTATTTCCACAAGACTCTAGGCATTGTTTGTCTTCCAATTGTTCATATAAGCGATGTTGCCAAAACTAGCAAAAGATGAAAATCATTACAGAGACAGAGTATTAGTTGATCAAAGGTTAAAACTGGCAAATGTTGGTATTGATATAGCAAGGGCATATTAAAGGCATTTTCAGAATGCTAATCTGCCAGTCTGCTTTGCACTTTCATATACATTCCATATCTTTTGTATCGCTAGTCATGTGGCTTTATCAATTTGAGCTTGTTCTCTGGGCAACAGTGGAAAGCTATGGTTCCCTGAATAGTTCCCTAAAACACTGCTTAACATCACACCATACAAGGAATGATAGGACAATGCACATGAAGAAAACAATGTTAAATAAATTTAATCATAGGGGATATTAATTAACACAAATGCAAAACATTATTCATACAAAGCACTTTTTTTTTTACTTTAAAGGGATACTGTCATGGGAAAAAACATTTTTTTTCAAAATGAATCAGTTAATAGTGCTGCTCCAGCAGAATTCTGCACTGAAATCCATTTCTCAAAAGAGCAAACAGATTTTTTTATATTCAATTTTAAAATCTGACATGGGGCTAGACATTTTGTCAATTTTCCAGCTGCCCCCAGTCATGTGACTTGTGCGTGCACTTTAGGAGAGAAATGCTTTCTGGCAGGCTGCTGTTTTTCCTTCTCAATGTAACGGAATGTGTCTCAGTGGGACATGGATTTTTACTATTGAGTGCTGTTCTTGGATCTACCAGGCAGCTGTGATCTTGTGTTAGGGAGCTGTTATGTGGTTACCTTCCCATTGTTCTTTTGTTCGGCTGCTGGGGGGAAAAAGGGAGGGGGGTGATATCACTCTAAAGCTGGCCATAGACACAAAGATCTGATCATACGAATCGAGGATTCGTACGATTTTCGAACCGTGTGGGGAGAGTCCCGACATTTTTCGTCCGGCGGAGATCGGTCGTTTGGTCGATCGGACAGGTTAGAAAATTTCTGTCGGCTACCGATAATATCTTTGCGTGTATTGCCGATCGTACGATTTTCAGTGAGAGACTGTCACTAGCTTTGGTTGGACATAGATATCGTATGATTGCTGTCAGGGGCAGAACATTGCTGATCTGTTCTTTAACTAATCTAACTGGTAAGACTTTGATCTGAATGGTTAGTAGCGGGTCGGGAGATGGGAAAGTCCAATAGTACGATGATCTATGCATCTATGGCCAGCTTAACTTGCAGTACAGCAGTAAAGAGTGATTGAAATTTATCAGAGCACAAGTCACATGACTTGGGGCAGCTGGGAAATTGACAATATGTCTAGCCCCATGTCAGATTTCAAAATTGAATATAAATTAGATCTGTTTGCTGTTTTGAGAAAAGGATTTCAGTGCAGAATTCTGCTGGAGCAGCACTATTAACTGATTCATTTTGAAAAAAAATGTTTTTCCCATAACAGTATCCCTTTAAAAGCAGGGTTCCACCTTTATTGTAGTGTTATATTATTTAACCACAAAGCAACATGTAGGTGCAACATGCAAAGGAAATCCTTGCAGTAACACATATTCAAGGCAAATATTGATTCAAGGGCTCCATTGCATCTGTGCATCCTATACCTTGATTAAAGTAGCAAGCAAAGAAGCCCTTAATTGGCAAATTGGTGCTAGGGATAAGTTATAAAGAGCTTCTATAGGTGAAAAAGCACACAGCAGATTCGGGGAGATTTAGTTGCCTGGCGACTGACTAATCATCTCTTTGCGGGCGACAGTCTCCCTGAACTGCCTTCCCCCTGCCTTCCGCCTGCTATTATGAGAAAACATGAGTCGCCCCGCAGAAGAGGCGATTAATCACCAGGCGACTAAATCTCCTCGAATATGCCAGTGTGTTAGCTCCATTAGAGTATGTTAAGCTCATTTTTGTAAAGAATTGCATAATGTTTATTGATTATTTGTTAATCTCATTACCTGTCATAGTCTCCATTGCACAGCCCTCTTACTGGAATGGAGAATTTCTGCCAAACAGGACTCAGTGTATTCTTCACATACTCTGTTTTGTGGCAGATGGTATATCTATAGATAATAACATTATAGTTAAACCCTTGAAAAACAGAATAATTGTCCAAATAGCCTCCTCAACACGCACTTCTGCTACATAGCCATTTGTGTGACATCTCTAAATACTATATTTAAGATGTCTTTTTTTTTTTTTTGGTACTCCTTTTCTGAACACCTCTGAATGTTCTATTTAAATGATCACAAAGGCCTTTTAATTGCCCTTCCTGATTAGAGGTTGGTTCTAAACACTTTTACTGTATCAGTTAGTACTCTGTTGAGTGGATTGATTGAATATCCTACAATTGTTATATGTATTTTAATCTACATCACCTATTGGTTTTCCACTTATTTGTAAGATGGGCAAAGTGCCTGAAGGACACTGGGCCTCATTTGCTATCAGAAACATACTGTCAAAATAATCAGCTAGATTTGCTTTAACCCTTTCCCCCAACAATGCAATAGTTTTTCCCAAAAATGCAGTGAAATTGCATCCACTGAAAACTGTTACAAAATTGTACAATAGACCACTTTGGTGCAAACTTTAGGATGGTTAGTAAATTGACTGCAAATGATCCATACCCAAATGGGTGTGACCTAAGAGGGACTTTGGTGTTCACGCATTTTTCAATGCAAAAAATAGCTGTAGTGGGCACCATTCTGAATGGAAGCGTTTTACTTATACACAAAATTTTCTTTTACTCAGAGACCAATTTAATTTACTTGGGGGTAGATTTATTAAAATGTGAGGTTAAAATTCACCCACTTTCTTTTTATTCCATTGGGATGTTTACAATTGTATTTATCAAATGGCACACTTTCACACAACGATAAATACACTTCTAAAAATCCCATAGGAATTTTCTGTGGTGAGCTCTAATCTCACATTTTAATAAATCTGCCCCTAAGTGTATATAGGCAGGCAAAAATGTGTGTGGAATTTACAGGCTGGTACAGGTATGGGATCCGTTATTCAAGAACCCATAATCCAGAAAGTTCTGAATTATTGGAAGGTCATCTCCCTTAGACTCCATTTTAATCAAACAATTCTAACCTTTTAAAATGATTGTTTTTATGCAATAATAAAACTGTACCTTGCAATTGATCTTAACTATGATAATATTTAACTTATTGGAGGCAAAATATTCCTATTGGGTTTATTTAATGTTTAAATTGTTTTTTGTAGAATTAAGGAGATCCAAATTACTGAAAGATTCCTTATCCGGAAAACCCCAGGTCCTGGGCATTCTGCATAACATGTACCATGCTTGTATATTAATAAAAAAAAGCATGCATACTTATTATTAATATAATTCACGTACGTCCCATCTTCATTGCTTCTATAAAAAACCATGAAAGGATCAGATTTTCCAAAAAAGTCTTTCTTATCCAGTTTGTGGGCACTAAATTGCACTGTAGCGATATCCTAATGAAAGAGTAGGTTAGAAAGGAATATGATGAGAAACATGATTTACCTTCTCTGAGAACAAACTACAGTTTACTTATTTAGAGTAAAACAGAAAAGGGGGAACTCTTTAAATTCACCTGATTCTAGAGGACCTCTCTCATGAAAAATAACATTCTGGGTTTGTAATTTGTTTTATAGCTATATTTATTTATATCTACAGTATATAACAAAAAAAGACCACAAAGAAACAAACCATATTACTGAACATTATGTTGTAAAATAAACTGCTTAATTTTGCAAAAAACAATGTGTAATATTCTGAAAAGCAGTGTTGTCCAGGATATAAAGTACAATATTATCTCCTTCAGGAAAAAGTCAGGTAAAAATCTTACTTTATGGAATGGATTTTATATACTATACTGGATCATGGCCAGAAGGGAAATCAGGATTACCAATTTATATATATACACAGTATATATATATATATATATATATATATATATATATATATATATATATATATATATATATATATATATATATATATAGTTGGATGGGTCCTTAGGAGTTGTGCCACCAAATAGTTAATACTGTATCTATACCAAGTTAGCTCAAACCTTAAATTGCAAAACTGGGGTAATTAATACTGATAATAATAATTAGTAAAGAGGTGCTGTCTAATAACTTAAGTAAAGTGCTATTGCAAATAAATTGAGTGAAATCAATCAGCCACCAAGACTGATGATAAAAAATTGATTACTGCTAAATCAAAAGGGTATATTAACCCACCAATAGATTCCAATACCACCCTTAATAAATAAGTTCATTCATTAATTAATTAGTAAGGTGCAATTATTCAAATAGAATTAGCAAATTAACATTGCAATTAAGTTCCACCAGTAAAGTGCAGTGCAATAAATAGGCTAAAAAATTAGACTTGGTAATTAATTAACTAGTTAAAAAGGAGTAATTAAAAATGTAAGTTAAGTAAGGATCACATATATATACACATAGGGATACCAATCAGTGTTCCTTTCCTTGTCCTTAGGAGTTGTTGTTATTATTATTAATTATAAGTACATTATAAAGATTGTTCATCATTTATATCAGTCCCTGTGTCAGTGGAGCTAACAATTTAAGGTCCCTGGGATCAATTTTATCAGAAAGCATTCATCATGAGTCGACATATGAATTCTGTAAATCCCCAATTTAGCCAAAGGAACTTGCGCAAGTCCACAGGCAATCACATACAAAAACATTTTGAGATCAAATGATATCTGTCCCAAGGCCTTTTTTTCCCTGTGATTTTTGGCCAATTACCCAGGGTCACAGCATGTAATTTTACATGCGGCAATTCCAACTAATGCAAAGAGGAAAGTGTTAAGGTGTGTTATCACAGGAGTTTTCCCGTTGGGCAATGAATCACCCCCTGTTATAGGGCCCTGAGTCTCTTCATATTTAGTGCTCACTACCCCAAGCTAAAAAGAAATGGAGGGCAGGAAAGAGAGAAAAAAAATAAATAAAAAATATATATATATATATTTATATTTATATTTTATATTTTATATATATATATATATATATATATATATATATATATATATATATATATATATATATATATACACACACACACACACACACACACACAGCACGGTTATGTATACTATAAATTTTAATAAATATGCCTTCCCGAGTAAAAGGGCTACAAACACCAAAGTATTTTGTAAGAAAATGTACTCTTTTCTCATAAGGCTATGATCAGGGGCACTTAGGTCCATATTCTAAGAATATGGTGGTTTGGGGAAAATTTAATGGGCAGACATTCACTGTTAGATTTCACCTGTACCTTGATAACCTACATGTCCATGTGTCACTGTAATAGGGAGTGCCTACTATCAGATCAGTATGTTTTAGACACCTCTGATCTTCTTTGTTCCTGTACACCTGGCACTTCACACTCATCTAAGCCTTCACACACAATCAGTGGCAAACATTTGCATCCTGAAACTATTTGAAAAACACTGTCTGATAATGGTGACACTGACTACATACAGTATGTAGACCCTCCCAATGTAATGCTCAAAACTTTACAATAATGGGTATTGTGTGACTTTTTGCAAGACTTAAAGACTTGACATTTTTTTGCTGCTATAGACAAAATGTCCCAGGTAAATAACTAAAATAATTTCTCAACATCATACTGAGTTACATGCTAAAAATAATATATACCCTGCAGTTGCTAAGTTCTTCTGCTGATATGATGATGACACCACACTTCTTACTGGTAATGCCACTAAAATATGAGAGACAATGAGCAAAGTTAGAATAGCATGAATAGCATTCCTCAAGTATGCATTGAATGTATCTCCACAAGTGCTAGCATATAATTTTAAGTGTGAGTATTGGAATGATATAACACACAAATACAAGAATTCACAACCCACATTAATCATGGGTGACTAAAACCACAGCTGATTGCAATTAAAAAAAACCTTTAAGGGCTCAACTCCACAGGCGTCTTTCGTTGGGTGAGGTTGGAACAACATAAGGCAGGATATAATCAAAAGCGGAGAACAGAGGGACAAACTTGCAGAATAACTGCTAAAGTGCAACTTTATTTTAGTCCACACGACATGTTTCGGGCGTCACAGGCCCTTTTTCAAGGGCCTGTGACGCCCGAAACATGTCGTGTGGACTAAAATAAAGTTGCACTTTAGCAGTTATTCTGCAAGTTTGTCCCTCTGTTCTCCGCTTTTGATTATATCCAAGATTTGAGGTGTGTGGACGGAGCACCTGTGAGACAGTTGGACTGGCTACATTGCTGCTTCCTACGTGTATTAAACACAAAGTGAAGAACATAAGGCAGGAGACAAGATGGATGTAGTAGCAGGCTTCCAAATAGAATGGGGGTGAACAAAAAAGTCGCAGGTAAAAATTCCATTTCATCCGACACAACACGACTGTGGGATGTGAATGCAGAAAGCTGCATATTCATCCGACAGTCTTATTGTGTGGAGTTTTTACCTGTGACTTTTCATTCATTCCCATACTATTTGGACGCTTGCCACTACTGTACATCCGTATTGCCTCCTGCATTATGTCGTTCCGAGCTCATACAACGAAACACACCCTTGGAGTTGAGCCCTAATACTAACTGCAATTGTAACTGTAACACAACATATAACATTCAAAAATGAAAACGCTAAAGAAAATGCAATTTTTTATATTCACTCAAGAAAGAAAATATCTTTAATATATAGCTTGCCTAAAAAGTAAGCAATGATTCTTTTAACAGAAAGATATTACAGAAACAAAAAAAGCAGTCAGTAAAAATAGGAAGCTTGTATGTTGTTAATTGAAAATACCAATTTTAAAGGTGTAAATTGTACTATAGGTGCTGCGTGAGTTCCATCACATCCATTTAATTAATTGCAATCTTTATACTGTATGAACCTGACCTCAGTACATGCCTAGTATACATATATTAATGTTTAACTAATATGACAGTTTCCTGCAAGGTACAATGATGAAAAAAGTTGTTCACCAAAAAATTAACCTCTGTATAATGTAAACAAAATGTTTGCTACTGTTACCCCTAGCAAGGTGGTGGTTTGACATGGAAGTGTTATAAAAGAGAAATAATAATAAATGATTAATTAAAAAAAATATGATACCAATATTATTAAATATATTGCTTTAAAATACAATCAGGCAATGTGAAAGAAAAAGTTTCATGTTGGTTGAAAGTAAATCGAAAAAGACATATCATAGTAACACAGGCTGAAAAATTATCAAGTCCAACAATCATAAGAAAAACTATTTTCAAATTTTAAGTGGACTTCTTATAGAGTAGATACATGATGTAACTGCACTGACAGGCAGACACATGAAGGGGGTTACTCATTAAAGTCTGAAAAATTCTAGTTTGTTTTGCTATAAAATCAGATTTTTTAGTGAAAAAAGAATTTGAATATTTCATGATTTATTTATAACCAAGGCTGCTAAAAGTCAGAAAAGTCAGAAAATACTCCATCTCCAAGCTGTCGGGGTCCTGTAGAAGTCAACGGCAAAGGTCCCATTTCAAATTTGAAGAACTGAAAAAAAATGCCTCAGAGATCACCTGACCAGAAATACTGCAGCTCTAATTGTAACAGGAAGAGAAGAAGTTTGGAAACAAATGACAGAACTCTGTCTGTTAATTGGCTCATATGACCTAACATGTATGGTTTGTTTCGTTTGTTTGCGTGCACAGTGAATCCTATGATCCCAGGGGGCGGCCATTATTTTTTAATATGGCAACTTTCTATTTATGATTACCCAATGGCCCAGGCTACTAAAAAAGTACATTATTATGAAAATGGTTTATTTACATGAAGCAGGGTTTTACACATGCAATATATTTTTATAGAAACCTACATTGTTCAGGGGGTATAGTTTTCCTTTAATATGAAACCTTTTTTTCACATGAGTGATGAGTGATATCCCTGCAGTGAGCACCAACCATTTGGTTTTTTGGTGTGCTACCACCATTAATGTGGACATGTGGTAATGTGTCTCGTGGTAATATGGGTGTGTTTTAAAGTGGGTGTGGTTTAAAACAGGGAGTGGTCAACACTGGCTTCCATTATCGCCCCGCTACCATGTAGGCAAGAAAAAATCCGACCCAATACCACAGAAGTTGGACAGCACAGCTCTAGATCAATACACTTGATCTTTAAGAATCAATTTATGGTGGTTATAAATGTGTCTGAAAAAAGTGGTGTAAAAAATTGCATAAATTCGCGTCACTGTTTTGTTGCCCAACCTTAATATAACAAGTTGCTGGTAATGCTTGCTATATAAAAGCATAGTAAAATGTTGCAACTAAAGTGACGGTAGAACTGACCAGACCAAGAACGTATTAGCTACAATTGGCATGTATATTCACATCTTCTTTGTAAAATAAAAAAGCAAAAGAAAATAGTTTTCTTAGGATGGGGCAGGGGGAAGGATATATACAATTGATAGCCCTTTAGCAGGTAGTGTGGTAACTGGTAATAAGTGTAATTTACACCGATTTCTAGTTGACAAAATTTCTTAAGACAAATGCAATTATAGAAAAAAGGTTTGATCACAGGAAAACAGCATATTTTACCTTTTACAGTCAAATGTATACAATACACCAGATTACAGCAGGCACAGTTACGTTGGAATCTTTGTAAACAGTAATGCAAATTTGTGCAGTTTTTGCATTGTGTGGCCCGGTAATAATTAGACCTGTTTATTTTATTATATTTAGTTTCATTTGTCATGTTATCTTTTTTTCTATGCTCACAGCATTCAGTGTCAGAGGTATAACAGCACTCCTCTGCTGCTCTTTTAAAGGAACAATTCGGTGTAAAAATAAAAACTGGGTAAATATATAGACTGTGCATACTAAAAAAAATGTTTCTAATATAGTTAGCCAAAAATTTTATGTATAAAGGCTGGAGTGACTGGATGTCTAACATAAATGCCAGAACACTACTTTCTGCTTTTTAGCTCTCTAACTCTGAGTTAGTCAGCGACTTGAAGGGGGGCCACATGGGACATAACTGTTCAGTGAATTTGCAATTGATCCTTAGCATGCAGCTCAGATTCAAAAGCAAATGTTTGACCCATGTGCCATCCCTCAAGTCTCTGATTGGTTACTGCCTGGTAACCAATCGGTGGAAACCAAGAGATCTGAAAAGCAGGTGTGTGATGGCTATTATGTTACACATCCAGTCACGCCAGCCTTTATACATTACATTTTTGGCTAACTAACTATATTGGTGTAACGCTAATTTGGACTAAGCAGACCAAAAGTAGTTAATGTCCAGCTAGTGATAGGAGCATGGGTTACATTGTGACTCAACACATCAGGTCAGGGCCTTCGCCAACAAGGGTGTAGTAGAACTACAACTCTCAGATTATTATGCAGTAAAATAGAAAAATGATGGACGCCAGGAGGTTCTTAGGGTGAAACAAAAGATGGGTAGTTTATTTGTTCAAGGCAAATGACCACAGGTTTACTTACATATGATGAGGTATAGGCACACACATAACATTCTAGAACAGGTTGGATGACAGAGCTGAGGAATGTGACTCCCATAAGGCATTGTAGTCAAGCAGTACATCAATTCCTTCAATAAATTCAGGCAGATATACCTCAAAGTGCTCCGGATCCCACCCAGTGGAGTGGTCAGGGAGTAGGAGTTTTGCCTGATGCCCTATCCACTGTGGTCCCTTCACTAAAGGCAACTAAGCTGCTCTTGCTATCTGATCTCTCTATCTTACTCTCCTAAAGAGTCTATAACAGATATAACCTATTCTAGCTAACCTCATTCACAGGGTTCCCTGGTCCCCCACTTCACCCCTCTCACTAAAGGTGTTGTCCCTTTAGGGCAATGGCTTTACTGGGCCTTGGTGTACCTAGGCTCAATGGGAACATCCAGTAGGTAAGGTCACCAGCAACCAAAGAGGATGATCCATCCCTTTCCCAGCACTATATTGAAGTGTGGTAGGAAGTGGTCATTACACCTCTTGGCCAATAACACTGGTTATGTAAATGTAACTAGATACATGGGTTTTTGCCCAGCAACTTGGGAAAAGGAGGAAGGATAGGGATTTAAAGTTATAGGGGCATGCTAATCCTATAGGTCCCTACATTAGAAACATTTTGCACAGCCTATCTACTTGCCCAGTTTTACACTGAACTATGCCTTTAAGCAACTATTATTTAGAATAATAGAAGAGATCTTAAACAGTTGTCTTTCACATTGTCAATTTATATTTATTTCTATTCTGACATGAAACAACCAGATAAATCTATTTAAGAGCACCCCAAGGGCTGCCTTTAAAAAGAAAATTGTATATATTGGTGGTATGGTATGTGCTATCTTAATATGCTTATGCAGAGTACTATATGTTAGCTGCAATAAGTTTATTTTGCAACCTTGTTACATTCCTGTAAATGGAATTACCCATTAAGAATTAAACGTTGCAATGTTATTAGACTAATTGTGATTTTTCCATGTTATATATAAATTCAAAAATGTTTAATTAATCTTTTGTATGTACTTTTCTGAGCATTTTGTGTATTCTCTATAGCATGGCTGTCCAACTGGCAGCCCAGGACCCCCTTTATTGTTTAAACCTGTATTGTTTAAACCTCAAATTCAGACTGTAATCCCCTGTATTGTTCACACCTGTGATACCTCTGCATTGTTTACACTTGCAACTCCTCTATTTTTTTATAGCCTGGGTCTCACACCTGAGACCCAGACTGAAACTGCCCACATTGTTCACCTGTTCACACTTTATTCAAAATGCTAATGGGGCACCAGCACTGTGTCACTGTATGTAGTACATATTAGAATGATAGGTTTCCCTGTCTTCTGCTCTGTTCTGCCTTCCCTCCCTGTCTTCTGCTCTGTTCTGCCTTCCCTCCCTGTGTGTGCCATTCTGTGCTTACTCGGTGCTGCTTGGGTGTGCCATTCTCTGCTTACTCATTGCTGCTTGGGTGTGCCATTCTCTGCTTTCCCAGTGCTGCTTTTGTGTGCCATTCTCTGCTTCTCCAGTGCTGCTTGTGTGTGCCATTCTCTGCTTACTCAGTGCTGCTTGGGTGTGCCATTCTCTGATGGCCCAGTGCTGCATGTGTGTGCCATTTTCTGCTTGCCCAGTGCTGCATGGGTGTGCCATTCTCTACTTGCCCAGTGCTGCTTGTGTGTGCCATTCTCTGCTTGCCCAGTGCTGCTTGTGTGTGCCATTCTCTACTTGCCCAGTGCTGCTTGTGTGTGCCATTCTCTGCATGCCCAGTGCTGCTTGGGCGTGCCAGTCTTTGCTTGTCCAGTGCTGCTTGGGTGTGCCATTCTCTGCTTGCCCTAAGCCACGTGTGGAATGTAAGCCTATTTGGGGTTTGTTCTTGGGGTTTGTTAGCATTTGGAAATTGTTGTTAAGGGCCCCTAAGGTGTTTAATCATGTGTTGGGGGGTTGTTGTATTATCCACAGGGGAGGATGAGGCATATTGATTTAAGGGTATGTTTTTAACATGACGGATGATGGATATGATCTTAAAAGGTCTTGTGGTAACATGGTTGTGGTTTACAGTGGGTGTGGTTTTAAAGGGGGAGTGGCCAACACTGACTTCCATTATCAGCCCGCCACCACATAGGCCAGTATAATTTTGGCCCTAGGTACCATAGAAGTTGGACAGAAGTGCTCTATAGCAATTGGAAAAGTCTATAGTTTTTAACAGCTGTTTATATTGGAGGCATGGGAGTTTGTAGTAATATGTCTGTTCTAATAACAGATACACAAGAACTGCCCCTAAAAGAAGTGTGGGCCACAAAACAGTGAGTATAATGCTTTGAGTTTAGAGGAAGATGAGGAATTTGCATTGTGGCCTTCCAAGATACCTTAATATTCAATATTTTGTGCATGTCTTTGTATAAAAACCCTGTGTATTTTGTCTGCAGCCTAAATTCATCCTCTCTGCAGTCAATAACAATGAGTTTGTTCTTCTATTAAGCTGTGGTTTGGTTATGTCCTGGTTGCTAATTTGTAACCAGTGCTGCTGATGCTTTATTACTGATTACAGTGTTACTCCAATCAAAGCAATCAAGGCAAAGTGAGTAACTAAAGTAGAGATGGTATACAGTATGAGTGTTTGGGTCTTCCATTTGTAATTTTCCACTGCTGTTGCTTAAAACTTCATGGAAGATAGCTTTCTGCAGATCTATACTGGTAGAGGCACTCTAGCTGAGCAAGCATTTCAGCAATATGATAACATACTATGAAACATAGTGGACAATGCTTGAAAATAAATTAATTGTTCCATTAAAAGTTTTGCCTGTGGAAAGTGATTGCATATAAATACCTACTATGAGTATGACCTATAGTGAACAATGTATGAGCATGTTAGATATACTAGATTTATCTGTATATTAAGGGAATATAGTACCTGTATATGAAAGAATGTTCCTTCAGCTCATGGACAGATGCAGTGAACAGAAGGATGGCTTTACAAATCAACAACATGCAAGCTGATCTTCTGTCTGCCCTATGCTCCTTATGTGTGTCATATTCTGTCTGCCCTATGCTACCTGTGTGCCATACTCTGCCTGCCACACTCTGCCTGTGTGTACCATACTGTACCTGAGGATCATGAGCCTGGTAAGATTTATTCTGAGGGTTTGTTAGCATTTGGAATTTTTGTTGGGTCCCCTAAGGTGTTTAAGCATTTTCTGGGAGGTGGGTACTGTGTTATCCACAGGGGAGTAGGGAGTAGGTTTTAAGGCTATGTTTTAATATGATTTAAAGTTTTCACATATGAGTGATGAGTAATATCCCAACAGTGAGCACTAGGGATGTAGCGAACTGTTCGCCGGCGAACTTGTTAGTGCGAACTTCGACCGTTCGCGTCCGCCGAATGTTCGCGAACGTCGCGTGACGTTCGCCAATTTGGGTTCGCGTTCGATTCGTTCGACCATTCGAATTCCTTCGACCGCTAAAAATTTGTTTGAACGATTGTAAGCATTCGATCTAATGAAAAGCATTCGATCGAACGGTTTCGATCGTTCAATTCGAATGAAAATCCTTCGATCGAACGAAAATCCTTCGATCGAATTATTAAAATCGTTCGAATCGAATGATTTTAGCGGGTGTTCGAAGTTCGCGAACTGTTCGCGAACGTTCGCATTTTTTGCCGGTGTTCGCGAACACCAAATCGGCAGTTCGCTACATCCATAGTGAGCACCAACCATTAAGTTTTTTTTGCCCTATGGCATCCTTACAAAATGTACAAGTTGGTTTCAGGTGTGGGGTGTATAATCTCATCAGTCCCAGTTACGTGGCATAGAATTGATATGAGTATTGAGAAATGCTGTATGTTGTGCTCTGACAATTATATGTATTTTGCAGGTACTCTTAAGTACTCATGAAGCAAGTTAGGAGAAACAGATGAATACCAGTGCAATAAATTTGACTAACATTTTCAAGTTAAACATTTCTTGCAGTAATAAAATACTAAAATCTGTAACTAGCTGTCTGCTGGAAAATATACAGTAGATCATCTCTGTTTATTCTCAAATGTAATGGCTCACACAGTTTTATACAGGTAAGTTTTTTTACTACAGATTCTGCATCCTTGATTGAGTTTCAGTGTTAACTTACTGTAGCAAAACCGCTTATTTTGATTATCCATATAAAGCATAGATTTCAATGAGAAGGAAAGTTCAGCATGTCAATAAGCAGAGAAAAGGCTTACCCATTTGACATCGACTGAGTAGATCTTCCTGATCTTGAATTTGGTGCAGTTTGTCCAATTCTACACACAAAGGAAAGACTATGAATGAACCCTTTCCTTCTACTGTATGCCTGACATGCTAATTATAGGTTACAGTGAAATAATGAAAACTGTGTTTACAGTTTTGTAAATTGTTTTACATTTTCTAAAATGCTTAAGCTAATAACAAAAAGTGCCTCTTTCAGCTGCTGGAGTGACTGAAACTACCATTATATTATTACACGCTGAAAAGCATCAGTACCGGTACTGAATGGGAGTTTCACTTCACTCACTGAAATAAACAAATACTTATTTGTAAATTTGTGAATTCAGTTTTAGCATTCATCTTTTTTTTTTGTTTAGTTGAGTTTATTGGATTAAACAAGACTTTCTTTTTTAAAAATAATAAATGGGTAAAAAACCATTATAAATGCAACCTGTCTGTGTGGCTTCTAATTAGTCTTCCAAGGTTGAATTTAGAATTGAATCGACCCGAAAACTTGAATCAAATTTGCTTTGAATAAGAAAACTTGAATAGAATTAACAATACTCATAGTAACATTGTAACATAGTAAGTTAGGTTGAAAAAAGACACATGTCCATCAAGTTCAACCTTTGAACTTTTTTTTACCCTCTATTGACTCCAAAATGGCAATCGGACTAGTTAAAAAAAATCTTGAATGTCAGGAAGGCTGCAAACATCACCAAAATGATCCCTGGACCTCTTCCACTGACTTATACAGCAGTTCGGCAGGTTTAAGGTGGTGAATAGTCAAATTTGAGTTCTTAAAGGACCAGAGTATGATAAATCTCGAAATTCAAATTCGAATTAAAACTCAAATCGAGTTTGGATAATTCATAATTTGAATTTTCACTTCGACCCTTAATAATCTGCTCCTGTGTGTACCTATAGTAGATACACAGTATAAATAAATTAATCCTATGCAAAACTTACCCATGGTTAACCAAATATCTTTTGGTATTTAGTCCATAAAAGCAAAGTGTTACTGTTACGAACACTACTTGGGATTTTCTTTCCCTAAAAATCTACTGTATAGAGCAATTTCAATGGGCAAGAAGAGCTCCAGCGTGCTGATGCCAATTTGCGCAAATATTGTCAAATATATAATATGACTGAATTTCTATGCTTCTTTGGCATACAATGCTATGGGGCATATTCATTGTGGAGCAAACTAGGGAATTACTAGAAGTTGGGTCTTTTTTTATTTAACGACACTTTCCTGGATGTCAAAAAATGTTTTTCTATCCATTCATTGACAGCTTCAGTGTTCTATAAATCGCCAAACTCAGGTCATTCACTTGGAATCTAAGGTCCAAATAAGCAGAACATTTGCCGTTTTGTCACACATATGGAAGGCAAAAGTGTTCTAATCTGTTTATATAATTTAAATGATGATAGGGGGCTTCCAAGCCAGCCAATAGTTACCTTCACACCTAACAAATCAACTGTGATCTTATAGGAACAAACCACAGTATGCCTAAACTGCTTCTTTGGTTGACCCCATAAGGAGTGATGCAATGCCATGCAATTTGGCCCAAACAAGCAAAATCGATAATTCTTAGAAAAATTTAATTTATGTATAGAAAATTTTAATATTTCTTTTACAGCAAAACAACCAGTGATATAGCATATTATTTAAACTGCTAGGTGTTGTCACTTTCTAAAACACATACACTCACAAACATTTCTCTCAACTTGTTTTCATGTGAACACAAATGAGAATCTTTATTTGAAAGGGGATTGGGTTCTGCCTGCAGAAATTGCAGTATAGAAGGGAGAAAGCTCAGTGTTATCACAATACAGGAGTCCCCTAAGTACATATGTGCCTGCCCTGCCTTAGTCTGGCCCTGCTGGGTGATTTTTTGTTTTAGTGTTGTAGCCATAGTAAAAAGTAAAACGTGCAACTTTAAATACTTGCACTAAAATTGTAACATCAATGCCTTTCATTTCAATTGATTCGACCTAGTCTAAAGCTGTATAAAATTTTTGGCAACATGTGTTGCTCTGGAACAATTTTATAAATGGGTGAAAGAGAGCGTCTACATACAGAATATGCACACCAGTCGGGTTATGTAATAAAAGGTGCAATGTTTGCTACAGGTCCAATCACCTATAGCAAAAAGTCTCCGAATTTAAATTTCCCTCACTGTATGTATGAGGTCCTACCAATATATAAAAAATTTTTTGGTCCCCTGGAAAATGTAAAATGGGGGTTCTACTAATAGGTAGCATTTGCTGTTCAACTGTTTTAACGCAAACACTTTACTGACTGCTATGGTAACTGCACCTGGGCAAACTCTGTGTCTGTTATTAAATATGAATGTAAGAAATGTTGTGCTCTTTGTGCACTTTATAATTATGGGAAGTTTTTCTACATTTTACACAGGTTTAACATGCCTTTAAATAGTCCCTTAAGTTGTTCAAAAACGTAAATGGCCCCACAAATAGTTAAGAACATTTCTTAAACACAGTGTAGATAGCATTCAGCACTAACTAGTGTCTATTGTCTAGAACAGTGTCTCAAGTGTTATGTAAAGATTCCGGATAAAATACTGACAATATATGAAGGATAGTCAGGAGTAAGGTGTCAAGACCCTGCACCTGACAGATTAGGGTTGGCAGCAAAGTTTGAAAGTCTGTTTACTATATGTTATCTATGAACAAAACGTACCTATTTTATAGAGTTATCCAATCCAGAATTATTTTCACACAGCACACTTCATTGTCATAATTTTATAGTATTGTATTTACCACTGATATACTTTGTACATTGCAAGTAATAGGATCATTTTAAATTTTATTCTTCAACCAAAAAATGTGTAGGCAGCCATCTCAGGTCATTGTGCTTTCAGATAAGCTATTGTTTCTCCCACTCAGTTTAACTTAAACAGTTGCGACTTGGGTTAGCTGGACATGGATTTTTACTAGTGAGTTCTGTTGTCATATCTACCACTAGGTGGGGCATGGAAAATCTTTTAGTGATGCAGGTGTCAGGAAGCTGTTATCTGTTTATCTTGCCATTGTTCTGCTTATGGGCTTCTGGGTGGAAAGCGAGGGGGCTGATATCACTCCAACTTTCAGTGCAGCAGTAAAGAATGCCCTAAGTTTATCAGAGCAAAAGTCACATAACTGAGGGCACCTGGGAAAGTAACTTTCATGTATAGTCCCATGTTAGATTTCAAAATTAAATATAAAAACATCTGTTTGCTCTTTGAAAAATGGCTTTCAATGCAGAATTCTGCTGGAAGAGCACTATTAACTCATCTATTGAGTTTTCCCATGACAGAATCACTTTCAAATCTACTTCCTCACATATGCAGAGGTTCGTCATTACTAAAGGGCACACCAGCAATGTTGCTAAGACCATAAGGTGTACTAATTTATGTACATACAAAGTTTTGTGCCTTTATACTCACCCAATCGCTTACTACGCTCCTCTACTGACCTGCTACTCAACTCTTCTCTCATTACCTCCTCACATGCTCGCATTCAAGACTTTGCAAGGGCTGCAACCCTCCTCTGGAACTCTCTCCCACGGTCTGTCCGACTTTCACCCAACCTTTCTGCTTTCAAGAAATCTCTGAAAACGCACTTCTTTCGAGAAGCCTACCCTCCCTCTGCTTAACTACCAAACGCAACACCGCATTTCTCACCCACTTAATTCGATCTTGCCCACTCCCACACCTTGTGTATTACTCCCTTCCCTTTAGACTGTATGCCTATGCATAGGGCCTTCCTCACCTTTTTTTTCCTCATCTGTATTGATTGTGATGTTTGTTACTCCATATGTTCTATGTATGTAATTCATGTGATGTAGTTGTATAATCACATTTACTTTACAGTGCTACACAATATGTTGGCGCTATATAAATACATGTTAATAATAATGCCTTAGAGGCAAAGGTTTGTAGTTAGGTAATCAATCCTGCACTACACTGCAGGATAGTAAGACAAACATATAGTTCAGCAGGGTCCCTGAGGTAGAAATACTATAATAAAGGGAAAACAACACCTATCCAAATCTTTGCCCCCCCCATGCAGAACAGAAAAATGATTGCTTTAGAAAAGAAAGCTTTTCCAAACACCTACCCTCAAATGTTTGCTTAGATTTATGAAACAGTAACTTTCAAACAATTTCAATGCATTTCTCAGTGTTTTTGTTTTATTCAAGAAGAATCAGATAAAACATTTACTGTTATCTATATCTATCATTTTTCAGTACAACGACCCATAAATGCTTTCAAATAAAGATAAGTGTTCCCTTTTACTCCATTCTGCTTTATCAGAGGTAAGCTACAGAACACATGTTATTATCATTTATAGAAATGTAGCATTTTTAGGGTATTGGCAGATTTGACTTTTTGTCAAACGTGATAAATATTTGCTACAGCGAGCAAAAAATAAAACATGCCTTGTTTCCTTCCCACCAGCTAACATTTAAAGTGGCGGTGGTGAAACATATGTTGCACAAAGTTGCCTGAAGTTTCCTTGCTCTTCAGCTTTTGGAAGTTACCCAACATTTCCCCATGCCAAGTATGTGTCACCACCGGTGATTCAAATATTAGCCGGCCGGAAGGAAACAAGGGAAGTTTTGTCACCCACAGTAGCAAAGATTTATTGTGAGCAACAACAAATTTCCCATGTGCCTCTACCCTCAGGAGATAGCATATGTTTACTTCCTATTTATGCACTATCGGGGGAATGTAATAAAAATCGCTAACGGAAAAACTATTCGCAATGCGAAAAGTTATGCCTCTGTGCGAACAAATTTTGCTTTGTGCGAATTTAATATAGCTTTTGCGAGCCCGGAAACTGTTTAGCGACCACTTCCGACAGTGAAAGACCGTTTGCGAATTTTATAGTTTGCGCCAATGCGCAGTCAATGTAATAAAACTTCTTACTGAAAAAGTCAATATGTTTGCTCCAAAAGATTATGACACCTTCAAGCACTTCTTATGAGTGCGCAATTAAAATTCGCAATGCGCAATTAAAATTCGCAATGCAATAACAGTTTAAGGAACAATATTACATTGCGAGATGTGGATTTTTAGTCTTATTGGTGCGAATTGTTTTGCTCTTTGCGACTTTTATTACATTCCCCTGTAAGTTTGCCAGTGGTTTTAACTAAAATGTTCCAGTGTTTTGCTATATAAGTGTCAAGCACCCTGGTCTCAGATCGGCTTCACCAGTAGTGTGACCACCGTTGGGCTTCGGGAGGAGCCCTCAGCTTACTTGGGTGCCACCTGGACTTAGCGAGAGGTGCAAGGCGAGATGTTCTGGCTGGCAAAGGGGCACGGCTGTTAGCAGAGTCTTTTGGGCCGAAGGTCATGGTACAAATGGAGCAGGCAAGAGAATCGTCAGACAGGCTGGGTCGAGGCAGGCAGATATTAAGAATCGTCAAAGAGGCAAGGGTCAAACCGGGTTGTCAATCAAGGGGTTAAGCAGGAAGAGTTGTCGTAGGCAGGCAATGGTCAGGATACAAAATGCAGAATAGTCAGGAACAGGCTGGGTCAAACACGGGTAATCAAACAGACAAGATACAGAACAGATCGGATGCACGAGGCTCAGGAAACCACTAGAAACAAGTTCTATCACGGGCATCAGTCAGCAGTCAGAATGGGCCTTTTATAGGGGAAGAATTCCACGCCCAAGAACGTGTGTTTTTGCGCCAAAGCGCGCTGGCACAATCACGCCAGTGCGCCTTTAAGAGGCGCGCCACAGGAACTCTAATGGCGCCGGGAGGAGGAAGGAGAAGGAGCGCGGCGGCCGTCCACACCGCCGTACCACCAAGTATTTTTATTACAATAAGCTTTAATACTGTCATGGTACTGTAACTAATGACATGATTGCTGTTTTAGGGCATTTCCAGACACAACAAACAAAATGTGTGACTCTTAGGTGATTCACGTTTTAGCTCCACTCATACCCATTCACTTCAATATCCTCTGTGCTCTCTGGAAGTAAAGAAACCACACTTAACATATCTGCAAACAGCAACATAATTCTCCAGGGCACTAAAGCTTCTTAAAACAACTGATGTTTCGGAACAGTGGAACAGCAGTACATTGAAGCATTTAACTTAATGAGAGGAGGCATGGTACGTTTTTGGATACTTTATGAACCAAAAACTTGTCAAATAAACCGCCTAAAATCACCATCCTTATTTATAAATCAGACTTAAAGGAGCCCATGGCAAGCACATGAATATAAAAGTCCTAGTTACTCTGTCACATACAAAGAGGCTGCTGTTTAGCTAATCGCCCCAGAGAATAAAAATGCAATAACAATTACATTTCCTTAAATGTCATCTATTAAATATCTATACATTTAAACCACTTAAATCCTAAAGAGTTGGAGTCCCTTTTTGATACATTTTTTTAAAAATTTTAAAAAATTATTACATTTGTATAGATCTATACAGATTATTATGTACACCCTAAGGGGCCTATTTATCAACAGTCTAATTTTTGTGGTTTTTGAAACCATGACTAAACTCTAAAACTACGAATGTCATGAGATTTATTAAAAAATCAGAATAGAAAAACTCTGCTCTAAAAAATACAAATACCTTGAAAACCTCTAAAAAGTTTTTCAAGTTAAAGAGTTTAACTCGTAGTGAAAAAAAAAGTCTGAATAGAGCAGTCCAATTGGATCAGTGCAGCTCCCATTGACTTCTATAGGACCTTTACAACTTTTACTGACAAAGTTTTGTATTAGAGGTTTTCGTTGTTTTTACACTTCAAAAATCTCGAATTTTTTAGAGCTTTTTTAAAAAATTAGAAAACCGCAAATAGAGATTTGTGTAAACCCTAGGTAATATAAATTGATGCCTTACATTAATGATTTCTCCAGGCGACTTCCTGCAGAACCAACAATCTCTCCAAGTGTGCAGAAGCACTGTCCTAGAAAATCCTGCCCACAAAACAGTGCAAGGGCAAAGGCATTTACATGGAATCAGACGGTGGTATAGAAAGTGAGAGCAAGAAAGAAAGAGAGAAAAGTTTAGGTCAAAGTGAATGATTGCAAATCTTTTTATATAAGCATTAGTGACCATATTTAGTAACCACTCACGTGCTTTGACAAATCTGGGCTTTTTGCATCAACATCGTACCTGCAAACAACAATTAGGAATTAGTATACCTCCAAATGAAGATAATTTAATAATTTTACATTACATGGGGTAGATGCAATGAAAGTCTGGCCACAAACAAAATACAGTAATAGATTGTATTCAATTTATTATTATGATAAAGTACAAAAGAATATTTTGTGTAAAAAAAAAAAAAATTCCCAGAATAGGCATTCAGCATTCTTACATTGCACTGGACATTCTTACATTAGTTGGTCTAGCAAGCTCTGCAATGACTTTCATTTTATTAAGACAAACACACACACATGCATACATATTTATAATTACCAAAATATATGTGAATACTTCAAAACAATTATCACTAGCAATATTCATTAGGATCCTGCAGAGTTTATACAGGCTATGTAACACAAAGTGTTCCTGAGTATTGAATGTTAAAAAAACAGAACTCACAGATCAAATCTCAGATTCTGCTTCTCCTCGAAGAAATAATCCAAAATGAATTTTCGAACAAAATCCGGGTTCAAGGAATTATCAATAACTTCTGTGCGTCCAAACTGTTTGAATTTGAAAACCAAGTAATTACTGTGAAAAATTCCGAGAGAGCTGTATCACCATGCACTATAAAATATTGTAGTATTGTATATAACAATATGAAGAAACTGAAAAAGTAACACAATCTCACTTTTGACGGACATGTATTTCAATTGTGTGGTAACTTAATTTACCTTTACACTAAATTTTAGTATGTTGAATGTCCTGTCCTTAGCAACTTATCCTTTGGTCTACATTTGTTATCTTTTTGTACTTTTTTAAATTATTTACCTTCTTTAGATTGTCTCAGAATATCACTGTCTATTTCATATTAAAAGTTAATTCAAAGTTAAGTTAAGGGTAAGGCCACACTGGGCCTTTAGAGGAGATTTGGTCGCCTGGCGCTCCCCAAAACGCCCAGTGTGGCCTTACCCAAAGGGCGAATTTAAAATAACAGAAAGCCAAATATTTAAGCACAGAAAAGTATAGTGAGCAGATCTGCCACAAATGTTTACCTTTTCAAAACTACTAAAATCTGTGTGCTGTTTTTATTTCCCCAGCACCATACACCACCACCAAGAGTACTTAAAAACCCAATGGGTAATTCAGAGGAGGTAGTAATGAACTTACCTCCTCCAAACAGACACCAACGAAAGTGGTAATTTTCAATAATAGTTTATTCACCAAACAGTATTGCAACGCGTTTCGCAGGCATTTCCTGCTTCATCAGGCAATATGGAACGGGAGCAAAAACAACTAAACAAACCGAGACAGGGAAATTTGTAAAATATTATTGTATACAGCTGTTCGGATTGTGGGGAAGTGTGGATACTGAGTGATGCCCTTGGGCCAAGTATATGAGGGGAAGGGGAAACAAGGGGAGGAGAAATAGTTCACAGCATGGGGAAACAAGTGCTGATGGACATGGGGGATAGGCTGCTAGTATATATTATCTAAATTGGAAACATAATAGGAGACATAAAATAGTAACATAATAAAGGACGTGACCTAAGGTATATTTAAAGCTAGGGGATGTAGCACAGATGACTAAACCAACAAAAGAAATAAATGAAATTAAGATAGAGTGAAAAACTTACCAGTGTCTTTGTATATAGTGTGACTAATTAATGGGAAGTATGTGGGGGGAGGGGAAAACAAGGGAAAGAGGAATAATTCACAGCATGGGGAAGCAAATGCTGATGGACATGGGGAATAGGCTGCTGGTATATATTAGTCTAAATGAGAAACATAGTATCTGGGTAGGAAACACAAAATTAAACTATGTGGGAGACATAAGTTAGTGAACTAAGGTATATTTAAAACAAGGGGATGTAGCACAGATGACTAAAGACAACAAAAAAAGGAGAAATCAATAACTTTTAAGAAGGAATAGCTATAACTTACCAGTGTCTTTGTATAAACACGCCAGGCACCTCTGTGCTGCTTGAAGATGTCTGGGCGTGTTATATAGTGTGACTAATTGGAGGAAAGACAAACAGGAGATGGTGTAGCCATATTGGTGGTGGAAAATAGATAGTGGTATAAACGACCATTTTGGTTGGGGCTAATAAAGTGTCATAACCAATGAAAATGCAAAGGAATGCATTTAAATATATGAATATATATATACACACATAAAAAATACACACATAAAAAGAACCTGATATATGAACTCTTTTTATATTTTTTAGATTTCTTACATCAGGTTTTTTATTCAATGCTGTTTAGAGTTCATATATCAGGTTCTTTTTATGTGTGTATTTTTTATGTGTGTATATATATATATATTCATATATTTATATGCATTCCTTTGCATTTTCATTGGTTATGACACTTTATTAGCCCCAACCAAAATGGTCGTTTATACCACTATCTATTTTCCACCACCAATATGGCTACACCATCTCCTGTTTGTCTTTCCTCCAATTAGTCACACTATATAACACGCCCAGGCATCCTCAAGCAGCACAGAGGCGCCTTGCGTGTTTATACAAAGACACTGGTAAGTTATAGCTATTCCTTCTTAAAAGTTATTGATTTCTCCTTTTTTTGTTGTCTTTAGTCATCTGTGCTACATCCCCTTATTTTAAATATACTGTACCTTAGTTCACTAACTTATGTCTCCCACATAGTTTAATTTTGTGTTTCCTACCCAGATACTTTATGGTTCTCATTTAGACTAATATATACCAGCAGCCTATTCCCCATGTCCATCAGCATTTGTTTCCCCGTGCTGTGAATTATTCCTCTTTCCCTTGTTTTCCCCTCCCCCCACATACTTCCCATTAATTAGTCACACTATATACAAAGACACTGGTAAGTTTTTCACTCTATCTTAATTTCATTTATTTCTTTTGTTGGTTTAGTCATCTGTGCTACATCCCCTGGCTTTAAATATACCTTAGGTCACGTCCTTTATTATGTTACTATTTTATGTCTCCTATTATGTTTCCAATTTAGATAATATATACTAGCAGCCTATCCCCCATGTCCATCAGCACTTGTTTCCCCATGCTGTGAACTATTTCTCCTCCCCTTGTTTCCCCTTTCCCTCATATACTTGGCCCAAGGGCATCACTCAGTATCCACACTTCCCCACAATCCGAACAGCTGTATACAATAATATTTTACAAATTTCCCTGTCTCTGTTTGTTTAGTTGTCTTTGCTCCCGTTCCATATTGCCTGATGAAGCAGGAAATGCCTGCGAAACGCATTGCAATACTGTTTGGTGAATAAACTATTATTGAAAATTACCACTTTCGTTGGTGTCTGCTTGGAGGAGGTAAGTTCATTACTACCTCCTCTGAATTACCCATTGGGTTTTTAAGTGCTTTTAGCTATTTTTATCCTTTTTGGCGCCTCTGTTTTGTCTTACTACTGTATCGAGTCCACCCCGAGTGGAGGGGTATCATCCCCTTTTTCTTTTTCTACAGAGAGCGACGTTTTATTCCTGAGTGGGGTCAGGATCATCTCCCCACCGGCCTATACAGTGGTTGCCTATCGGTAACCCTGGTTTGTGAGTATTAACTTGTTTACTCTACCATTACTCCCTGTAAAAACATATTACACTATTGGGGCTCTTGGTGTTCCTTTTTGTCTCCAGCACCACCAATAGGGTTAGTATTAACCAACAGGAGTTAGGATTAAACAAATTAATGGGTCTGATGTATCCTAGTATTCTCAAACGAAGAAAGTGAACAATTAAAAAAGATAACGAACATTAGGAATTTTAAGGGGTTTGTTACTGTTTTTTCTTTTACCTTACCCCAGATGTTTTAATTTAAGAAGCCCATGGTTGATTTGTCAAAAACAAACTTGTTAAAAGTCCTCTAGGAGACATTGCACAAGCCAGTAAGGCAACATCATATAACAAAATCTTATCTGAGTCAGAAACAATATTAAATCTAAAAGTAATATTTTAAAAAGTAATAATCAGTTTGTTTTGATAATTAGGCATTTTATTTCCTGTTACTCATTCAGCATCCTTTCCTTTCTTATAATGAAACAAAATATGATTGTAAGCATTTTAAAATCAAATTATACCTTATATGTACAACAATAAATAAATAAACACTGTGACAAGCAAAGAGTTCAGTTCGGGATTCAGTATTTGAGGTAATAGATATACCCTTTTTGATTTAGATGATGGTAGTTCCACTGGTTTAATGCTTTTCATTTAACCAAACTTGTCCAACTGGACTGGAACTGAAAGATAAAAAGTGTGTAAGGAAAAAAGTGATATACTATAGATAGCCTACAGATTACAACATGGTTGCCTAGCATTACCTACCATCGCCAGAAAAATCTGTTAAGTTTTCCAAGCTAAATTCCTTCAGAATGTGATTAAGATACATAATCGTAATCTAAATGGAGTTGATTTTAGCACACTGGACTTTTTACCTATACAAATATAGCAAAGTTCTTCAATGACAGAAATTTTAAAATCAAATGTTGGTTAATAGTACCCCTCTCATTGCAGCCCCTAAAGCACCTGTAGTCAGCCAGGGAGTCAAATCCAGCTATGAATTGGGACCAAATACTACATTAGCAAATCCTTGTATTTTAGTTCCAAGAGTGAAACATGATCTGAACCTCATTTATATCAAGCCATATGAATTCCCACTCCTTGTCCTCAGGTTGGAGCTCTTTGTCACTCTGCCAGAGAGAGACATATATCAATTATCATGGTGTTTCTGGGGAAGAAATGACTATAGGTCAATAAGACTCAACAGTATCGATGTAGTGCTCAAAGAGCAATATCCAAAATAGATGTATAAAAACCAATAGTAGTTTATTTAGGTAGACATGAAGGTAGGCTTATGTGTTTCATGCTCAACAAACACTTAAGCATAGCCTATGATTAAAGGAGAACTAAAGCTTAACTAAATAAGTAGCTAGAAATGTTGTACATTATGTTTTGTGCTTCTGCACCAGCCCAAGGCAACCACAGCCCTTTAGCAGTAAAGATCTGTGTACCCAAAGATGCCCCAGTAGCACCCCATCTTGTTTTCTGCTGATTCACTGCACATGCTCTGTGCTGCTGTCACTAACTGAGCTTAGGGATCCACTCACAATATACAGTACACCTAGAATAGAAATTTCACAATTTAAGGCTGACATATAATTATACTACATCGCAGCACAAAAACCAATTAGCATCAGAATTTAATAATCAGCCCTGTAGCATCAGCTTATATTATAGACCAACCTCATTTTCTGCTGGATAATTTGTGACAACCCCTAAGCTTAGCTTCTTAAGAGCTGCTCAGAGCCCAGCATGTGAGTGCCACAGACTCTTTCCAAGATGGTGACCCCCTGTGACAAGTTTGAAGTCCTGGATCATAGCTGCTATTGAGAAGTTGATGCAATAAGTTCAGTATATTAAATATGGCCTTTTTAGCTATATTCATTTTTAGGCTTTAGTTCTCCATTAAGTGGCAGATTTATCAAAGGTGGAGTTGTGTTTTCCTGAGTTTTTCGAGGGTAGTTTCAGTAAAAACTCAATTTTTTTGGGTTAAAAAACTCAATTATTTCAAGATTTATTATGTCCTGAACCTGTAAATAGCTTGAATCCGAAAATACTCCAGCTAAAACCTGTCAAGTTCATGTAGAAGTCAATGTCAGAGGTCCCTTGAACCATTTGAAGATGTTTGTAGCCTTCATCAGTGCCGGGTCAAGTCGACCAGGCACCCTTGGCAACCTGGCCGACTACGGTGCTCCCAATCGTTCGCACATGCGCAGAAGAGGACGAATGACTGCGCATGCGTGGAAGTGCCGAGCCTGTGTGAGTGCGCATGCGCAAAAGCGCCGGTGCCACGCAAATGCGCATGTACGGAAAAGCGCACGATCGACATTCAGCAGAAACTGCAGCCACAGATGGGTCGAACTAGGGGAAATCATCAAAAGAGGTACGTGCCTTGTGCCCCTCTGCCTTTGCACCCTAGGCATGTGCCTCTTCTGCCTACCCCTAATTCCGGCCCTAGCCTTCATGATGTTCGGGTTTATTTTTGGTGGTTTTCACTCGAAAACTTTTTAGATTTGAGTTTTTTTTCGCCAATAACTGATTTATCATAAATAAACAAACATTTGAGTTGTGAGTTTATTTGAGGTATAAAACCTCACAAACTCAACCTTTGATATATAACCTCCTAAGTGCTGTTGGATTTTATATGTCTATTTGGGAGACTGCATGTGAATGCCGGAAGTGAGAACTGCAGGGACATACAGTAAACATGTCTAAATATTGCATCAGAGGTCATATTAAGCACAGTCAATATTTTTATGTAATTGTAATATTTCAGTAAGATGGGCAGCTATTATATTAATTGACTAGACAAGACTGACTATTCTGAACTCAATTATCTTAAGGTATAGTTATAATATTTTAAGTAGGTCATAACAATAGGTTTTATGAATGCTATCCAGGAGATGTGATGATTACGCCTTCTCAACAGGAGAGCTTAAAAATATATATGTCAAAAAAACATACTGAAACATATTGTCACGGTCGGCACCCTAAACCAGAACTAATGGCAAGCTCCCTGGTCTCGGCTCGGCTTCACCAGCGCAAGCGCCTTTGAATCAGAGTGCGCATGCACACGCGCACACTAGGGAGCCGGCACAGGAGCGTGACGGGCGTCCCCGTCGAGGGGGCGGCAGGCGTCCCTGCCGTCCCCCCACTAGACCACCAGGTAAGTTCCTTACATTACCCCCCTCTCTAGGGGGGGCCACTGGACCCCCAGGTTTACCAGGAAATTTGGAGTGGAATTGCTTCCTGAGGCGGTCAGCCTTGATGTCATCAACTGAGACCCAAGAGTTCTCCTCAGGACCGAAGCCCTTCCACCTGGTAAGATATTGCAACTTACCCCTCACGAGGCGGGAGTCGAGGAACTCCTGGATCTCATACTCAGGCTGACCTTCAACCAACACTGGGGGAGGAACAGACAGATGACGAGAATTATTGGCAGGCTTCAAAAGAGAGACATGGAAGGAATTAGAAATTTTGAAATTAGGAGGTAACTGAAGATGGAAGATGGATTAATTATTGCAATGATGGGGTATGGACCAATGAACCTAGGACCCAGTTTAGGAGAGGGAACCTTTAACTTGATATTCTTAGTCGATAACCATACCAAATCTCCCACCTTGTACTGGGGTGCTTCCCTACGGGATTTGTCAGCAGCTTTTTTCTGAGCTAGGGAAGCTGTGGATAACAAATTATGGACTTGAGACCAAATTTCAGAAAATTTCAGGACAGAAGAATTGGCAGAGGGTACAGGGGAATTAGAGTCAGAAAAAGAAAACGCTTTGGGGTGCAAACCATAGACAATAAAGAAAGGAGACTCTCCTGAGGAGGAATGGGTAGCATTATTGTATGCAAATCCTGCCCAGGGTAGCAATTCAGACCATGTGGACTGGTTATCGGACACATAGCATCTGAGATACTGCTCAAGGGACTGGTTCACCCTTTCGGTTTGACCGTTAGTTTGGGGGTGATAGGCAGAGGAAAAAGACAATTCGGTACCCACCAAGGAACAAAAAGCACGCCAGAATCTTGAAACAAACTGAACCCCCCTGTCAGAAACAATATTTTCAGGAAAACCATGGAATTTAAAAATATGAGTAATGAATAAGTCAGCCAGGGTTTTAGCAGAAGGGAGATGTGGAAGAGGAATAAAATGAGCCATTTTGCTGAACCTATCGACCACCACCCAAATCACTGTCTTACTCTGAGAAGGAGGCAATTCCACAATAAAATCCATGGAAATGTGAGACCATGGTTTCTCTGGGATGGGTAAAGGGTTTAATAGACCCTGGGACAGAAGATGAGATGACTTAGACCTTTGGCAGACTGGACAGGAATTGACAAATGTTTTAGTATCCTGTTTGAAGGAAGACCACCAGACATGACGGGACAAAAGAGAAATGGTTTTTCCAATACCTGGGTGACCTGCCACTTTAGAATCATGAACCTCTCTTAACACTTGTTCCCTAAGCTCCTCAGGAACGAACCATTTACCAGATGGAGTATCAGCAGGAGCAGATGACTGTAAAGGGGACAACAAGGAAGAGAGGTCAGACTCCACGGTTGCAACAATTATTTCCCTGGGAATGATGGGAGTACACTCACTAGAGTCAGTGGAAAAGGATTCAAAACTCCTAGAGAGTGCATCCGCCTTGGTATTTTTGGAACCAGGCCGAAAAGTTAACAAGAAATTGAATCTAGAAAAGAATAAAGCCCACCGGGCTTGCCTAGGATTTAGGCGTTTAGCTGATTCAATATACAGTAAGTTTTTATGGTCGGTATAGACCATCACCAAATGTTTAGCACCTTCTAGAAGATGCCGCCATTCCTCAAAGGCCCATTTGACTGCCAACAATTCCCTGTTACCTATATCATAATTCACCTCTGTGGGTGAAAACTTCCTGGAGAAGAAAGCACAGGGATGTAACTTGTTGGTAGTCGGGTGCCTTTGAGAAAGGACTGCCCCAGCTCCTACCTCAGAGGCGTCAACCTCCACAATAAAGGAAATCGCAGTGTCGGGGTGACGAAGGATTGGGGCAGAACTGAATTCCTTTTTGAGGAATTCAAAAGCTTGTACAGTTTCAGGAGCCTAAATGCTGGGGTCAGCGCCTTTTTTAGTTAACTCAGTGATGGGAGCCACAATAATGGAAAAATTCTTAATAAATTGACGATAGTAATTTGCAAACCCCAGGAACCTTTGGGTAGCACGTAATGATTGGAGTTGGGTCCAATCCAGTACAGCTCTCACCTTGCCTGGATCCATTTCAAGACCCTTGCTGGAAATATTAAGCCCTAGAAATTGAACGGAAGTAACCTCAAAGGTACATTTTTCCAGTTTTGCATAAAGATTATTCTCCCTGAGTCTGTACAAGACTTGTTGAACATGATTTCTATGTTCACCCAAATTAGAGGAGAAAATCAAGATATCGTCAAGATAGACCACTACGAATATCCCCAGTAGGGATGTAGCGAACGTCGGAAAAAAAGTTCGCGAACATATTCGCGAACTTGCGCAAAAATGCGAACGGTTCGCGAACCCCATAGACTTCAATGGGAAGGCGAACTTTAACATCTAAAAAAGACATTTCTGGCCAGAAAAATGATTTTAAAGTTGTTTAAAGGGTGCAACGACCTGGACAGTGGCATGCCAGAGGGGGATCAAGGGCAAAAATGTATCTGAAAAATCTGCCTGTGTGTGCTTGGAAGAGATAGTGTAGGGGGAGAGCTGTTAGTGATTTCAGGGACAGATGATAGTAAGTTTGCTGGCTAGTAATCTGCTTGATACTGCTCTGTATTGGAGGGACAGAAGTCTGCAGGGATTTGAGGGACATTTTAGCTTAGGTAGCTTTGCTGGCTAGTAATCTACTGTTCTCTTTAAACAACTGCCATACGTTGACCTTGTAGGCATTGTTTGCCCAGTTTTTTTGGACGCAGCCACTGAAGCACAGTTGCCAGAAAAAATATGCCATATAAATGCTGAAAATAGTCATTTTTCGCCATACGTTGACCTTGTAGACATTGTTTGCCCAGTTTTTTTGGTTGCAGCCACTGAAGCACAGTTGCCAGAAAAAATATGCCATATAAATGCTGAAAATATAAATTTTTTTGGTTGCAGCCACTGAAGCACAGAGGCCAGAAAAATTATGCCATATAAATGCAGAAAATATGCATTTTTTTGGACGCAGCCACTGAAGCACAGAGGCCAGAAAAATTATGCCATATAAATGCAGAAAATATGCATTTTTTTGGACGCAGCCACTGAAGCACAGTTGCCAGAAAAAATATGCCATATAAATGCTGAAAATAGTCATTTTGCGCCATACGTTGACCTTGTAGACATTGTTTGCCCAGTTTTTTTGGTTGCAGCCACTGAAGCACAGTTGCCAGAAAAAATATGCCATATAAATGCTGAAAATATAAATTTTTTTGGTTGCAGCCACTGAAGCACAGAGGCCAGAAAAATTATGCCATATAAATGCAGAAAATATGCATTTTTTTGGACGCAGCCACTGAAGCACAGAGGCCAGAAAAATTATGCCATATAAATGCAGAAAATATGCATTTTTTTGGACGCAGCCACTGAAGCACAGTTGCCAGAAAAAATATGCCATATAAATGCTGAAAATAGTCATTTTTTGCCATACGTTGACCTTGTAGACATTGTTTGCCCAGTTTTTTTGGTTGCAGCCACTGAAGCACAGAGGCCAGAAAAAATTAAACCAGTAGGGTTTGCACCCTAGTTTGTAACGGTGGCGGAGGGAGGAGGACGCTAAAGGACAGCTGTGTGTGGAGTCATGAGGCTTGAAGAGAAGGACAGCTGCATAGAAGTCAGAACAAGTCTTCCGGCGTGCAGTAACCCTCCGAGATCCACCCCTCATTCATTTTAATAAAGGTCAGGTAATCGACACTTTTGTGACCTAGGCGAGTTCTCTTCTCAGTTACAATCCCTCCTGCTGCACTGAAGGTCCTTTCTGAGAGCACACTTGAGGCTGGGCAAGACAAGAGGTTCATGGCAAATTGTGACAGCTCTGGCCACAGATCAAGCCTGCGCACCCAGTAGTCCAGGGGTTCATCGCTCCTCAGAGTGTCGATATCTGCAGTTAATGCCAGGTAGTCCGCTACCTGCCGGTCGAGGCGTTCTTTGAGGGTGGATCCAGAAGGGTTGTGGCGCTGCCTTGGACAGAAAAACATTTGCATGTCTGACGTTACAGACTGGCCAAAGGGCTTTGTCCTTGCAGGTGTGCTCGTGGCAGGATTACTGGCACCTCTGCCCCTGGAATGTTGATGAGTTCCTGAAGTGACATCACCCTTAAAAGCATTGTACAACATGTTTTGCAGGCTGGTTTGTAAATGCCGCATCTTTTCGGACTTGTGGTATGTTGGTAACATTTCTGACACTTTATGCTTGTACCGAGGGTCTAGTAGCGTTGCGACCCAGTACAGGTCCTTCTCCTTAAGCCTCTTGATACGGGGGTCCTTCAACAGGCATGACAGCATGAAAGACCCCATTCTCACAAGGTTGGATGCAGAGCTATCCATCTCCGCTTCCTCATTATCAAGGACTGCATCATCCACGGTCTCCTCCCCCCAGCCACGTACAAGACCAGGGGTCCCCAAAAGGTCACCACTAGCCCCCTGGGAAGCCTGCTCCTGTTGGTCCTCCTCCTCCTCCTCCACAAAGCCACCTTCCTCCTCTGACTCCACTTCTGGCACCTGCGTTGCAGCAGGTGCCTGGGTTCGTTCTGGTGATTCCGACCAGAAATCGTGCGCTTCCAGCTCCTCGTCACGCTGGTCTACAGCCTCATCTGTCACTCGTCGCACGGCACGCTCCAGGAAGAAAGCGAAGGGTATTAGGTCGCTGATGGTGCCTTCGGTGCGACTGACCATATTTGTCACCTCTTCAAAAGGTCGCATGAGCCTGCAGGCATCGTGCATAAGCACCCAGTAACGGGGGAAAAAAATCCCCAGCTCTGCAGATCCAGTCCTACCACCCAGTTCAAAAAGGTACTCGTTGACGGCCCTTTGTTGTTGCAGCAGACGTTCCAACATAAGGAGCGTTGAATTCCAGCGAGTCTGGCTGTCAGAAATCAAACGCCTGACTGGCATGTTGTAGCGCTGCTGAATGTCAGCAAGGCGTGCCATGGCTGTGTAGGAACGTCTGAAATGGGCCGACACCTTTCTGGACTGGGTGAGAACGTCCTGGAATCCTGGGTACTTGGAGACAAAACGTTGGGCTATTAAATTTAACACATGTGCCATGCAGGGCACATGTGTTAAATTGCCCAGTCTCAACGCTGCCAACAGATTGCTTACATTGTCA
Organism: Xenopus petersii; assembly: GCA_038501925.1. Taxonomy (NCBI): domain Eukaryota; kingdom Metazoa; phylum Chordata; class Amphibia; order Anura; family Pipidae; genus Xenopus; species Xenopus petersii. The sequence goes on from CM076674.1 coordinate 122,837,848, forward strand.
CACACCACTTTTCCGATCTGCAGTTGGTGTGGGGTCAGCCACCGATCGGCCTGTGACTGCAGAGATGACAGGAGTACAGATCCGGTATGGTTTTTGCTTTCCAGGCACGTCATCCCCAAGACAGCGTGACAACGGCATACCTGGCACGTCGAATAGCCTAGGGGGAGCTGGGGGTGCACAGGTGTGGAGGAGGAGAAGGAGGACCCAGCAGCAGAGTAAGAAGAAGAAGAGGAAGAAGACGAGGTAGAGAGCGATGGAGGAGTAGAGGTGGTGGCAGAACCGCGTGCAATCCGTGGCGGTGACACCAACTCCACTGTTGTTGTTGAGCTACCCATTCCCTGCTTCCCAGCCATTACCAAGTTCACCCAGTGGGCAGTGTAGGTGACATACCTGCCCTGACCATGCTTGGAGGACCATGCGTCAGTAGTCATATGGACCTTTGGCCCAACACTAAGCGACAGAGATGCGGTAACTTGGCTCTGCACATGTTGGTACAGGTGTGGTATTCCCTTTTTAGAAAAAAAATTGCGGCTGGGTACCTTCCACTGCGGTGTCCCAATTGCTACAAATTTGCGGAAGGCCTCAGAGTCCACCAGCTGGTATGGTAAAAGCTGGCGGGCTAAGAGTGCAGACAAGCCAGCTGTCAGACGCTGGGCAAGGGGGTGACAGTCAGACATTGGCTTCTTACGCTCAAACATGGCCTTCACAGAAACTTGGCTGGTGGCAGATGACTGGGAATGGGAACAGGTGGTCAAGGTGGAAGGCGGAGTGGAGGGTGGTTCAGACGGGTCAAGGAGAGCAGAGGTAGAGCAGTAAGATGCTGGACCAGAAGGAGTGTGGCTTTTAGTTTGCCTGTTGCCTTTGAGGTGTTGCTCCCAAAGTGCTTTGTGCTTGCCGCTCATGTGCCTTCGCATAGAAGTTGTACCTATGTGGCTGTTGGGCTTACCAAGGCTCAGTTTCTGACTGCACTCATTGCAAATTACAATGCTTTTGTCAGAGGCATACACATTAAAAAAATCCCACACTGCTGACTTTTTGGAAGTGTGCGATCTGGCGGTAACAGTAGAAGTTGGCGGCATTGGCGGCAATGGCGGGTGCGTTGGCCGGCTGAACACAGGTGCCGATACATGTTGTTGCCCTACTGATCCCTGCGGGCTGTCCTCCCTGCTTCTTCTAAGTCTTATTCTCCTACTGCCTCTCTGACTCTCCGTCTCTCCATCTGAACTACCCTCCTCTTGCTCTCTTCTACTAGGCACCCACAAAACATCAATCTCCTCATCATCATTCTCCTCAGATGCATCAATTTCTTCTGACACATCACAGAAGGAAGCAGCAGCGGGGACCTCCTCCTCATCACTCATTATGTCCATCTCTGTCGTGTTCTCTGCCAGAATTAAATCTGGTGTAACGTCCTCATCTCCTTCATCTTCTTCTGGCAATAATGGTTGCGCATTACTCAGTTCAAGAAACTCATGGGAAAATAACTCCTCTGACTCCAGTGAAGAAGGGGCACCGGTGGTGGAGGAAGTGTTACGTGGGGTGGCCATAGCAGTGGAGGATGAGGAGGATGTTGTGGTAAAGTTAGAAACGGTAGAGGATGGGGTGTGCTGTGTAAGCCAGTCAACTACCTCTTCAGCATTTTGGGAGTTCAGGGTCATTGGTTTTTTAAAAATGGGCAATTTGCTAGGGCCACAGGATTGCATAGCAGCACGGCCCCTAGCACCTTTTGCCTGGCATTATTTTTAAAAAAACAACAACAACAAAAACTCAGTTGGTTTTTCTGGAAACGATAAAACACACAGCTAGATGGCAGTTTGAAGAAAACAGTGTGCAAATAATGCCTACAAGATCAACGTATACACTACTACAGCAGTGGATACGGATTACGTAAAATATATGAATGCTGCTTGAAAAAAAGTAACTCAAGTGGTTTTTCTAGAGACGATAATATTATCAATATTTAGACAAAATGTGAACAAGCTCACACAGCTAGATGGCGGTTTGAAGAAAACACTGTGCAAATACTGCCCACAAGATCAACGTATACACTACTACAGCGATGGATACGGATTACGTAAAATATATTATGGCTGCTTGAAAAAAGTCACTCCGGTGTTTTTTCTGGAGACGGTAATATTATGGATATTTAGACAGAATGTGAACAAGGTCACACAGCTAGATGGCAGTTGGTTGAATAACACACTGGGCAAAAAATGCCTACAGGGCAAATAATGCCTAAAAGGTCAACTTATACACTACTACAGCGATGGATACGGATTACGTAAAATATATTATGGCTGCTTGAAAAAAGTCACTCCGGTGTTTTTTCTGGAGACGGTAATATTATGGATATTTAGACAGAATGTGAACAAGGTCACACAGCTAGATGGCAGTTGGTTGAATAACACACTGGGCAAAAAATGCCTACAGGGCAAATAATGCCTAAAAGGTCAACTTATACACTACTACAGCGATGGATACGGATTACGTAAAATATATTATGGCTGCTTGAAAAAAGTCACTCCGGTGTTTTTTCTGGAGACGGTAATATTATGGATATTTAGACAGAATGTGAACAAGGTCACACAGCTAGATGGCAGTTGGTTGAATAACACACTGGGCAAAAAATGCCTACAGGGCAAATAATGCCTAAAAGGTCAACTTATACACTACTACAGCGATGGATACGGATTACGTAAAATATATTATGGCTGCTTGAAAAAAGTCACTCCGGTGTTTTTTCTGGAGACGGTAATATTATGGATATTTAGACAGAATGTGAACAAGGTCACACAGCTAGATGGCAGTTGGTTGAATAACACACTGGGCAAAAAATGCCTACAGGGCAAATAATGCCTAAAAGATCAACGTATACACTACTACAGCGGTGGATACGGATCTCGTAAAATTTATTATGGCTGCTTGAAAAAAGTCACTCCGGTGTTTTTTCTGGAGACGGTAATATTATGGATATTTAGACAGAATGTGAACAAGGTCACACAGCTAGATGGCAGTTGGTTGAATAACACACTGGGCAAAAAATGCCTACAGGGCAAATAATGCCTAAAAGGTCAACTTATACACTACTACAGCGATGGATACGGATTACGTAAAATATATTATGGCTGCTTGAAAAAAGTCACTCCGGTGTTTTTTCTGGAGACGGTAATATTATGGATATTTAGACAGAATGTGAACAAGGTCACACAGCTAGATGGCAGTTGGTTGAATAACACACTGGGCAAAAAATGCCTACAGGGCAAATAATGCCTAAAAGGTCAACTTATACACTACTACAGCGATGGATACGGATTACGTAAAATATATTATGGCTGCTTGAAAAAAGTCACTCCGGTGTTTTTTCTGGAGACGGTAATATTATGGATATTTAGACAGAATGTGAACAAGGTCACACAGCTAGATGGCAGTTGGTTGAATAACACACTGGGCAAAAAATGCCTACAGGGCAAATAATGCCTAAAAGGTCAACTTATACACTACTACAGCGATGGATACGGATTACGTAAAATATATTATGGCTGCTTGAAAAAAGTCACTCCGGTGTTTTTTCTGGAGACGGTAATATTATGGATATTTAGACAGAATGTGAACAAGGTCACACAGCTAGATGGCAGTTGGTTGAATAACACACTGGGCAAAAAATGCCTACAGGGCAAATAATGCCTAAAAGGTCAACTTATACACTACTACAGCGATGGATACGGATTACGTAAAATATATTATGGCTGCTTGAAAAAAGTCACTCCGGTGTTTTTTCTGGAGACGGTAATATTATGGATATTTAGACAGAATGTGAACAAGGTCACACAGCTAGATGGCAGTTGGTTGAATAACACACTGGGCAAAAAATGCCTACAGGGCAAATAATGCCTAAAAGGTCAACTTATACACTACTACAGCGGTAGTAAAATAAAAAAAAGTAAAATAAAAAAAAAATGAATATTAAAAAAAAAAAAAATTAAAGTTGGTGCTGCTGAACTACTAGGAGCAGCAGATTAGCACACCAGTCCCACTCCCCAACACTGCTAGACTAATAGCACTGGGCTCTTATAGTAGTAGTAGTAGTAGTAGTAAAACAACAAAAAAATAAATAAAAGCAGTCCTTACAAGGACTACTGTTATTGCAGCAGTCAGCAGATGAGATCAGAAGCAGGACAGCTGCCCACTGCAGCTACATACAGAGCACTGCAGTAGAAGGTAGATTACTAGCCAGCAAAGCTACCTAAGCTTAAATGTCCCTCAAACCCCTGCAGACTTCTGTCCCTCCAATAACAGAGCAGTATCAAAACGATTACTAGCCAGCAAACTTTCAACTGTCCCTGAAATCACTAACAGGCAGCAGCTCTCTCCCTACACTATCTCTTCAGCACACACAGGCAGAGTGAAAAAACGCTGCAGGGCTTCGGTTTTTATAGTGAAGGGGAGTGGTCCAGGGGAGAGCTTCCTGATTGGCTGCCATGTACCTGCTGGTCTGGGGTGAGAGGGCAAAAAAAAGCGCCAACAATGGCGAACCCAAAATGGCGAACGTCGCGCGACGTTCGCGAACTTCCGGCGAGCGCGAACACCCGATGTTCGCGTGAACAAGTTCGCCGGCGAACAGTTCGCGCCATCTCTAATCCCCAGCAGGTCCCGAAAGATGTCGTTGACAAATTCTTGGAACACGGCAGGTGCGTTACAGAGACCAAAGGGCATTACAAGATATTCGTAGTGGCCGTCTCTGGTGTTAAATGCAGTTTTCCACTCATCCCCCTCGCTAATGCGTATGAGATTATAGGCGCCCCTAAGATCTAGCTTAGAATAGATCTTGGCACCCTTAACCTGGTCAAACAATTCAGAAATTAATGGGAGGGGATAGCGGTTTTTTATGGTGATCTTATTGAGACCCCTATAATCTATACAGGGGCGTAGACCACCATCCTTCTTCCCAACAAAGAAAAAACCCGCCCCCGCAGGGGAACTAGAAGGCCTAATGAACCCTCTCTCAAGGTTGTCCTTAATATATTCTTTCATTGCCTGGGCCTCCGGCAAGGAAAGAGGGTATGTTCTACCCCGAGGGGGAATAGACCCAGGAATTAGATCTATAGGGCAATCATATTGCCTGTGTGGAGGTAGGGTTTCTGCAGCTTTCTTAGAAAACACATCAGCATATTCAGCATATGCTGCAGGTAAACCTTCTAAAGAAGTGGTTGCCACCACCTGAGGAATACATGAACCACCACACTTAAGACCCCATTGCAGAATCTTCCCCGATACACAGTCAATATGAGGATTATGGGTCTGGAGCCAAGGTAACCCCAAAATAAGAGGAGAAGACGCACCCTCAATGATAAAAAGGGCTAACCTCTCACTATGATGGTTATCAGAGCACATGGAAAGAGACACAGACTTTTTAGTTACCAGGCCTGAACCTAAAGGTTTTTTATCAACTGCCAAAATCCTCATAGGAGGAATCAGGGGGATTAAGGGAATACCAAATTTTGCCGCAAAGGTAGCATCCAGAAATTCCCCTCCGACCCTGAATCCACAAAAGCGGACACCCTGACAGAACCCGTAGGCCAGGTGAGTTTAACAGGTATCAAAATCCTAGAGGTAGACTGGGGAGAGGAAACTTCTGCACCCAAATGGAGCTCCCCTTCTCCATTTAGGCTTGGAAGTTTCCCGGCCTCTTAGGACATAAATTCAGGAAATGACCCTTTTCCCCACAGTAAATGCAAAGACCAAGGGAACGCCTGCGGGCTTTTTCCTCAGAGGTTAGATGGGATATACCCAATTGCATGGGTTCCTCCTGAGGTTGAACCATGGAAGGGTTAGGGGACTTAACATTGGACACCATATTAGAAAAGTTATACTTCACATTGGTAAACCCAGAATGCATAGGAGAACCCCTTTCACCCCTTCTTTCCCTCTGCCTCCTATCTACCTGGATGGCAAGTGACATGAGATCATCCAGGTTGGAGGGTAAAGGGTCATTTACCAAGCTATCTTTGACAGAGTCAGACAGCCCAATACGGAATTGGCTACGAAGCACCATGTCGTTCCACCCAGTCTCCACTGCCCACCGGCGGAACTCGGTGCAATACACCTCCGCATCCCGTTTCCCCTGGCGCAATTTACGAATCGCGAAGTCGGCAGAAGATGCACGATCCGGGTCATCATAAAGTACAGCTATGATTTTAAAAAATGAATCAAGGGAAAAACGGGCAGGATCTGAGAGGGGCAATCTGAGAGCCCAAACTTGGGGATCACCCTGTAATAGGGTTATTACGAACCTCACTTTTTCCTCGCCAGTAGTGAATGAATGGGGGAAAAAGCTGAGGTATAATTTACATGCCTCTTGGAACACGAAAAATTTTGACCTGTCCCCATTGGATTTATCGGGAAACACAATTTTGGTTTCATGGGTTTTGGATACATTACCCAACAGAGCAGAAGAACCCACAGGTGTGGCCACAGGACGGGTCAAATTGTGGAAACCTTGCATCAGGTAATCTTGCCTCTGCTCATGTTCTTCCAGGCGCTGTAACAGCGTGGTAAGTAGCGCTTCAGTGGTGGAAGTAGCAGCGGCAGCTCGACCTTCTTCGTCCATCTTAGGCCCGTGATAATGTCACGGTCGGCACCCTAAACCAGAACTAATGCCAAGCTAGACTTGGCTCGGCTTCACCAGTAGTGTGACCGCCTTTGGCTTCGGGAGGAGCCCTCAGCGTACTCAGATGCCACCTGAACTTTTCGAGAGGAGCAAGGCGAGGAGTTCTGGCAAGCAAAGGGGCACGACTGTAGTAAAACAAAGTCTTTGGACAGAAGATCACAGTACAAGGCATTAGGCAAAGTTGTAGTCAGAACAGGCCGGGTCGAGGCAGTAAACGTTATCATTTGGCACCTCTTGCGCTGACGTCATTACGTCAGCGCACATGCACCTTTAAATCAGAATGCGCATGCGCGCGCGCGCACTAGGGAGCCAGCACAGGAGCAGCGCGGCGTGACGGGCGTCCCCGTCGAGGGGGCGGCAGGTGTCCCTGCCGTCCCCCCACTAGACCACCAGGTAAGTTCCTTACACATATTTACTGAATATTTGACACACCATAGACAATATACAAGAGCTTAAAAAATGTACTTTTCAATTACAATTGAAATACTTAATCAATAACAGATGCTACCATACTGCATCAAACCCCCAGATTATAGAACGACTTCTTAAAATACTCCGTAGCTTTATTTGGCAAAAAAACGACCAAGGATAAGCCTGTTTAAGTTACAACAAAATAAAGATCTGGGAGGGGTTAATTTCCCAAATATCAGGGAATATAACGAAGCCTCATTACTATGGTTTGCAGGAGATTGGATACATAAGAGAAACATATACACCGCCACAGAGCTCAGTCAACTATTGACAGGAGGTATTTCCCTTAATTTCCTTCTTCATTCTCCATTAAAAGATATCACAAGAGAAATGCGAGAACATCCCCTATTTATGGACACTTATATAACTTGGAATGCGGTGCGACGTAGATTTAAACTGACGCCTAGTTATTCCATTTATCTTACTTGGCTGGGCAATCAGACATTTCCAATAGGCGAAAACAATAAGACACTAGTGGATTGGCAAAGTCAAAATCTGTGACTAGCCAAAGACATAATTAGTGATCACTCTGTAATCACTCTCCCAGATATAACAAACTATTCTGGGGAGAGGTTCAGGAATACTGGAAATCTCTAACACAACAAACACACTGCTTTACTTTACTTTGGGCAATTTTTGGAATTCCACCCCCACAACTAAATTTAACACGCTCTGAGAGACAACTAGCAGAAAGATTAATGCCAGTGTCTAGGAAAACCATCCAACATCAATGGCTATCCTCATCCCCACCAACGCTATCCTTCGTTAAACAAAAATGTCATCATATTTTCCATATGGATTGGTTGGAATCTACAACAAATAAAGAACAACACACAGAAAAGTTATTCTCCATATGGATGAGTTACATTTCCTGTACAAACCAGATATCTCACAATATACTCATTTAGACACACAACTTGGTATGACACTGAACTATTACTAGATAAAACCATACTACAAGAAACAGACCAATATATTCAAAATCGACATCACCCACAGGAGCAGAAATCACGACCACCCCCCCAGGAGTATTCTTAAATTATGGATATGGAAATATTCTCTCACACGGTAGTGCATTTCCTGCGATAACCTGAAAGCATATGATAGATTATCTCTAATAACCATTAAATCAGTAATGTGTATGGACTATGCATTTCTTTGTTCTCCTTTTACCTCCAGATACCGTTATATGTTGTGAAAAATAAATAAAAACATTCTTTAAAAAATATATATATATACATATATAAATCAATATATGTATATATGTGTGTGTGTGTGTGTGTGTGTGTGTGTGTGTGTGTGTGTATATATATATATATATATATATATATATATATATATATATATATATAATCCAAAAATACAAACCGCACTCCTAGGTCTTGTAATGGTGACAAAAAGTGAAAAAGTTTATATATATATATATATATATATATATATATATATATATATATATATATATATATATATATATATATATATATATATATATACAATCCAAACAGTTCAGCACACCACTGGAGCAATTGACCCAGGTGCTACCAATTACGGCTGCATACAAAATCCAAAAAGGTAAGGTGCACACTGGGATCCTTTGTAGCTTTTTAAAAAATACATTTTATTAAATAAAGGTTGACGTGTCGGTCTGTTCCTAAGACCATTATCAAGACCAATAACCGTTATTGGTCTTGATAAAGGTCTTAGGAACAGACCGAAACGTCGACCTCCTTTTAACATGTATTTAATAAAATTAATTTTTTAAAAAGCTACAAAGGATCCCAGTGTGCACCTTACCTTTTTGGATTTTATATATATATATATATATATAAATTTTTAGAGGAAAACAAAAACTTGAATTTTTAGAGATGTATTATACTACAAAGCTGGTAAAAATCCGAAAATACTCCAGCTAAAACCTGTTGAGGTCATGTAGAAGTCAATGGCAGATGTCCCTTTTACAATTTGAAGATGTTTCTGACATCATGATCTGCACTGGATAATCCGAAAAAGTCAGGGGTTTTGGGTGACAACTCAAAAAAATGGTGTGATTCGGACATCAGCGCAATATGTTGGCGCTATATAAATGCATGTTTATAATCATATTAAAAAAAAGTTGTACGATTTGAATTTCTTGGAGACTTTTCCTGTACTGACTTTAAAGAGACGATTATTTTGATAAATTAGTTAAATTTGTGGATGGGAGGTAGGTTGATTTTGTTTTAATAAAAAAGGGATCCATCCCCCCCAGCTGCATATATATAGTGAATAAAGTACCCCCTTTTGTAAAATATAAGGATATTATTAGTTACCGAGGAGTTTCATGACCATATAAAAACACGAGGCCGAAGGCCGAGTGTTTTTATACAGGTCATGGAACTCCGAGGTAACTTCTAATATCCTCATATTTTACAACTGGGGGTACTTTATTTATTATAATACACAAATTTTAGTGAGTCATGTGACAGAAATGACATCACTACTCACCGTTTATAACTGATGACATCACTACTCACCGTTTATAAGGATATAATTTACAGGATATTCATGGCTTTTGTGTATTATATATGTATATTTATTATATATAGTGGCAATGCACCTTTGGGGTGGGAGTTTGGAATAAAACTACTACAACCAGTTATGGAAGTTGTTTTAAAATCCAGTTTGTTTTAAATAAAGAGTGGGAGACAAACACCTAGCCCTCATGCTTTTCCGCTGATACAAAAAAATGTGTTTCTTGTGGCTAATATCTCATCCAAAATTTCAATGTTTGCATTTAAAACTTTGATGGGTCTGTAGTTTTTACAGTAATATAAATCAAAGTTAGGTTTCCTTAGCCATTATAAATTATTAGCCATTGGGAATTATTAGTCATTAAGGATATGGTGTGCAGGTTCATTATGTGAGGGGTTAACACTTCAATTAATTTTTTATATCACTGTTTATAATAAATAGGCCAGGAGATTTTTTTGTTTGTTTCAAGTTAACTTCATCCTCTTATTCAGAACTATCTCCTTCTATGTATTTAATCTTTTTTGAGGACATTATAAGAATTTTAGAGTTTATGAAAAATGTGTCACACTAAATTGAAAATTGAAAGTTACCATTCAGTTTGCAAAATTAACTTGCAAACACCATTGGAATTTTCCCTGGATTCACAACATAGTACCTTACTCTATCCTGATATGGTGGATGAGGGATGGGGGTGTGATGTTTATTCTCCCAGGTTTGTCAAAATATCAGCTCAAAATGTCTGCTTTTTACCTGCTTTCATCAACCAGTTTATCTCCTTTTCATATTAAGGGACCCACCCCTTCTTGTTCAATTTATATACTATTTATGTAACAAAAATCAGATCTATTTTAGTTTTGGCTGCAAAGCCGGAACTAGGGCTAGGCAGAGTAGGCATGTGCCTAGAGCCAAAGCTGGGGGGTGGGCACCAGGCACGTACCTTCTCTGTCGCCTACCGCCAGTTTGGTCCACTCTCTCCCTGACTCTCTGTGGTTTTTTTTCTTTTTGTGGTCCTGCGCATGTGCTTAGGGTGCCTGGCCAGCCTGCCCTGGCTCTACATTTATCTCTCACAATATTTTATGTATAAAATCTCCCTAAATAGGAACGCCAGAGGTATACTGAACAGTTTAATGCCAAATATACACCAAAGTATGTGGTGTGTTAGGACCCCAAATGAACAATTTGCACATGAATTTTCATGCCTGCCAACTCAGTAACTGAAAACAGAGCCTCCTACCTTTGTATTATGTGACGTAAGACCATCTAACTGAAAACAGAGACCCCTACCTGTGTATTATGTGACGTAAGACCACCTAACTGTAATAAGACCCCCAGAAACCCATATATATATTTTTGGAAAGTACACATTCTGCACAATCCTACAAGGGTAAAGACGTCTTTCTACACCAAACTGCAAATCTTTTCTAAAAAGTAGAGGTTTTTTCAAGATTTCTGAAAATCACCTAAAAATTTGCCACATTTGTCTCTTACAATGTTTTACATAAAAATTAGAATTACCCTAAATATGAACATCAGAGATCTACTGAACAGTTTGATACCCAATATGCATAGATGAAAAATGTACATATGAATTTTCACACCTGCCAACTCAGCTTCTAAAACCAGAGCCCCCTGACTGTGTATTATGTGCCGTAAGATCACCTAAGATCTGGAATCTGAGGATAGAGTTTTTATAGAGCAGTTTATGTATAATTCTGATGAACACTCTTGTATGCATACTCATGGTAGTTCCAACTTTAAGGGGCAGATTTATCAATGGTCAAGGTGAATTTTCAAATGAAAAAAATTAAGATGTCAAGCTATTTTTTGTGTTCTTCGACTAGGAAATAGTCCAAATACAAAAATTTGAATATTGGAATTTATCATGTACTGTCTCTTTAAAAACTCAACTTCGACTATTCGCCATCTAAAACCTGCCGAATTGCTGTTTTAGCCTATGGGAGACCTCCTAGAACCCACCTCAATTGAAAAATTGAAGTTTTTTAGGGAAAAACTTAGAATCCGTTTCGATCGAATGCGATATTCCTTCGATTCGTACAATTCCAATTTGGCCGAATACGGACCTATTCAACTAAAAAAAACTTTGACTTCATTTCGGTTGGTCTTTCTGAATACGAATTTCGAAGTTTTTTCAATTAGAAATTCGACCCTTGATACATATGCCCCTAATTGTTGATGTGATGATTTTGTTCATTAAATGAGAAAAAAAAAGTTTTTGTTGGGTTGGTAGAGAGGAAGATTTTATTTTATATAATTTTTTTTTATTTTATATAATTTTATTTTTTCAATGAATATTATCAATATTTGACGTTTTATTTTCCTTACATTGCTATGTAATAATTATTTCTTTTATTATGAAAATTGACAAGCTTGTTTGTCAGCTATTGCTTTGCTGTTTTTGTTCTTGCTGTCTATTTAAAATACTAATAAATATAATTGGAAAAGAAAAGATCACTTAAGGTACAAAGACCCCCAGAGAACCATATATTTTTGGAAAGTATACATTCTGATGAATCTATCAACTGAAAAGACACCTTTCTGTACCAAAGCACCAAACAGCAAAGCTATGCTAAAAATGCATACAGATCTTTAATGCAGGAATAAAATTACAATAAAACCACAAATATTATGTAAATCAATGAAATAACAAAATAAGTGATCCAACAGTGTAATATAGATGATCCAATGGTCATGCTGCCAAAATAACAAAATAAGTGATCCAACAGTGTAAAATAGATGATCCAATGGTCATGCTGCCAAAATAAATGTTTTTTATGGGTAAAACAAAACATAAAATGGTAAAATGCATACTGTAAGTAAAAAAACCTGTGTGAGTTATAAAAGTTGCATGACATTGTATAAGCTTGTATATAAAAGTATAAAGAAAAAAGAAAAAGGAATATATAAAAATGTGTGTGTAAGTGTTGTATGTAAGTGTGTGTGAGTGTGTAAATATAGGCCACTTCCTGGAGCAGGAGGGATGATGCCATTTCTGGAGGGGTCCTGGAAGTCTGTGCGTGGGCAGTGCTGGAGGAACCACGAAGTCAGCAGTGCAGCAGACGTGTGGTTCGATCACACCTGCTGCTTTGAGGTCAGCCCTGTGACAATTGTGTTACAGTACCGACATGACAGCCCCCCAGTCTTGTTGCCCAAGGGGCTGTCACTGCTACCCACTCTCTGCGGAGGTGGCTGAAGCCGCCAATAGAGAGAGAACCTTTCATCTGCATAAGAACTAAGTACTTATGTTCTTGGCAGATAGAGCCCCTGCCTGCCAGCACATTTTTTATTTTGTATAGTTTTTTTTAATTATTTGCCTTCTTCTGACTCTTTCCAACTTTAAAATGAGGGTCACTAACCCCATCTAAAAAACAAATGCTCTGTAAGGCTACAGATTTATTGTTATTGATACTTTTTATTACGTTTCTATTTAGGCCCTCTTCTATTCATATTCCAGTGTCTTATTCAAATCAGTGCATGGCTGCTAAGGTACTATGAACAGCCAGTGTAAATAGTGTATTTGGTATGATAAATAGTAGAGTTGGAGGCGAGGAAATGCTAAGCCCCCTTCTGACAGAGGGGTGGTGAGTTTTTTTCAGGCTACCCTCAGTGGTTTGTTGTTCCAGACAGGGCAGCCATCAGGGGGGGACAGGGGGGAGAGTTGTAGGGGGCCCAGAGGGTAAGGGGGGCCCGGCCATGCCACACTTACTTGATTAGCTGGGCCCCCCATCTTTCTGAGAGCTGCTGACTTCGGGAAGACATGGACGTTTAAGGGGCCCTGGCCACCAATTTTCTTATAATGGGGGGGCCCTGGCCACCAATTTTTTTCTCATGTGGGGTCCTAGCAACCATTATTTTTTAATGGGGGGGCCTTGGCCACAAATGTTTTTTTTTATGGAGGGCCCTGACCACCAATATCTCTTTATTTTTTATTAACATGTGGAAACCCTAGCCACCAATATTTCTTTTGTTTTTTTACTGTGTGGTGGGGGCGGATCTGTGGCGTGGGGAGGGCAGACCTGTAGGTGGGGTGGGCGCAGCCCAGTGGCCCAGAAAATATTGTCATATGGGGCCCTGCGATTTCTGATGGCAGTCCTGGTTCCAGATAAAGGGGATTACACTTTGAGCTTTGATTAATCTGTTTAAAAAGGTAGTTAGGGATAGGACAGGGAACATTATGCTAATTTTCCTGAGGTTAATCCTTCCCCAGAGTGTGAGTGGTAGTTTGGCGATGATTGGGTCTAGATTAAGTTTGATGAATTTGTCAAGTTTGATGAATTTGTCAAGGTCAGTATGTATTATTATCCCTCAATATCTGAATTGTTGGGACCACTGCAGGGGAATCCCTGGGTGTAGGATTTGTGACTGATTAGTGTCAATGAGAAACAGTATTGATTTCTCCCAGTTAATCTGGAGTCAAATTGCCAAATTGGTTGACTAGTTGTAGTAGGGCAAGTAGTGAGTCAGTTGAGTTTTTAAGGTAAATGAGTAGATTGTCTGCATATAATGAGTCATTTTCTTGAATTGTGTTATATGTAAGGTCTTTGATCTGAGGAGAGTGTCTAAGCATATGGCAAGTGGCTCAATGGCTGAAGCAAATAAGATGAGGGAGAGGGGGCACCCTTGCCTTGTCCTTCTCTTTAGAGGGAATTTGAAGGGAGTTTATTCCATTCGTTCTTATGCGGGCTTTGGGGTGTTGGTAGAGCAACTTGATCCAACTTAGTATATTTGGGCCAAGGCCAAAGAATTATTTGGCAGAATTGAGTGAGCCCACTACACAGGTTCCCTTTTCAACATGTTCTAAATGAAGGTTAGTGTAGAGTTGTCTGAGTTAATATCAGATTGGTCAGATTGGATGAGATCATGAACTACCTGCTGGAGTCTAGAAGCAATAATTTTGGCTAATATCTTGGCATCTGGCAGGGGGCCTATCGGCTCCCAGCGGGAGATGTCCGAACCAATGAGGAAGCTTAGGGTAAAAAGTCAAAGTTTGTGGGATCCAAAAGGCTCAGGCATTATTGTAGTCAAGTTCAGGCAAAATGTTCAATACGAAAGGCAGCAAAGATCAGAATAAAGATCAAAACAGGTCAGCAAATTAGGAATTTAGGGAACCCAGGAACACCAGACAGGAATTCCTATTATTGGGCATTGAATTTAAGTCTTTTTACTTAAATTCTTAGCACCGGGTGACTTCATCATGCTGGCGACGAGATGCCGGCGCCACTACCCACATTGCGGCCAGGGGCACTGCCATCTTGGGAGCAGCACCGACGGAGACGGGAGCACCATCGGGCGCTCCTGACAGTACCCCCTCCCCAGGGGGGGCCACTGGACCACCACATCTTGGTTCTTTGGAAACTGTTTGAAGAATGCCTGTACCAAACGGGGAACACAGACATCAGTTTGCTTAACCCAAGAGCACTCTTCCGGACCAAAACCATTCCACTGGATCAAGAACTGGAAGGACAATTTGGAGATTCTTGAGTCCAAGATCTTCTCTACCTCGTATTCCTGTTGGCCATCCACAGTGACAGAAGAAGGAGGAGGTGTTTGCTCAGTAGATAAGCAATTAACAATGGCTGGTTTCAATAGCAACACATGGAACACATTAGGGATTTGCATCTCAGAAGGAAGCTGAAGTCTGATGGCCACAGGATTAATGATCTCAATGGGAAATGGACCAACAAATTTTGGACCCAACTTTGGGGAAGGAACCTTAAGATGAATGTTCCTTGTTGAAAGCCACACTTGTCCCCAACTTTATATAAAGGAGAATATTTCCTTCTACGATGAGCATATTTCTTGTGAGACAAGGAACTCTTCTCCAAATTGGCTTGGGTGGGCCACGTGAGCATTGGCTGCTGGAACATCAGACAAGAGGAAGTCTTGAGGAAAAGCATGTGGGTGCTGCCCATACACAGTCAAGAAGGGGGCGATCTACCAGAGGAGGCATGAAAATCGTTGTTATGAGAGAATTCCACCCAAGGGAGTAGATCGGCCCAATTGTCCTGACAGAGAGATACATGACTTCTCACAAACTGTTCCAGTGCTTGGTCCAGTGCTTGGTTTACTCTTTCAGCTGCCTTGTTGGATTGAGGGTGATAGGCAGAGGAGAATTAAAGTGCAATAACCAGCTCTTTACACAAAGAGCGCCAGAACTTGGACACAAACCAAGGACGGGAGGAAATAGGTAGATTGCAATAGAATGACTGGACTTGGAAGAGGCACAAATGGCACAGGCCGCCACAAAGTCTTTCAAATCCTTCCGGAGAGTTGGCCACCAAAGGAGACATTAATAAGCTCAAAGGTCTTTTGGACACCAGGATGTCCAGCCTGCTTGGAACTGTGGCTTTGCTGAAGGATGAGTATATGGAATTCGCGTGGCACGTTTACCATACTTATGGGGGTCGCAGCAGGAGCAGAGGACTGGACCAATAGGATCTGGCTAACCAGTTGCAGGAACAGGGAAGCAATGATTTTTGTGGGGGGGGGGACAATTGGTTCTAGATCTTCACTGATGCGACCCTCAAGTACAATGCTTTGGAATAGGGCATCTGCCTTCCGATTCCTGGAGCCAGGGCGGTATGTAAGAACAATGTTAAATTGTGTGAAGAAGAGTGCCCACCAGGCCTGACGAGGGTTCAGTCTCTTGAGAGTCTGGATGAATTCCAAATTTTTTTTTTTTTGATCAGTGTAAATGGTAACAGGGTGAGGTGCTCCTTCCAGGAAGTGTCGCCACTCCTCGAGTGTGAGTCTAACGGCCAGCAGCTCATGATTTCCGACATCGTAATTTTGCTTAGCAGGAGAGAATGTCTCTGAAAAATAGGCACAAGGGGTGTAGTTTCCCATCTGTGATCTGTGATATCTCCAGCTCCGACGTCGGACGTGTCTTCTTCAATAAAGAAGGGTTGTAGAAGGTAAGGATTTCACAGGACAGAGGCAGAAACAAATGAGTCTTTCAGGGACTCAAAAGGGGGCCAGGCATTAGGTTTTACACCCTTCCGAATGAGAGCCAAGACAGGAGCGATACGGGAGGAAAACCCCTTGATAAATTGTCGGTAGTAATTAACGAAACCATCAAATCTTTGTATGGCCTTGGTACTTGTGGGGAGAGGCCAGTCTTGAATTGCCATCTCGAATCCCTCACAAGAGATTATATAACCCAGGAAGGGAATCTTCGGCACCTCAAAGACACATTTCTCCAACTTGGCAATACTGAAGTTTTCTCTCAGATGGGAGAGAACTCTTTTCACCCGGGTTCGGTGACTTTCCAAATCTTTGGAGAATATTAAAATGTTGTCTAAGTACTCGATTACGGATTGCCCCAAACGATCTCTGAAGATATCATTCACAAATTCCTGGAAGACGGCAGAAGCGTTGCAAAGGTTGACCAGGTACTTGTAATGCCCATCTCTGGTGTTGAAGGCCGCCTTCCATTCATTGCCCTCTCGGATTCGGATAAGGTTGTATGCTCCTCGAAGATCCAACTTAGTGAAGATCATAGCCCCTCTGAGTTGATTGAAGAGTTCAGAGATGAGGGGAAGAGGGTATTGATTTTTAATTGTGAGCTTGTTCAAGCCCCTGTAGTCAATACAGGGACGCAATTCGCCACCCTTCTTCTCTACAAAGAAGAACCCCGTCCCTGCTGGAGAAGATGAAGGTCAAATGAATCCTCACTGGAAATTATCCTGGATATATTCCTTCATCACAGAAGTCTCAGTAGGTGATAGGTGGCATGGTATCAGGAAGAAATTCAATGGGACAACCGTAGTGACGATGAGGAGGAAGAGTCTCAGCAGACTTCTTGCAGAAGACATCCGCGAAGTCCTTTTACTCTGCGAGCAACGACTGAAGTTCTGCTGCAGCAAGGGACACCCAGTGAATGGACTTCACAGGTAAACAGTTCTTCTGACAGAAAGGGCTCCAATGAGATATCTGATTGGCAGACCAGTCAATAGTAGGATTATGCAGACGGATTCAGGGTAGCCCCTACACTACAGGAGCAGTCTATTTACAGAAAGGACAGTTTCTCCTGATGTAGGGATCTGACTGACAATGTCTTAGAGATTATCCATGTCAACAAGTCAACAGTCAATTGTCAACTGACAAAACCCTCAGGGGATTCGACAGAGGGAATGGGGGAATTCTCAGGAACTTGGCAAAAGCGGCATTCATGAAATTTCCTGCAGCCCCGGAATCAAGAAAAGTGGATACATCGATAGTCCTATCAGGCAGCCGAATCTGCAATGGCAAAAGGAATCAATGAAAGTTATTTTGGGGCACAGGCTCAATGCCACCTAAGTAGAATTCCTCGGTTCTACCTGAGCTCGAAGATCTTCCCAACTTCAAGGGACAATGATTGGTGAAATGGGCTTTTCCGCCACAATAAAGGCATAGAATTGCCAAACGTCTACGGAGCTTCTCTTGTTCAGACAGACGTATCCAACTAATCTGCATAGGTTCCCCCGAGGGAGTTACAGGAGGTGGATTGACAGGATTGGGAAGGAGGGGTCTCTAAAAGCGTGGTGCTAGGCCAGGCAGGAATCTTTTACTTCGCTCCTTATCGGACTGGTGCTCCCTGAGACGGGTGTCTACCTTGATAGCGAAAGCAATCAGGTCTTCCAAAAGCTCGGGACGATCCCTGGAGTCTTCTTTGAGTCTGGTTGACAAGCCTTGATAGAACACCGCTGTATAAGCCTCATTGTTCCAGCTAGTTTCCGCCATCAATGTTCTGAAATCAATGGTGTATTTACAGACGCGGTGGTTCCCTTGCTGGATCTGAAGCAGTCAGGAAGAGGCATTGGCAACACGACCAGGGGCGTCAAACATGGTATGGAAGGCTTGGAGGAAGGCCTTGGCATCGAAGGTCAGAGGAGAATTCTTCTCCCAAAGGGGTGTTGCCCACTCTAGCGGTTTCCCCTCCAAACGGGACATCACATACCCCACCTTGGCTTGTTCACTGGAGTACTGTGAGGGTTGAAACTCGAATTTGGGTTGTCTGTAACCATCCTCACAATCCTCCACATGCTGCTCTTGTATTTTTCGTGGCCTACCAGACCTGGGTTTTACAGCAACTGTGCCTGATTACATTCCTTACAGTTGAAACTAACAGTTTAAACCTCTGAGGTAGCTTTTTGTAGCCTTCCCCTAAACCATGATACTGAACAATATTAGTTTTCAGATCTTTTTTTGTGTTGCTTTGAGGATTCCATGCTGTCAATCTTCAGAAGAGATACTTTTTCTAATGGTTGGACACACCTGTCTATGAAGTTCAAGGCTTAACGAGCTAATCCAACCAATTTGGTGTTGCCAGTAATCAGTATTGAGCAGTTGCATGCATTCAAATTAGCAAAATTACAAGGGTACCCACATTTTTGCACAGCCAGTTTTTCACATTTGATTTAATTTCATTCAACTGAATACTGCTTCACTAAAAATCTTTGTTCAGAAATTGAGTACCCAGTACTCAGATGTTCCTGAGAAATTAAAGGCATACCATTGTTATCTTTTTTATTGAAACTGGAGTAAATTATAATGCAGGCTGAGATCTGAGAACTTTTACATATGACTGTATCTTTAGTGAAAAGACAGTGCTTAAGAAATCCTCATATTGGAGATCACATTAATCAAATATTGACAAAGACAATCAACAAGCTAGAGGAAGAGAGGTATGTAAAAACTGACTAGTTTAGAGACCAGTGGGCACGGCTAAAATCAATTTATAGGCAAATTGGCTTTGAGAACTAGGGTAGTTTTTTACAAATACAATGTGGCCAACCATCTTAGTCACCTATATGCTATCAGTGCAGTTTCTCCAAGTCAACATTATAGTCAGATGGGGGGGGGGGGGGTTCCCCCATAGAGAAGATCAGCAAACCAGAGGTCACTCCTTTAGACTTTTTTATATTTATAACTGTTTTTTATATTTCATTTATAAATCTGACATGGGGCTAGACATAGTCACATTGAATAGGAGAAACAATAGCCTGTCAGAAAGCAGTTCCATAGTGCAGCACATGACCAGGCAAAATGACCTGAAATGGCTGCCTACACACCAATAGTACAACTAAAATACACTTGTTTGGTTAGGAATGAAATTTTACATGGTAGAGTGAATTATTTGCAGTAATAATGAAATTAAAACTACACCATAAAAAACATGACAGAATCCCTTTAAGGAAAAGCTACTTACTTATTACTAGACCCAGAAAAAAACTTGTACCAGTTATTTTTTTATACTGACTATTCTGTAGAATAGAATTGATGTTTATTGGTATTGCACACTTGCCTACTTATGAGAATTGTACTTTTTGTCATTATTTTGTCCATTAAATCATTTCTTTACAGTCTTCCTTATGTCAAAGCTGGTTACACCCAGATAAAAATAGTTCAGTAAATACTAACTGTACAGTGAACATGCAACAAGAGAGTGTCATACTTTAAAGGTTCATAAATTGAAGGATTGCATGTTTTCTGTTAAAAGAATGGTAAGGGATTAATGCTTATGAAAAAAGTTTGAGCTAAGCAGTATTAAAGTTTAGAATTTTTTGGCAATTTGTGTTTATTGTAATGTTTGCCTTATTGCGAAAAACGTTTATGAGGGGGCTGCCATATTTGTGCAGCAGGAGTCCGTTAGCATTAGAAACTTTAACTGACAGGCTGAGATGGGACAGTCAAGTTGGCAAAACAGTCAGGTTTAGAAACTTAAAGGAACAGTAACATCAAAAAATGAAAGTGTTTTAAAGTAATAAAAATATAATGTAGCGTTGCCCTGCACTGGTAAAACTGCTGTTTATTTCAGGAACACTACTATTGTTTATATAAATAAGCTGCTGTGTAGCAATGGGGGCAGCTATTCAAAGGAGAAAAGGCTCAGGTTACACAGCAGATAAGCTCTGTAGAACATAATGCTATCTGTTATCCATTATTTATCCTGTGCCATATAGCCATTTTTCAATTCCCACCATTGCTATACAGCAGCTTGTTTATATGAACTATAGTAGTGTTTCTGAAGCAAACCGAACAGTTTTACCAGTGCAGGGCAACGCTACATGATATTTTCATTACTTTAAAACACTTTCAGTTTTTGGTGTTACTGTTCCTTTAAACTAACAAATACTTACAAAAACAAACCTCTCAGCAAAAAACAATCAGCATGATCTATAGGTAACTTTTAATGTACATTCATATTTTAAAAAAAAGTTTTTTTAGTGTTAGTATCACTTTAATGACAATGACATATATATCTAGGTTTACAATGTGTCATCATGGTGGGAGCTGGGTCTGTGGAGAGGCAGGGATTGACAAACTACTTATTGCAATCTGTGATAATGCTGTGATCTGCTATGCATAACAGCTATATAGTAAGCTATCATAGGCAGGGCCTTCTAACCTTGTATCTCAATTTACGTTTCTTTAGCTTATAATTGCTTTGACTCTGCCTCTGTTCATTAGGCTGTTGCCGTTCTCACCATAATCTAATAATAATAAGATTGCTTTTTGGTTCTATATAAGCCACAAGTCACATATTAAACCTATTTATGTTCTTAACTAATATGAAATGTCTCTAATGTGTCCAGGGTTCTAAATCAGCTGCATAGGGTTTGCCTATAAATAAGTAAGCACTGAGGTGAGTCAGGGGATGGGAGGGGATGAAAGGTTCCTTTCAGTACAAAAGATGCTGTTTGTATTGGAATTTCTAGCAGAAACACATTTGTGAAATGTGCAGTACAAAAATAATGAAAGACTGGAGCTGAAATAAAATAAGGTTACTGGCCAGCTTGCTTAACAGTAGTTTCCCTATCAATATTTGGCATAAGCTGAATGCAGGTTTTGGTAGATCATAGTACACAGTAATAGCAAGTAACATAATTGTTTTAAGTAAAAAACTAAGTTATGTCGGAATGATGGTTTTGTATTATGTTAACTGTTTTGCTAAATTTAACTTTTTACTTGATGCCTGATTGCTTGAAGGCCATCATGTCTGTATAATTATATAATGGCCACATCAACTGAACTGTCAGTATTCGCCAGTGCTATACTGATCCTGTCAAGCACAGCTTTGCATTGCAAATCGTACTTCATTCCTTGTCTACCTCTCTCTCTGACCCAGTTTCCCACCCCCCTGGCTACTGAGCACTCAGCTTCTCCGCACCACTTGCTTCGTGATAATGATTTGGCTCCATGTGCCTGAAGGAAATAAAACCTCCCCCTCTTGCTCATAAAATACTTTTCTTCTCAGTCTTTGCCTGTCTCTATCATTAATAGCATTTTGTTTCCCCTTTCTCTTTCAATCTGTCTTGCTTCACATAGTTACAAAAAGGCATAATGCACAATTTGTAGTTATAATCTTCGGTTCCTTTTACTCTCTTCTTGTGTTTGCTACAATATTCAGAGCAATGCACTCAAAAAGCAGTTCAGTACTTCTAAACATTCTGGGATCTCTCTTTCATTATTATTATTTTGCTCCCTATAGGGCATAGATTTCTTTTGTAAGCATACATTTCCCTCCTACTGTTGCTCCACTTCTTCTTGCACCCATAGCATTTTCATAGATTTTTTGTGATCTGACACTTCAGGTTATACATGTGAAATATTTGTCTCTGAACTGCACTGACAGCACATCAGGCACAGTTTGACAGCCTTTAGCTAACAATAGAGAGCCCCAATTTCAGCAAGAACATTCTGTTCTATATTTTGACACAGAACTGTGCACTTTTGAGTAATATAGCCATAATAGCCTTAGTCCTGTATAAATACTGATTCATTAAAATGCACTGGATATGAAAAAACACAGAACTGTATACTATAACGCTACCAAAAAATGTCTTTTAATTTATCCTACTGGCCTTTACCTTTCATACAGGTCATTGCATTTTGAAATGAATACTACCAGCTACTAGAAGCACCTACTGTATATGCCCAGGTGGTGGTAGTGTAATGGTCTGGGGTTGTTTTGCTGCTTCAGGACCTGGAAGACTTGCTGTAATAGATGGAACCATGAATTCTACTGTCTACCAAAAAATCCTGAAGGAGAATGTCCGGCCATCTGTTCGTCAACTCAAGCTGAAGCGATCTTGGGTGCTGCAGCAGGACAATGACCCAAAACACACCAGCAAATCCACCTCTGAATGGCTGAAGAAAAACAAAATGAAGACTTTGGAGTGGCCTAGTCAAAGTCCTGACCTGAATCCTATTGAGATGTTGTGGCATGACCTTAAAAAGGCGGTTCATGCTAGAAAACCCTCAAATAAAGCTGAATTACAACAATTCTGCAAAGATGAGTGGGCCAAAATTCCTCCAGAACGCTGTAAAAGACTCGTTGCAAGTTATCGCAAACGCTTGATTGCAGTTATTGCTGCTAAGGGTGGCCCAACCAGTTATTAGGTTCAGGGGGCAATTACTTTTTCACACATGAAAATGTAGATTTGGATTTCTTTTCTCCCTAAATAATAAAAATCCTCATTTAAAAACTGCATTTTGTGTTTACTTGTGTTATCTTTGACTAATAGTTAAATGTGTTTGATGATCAGAAACATTTTGTGTGACAAACATGCAAAAGAATAAGAAATCAGGAAGGGGGCAAATAGTTTTTCATACCACTGTATATGCCCAGGCCCAGTCTAACCTTTATTCTAGAGTTAACCAGTTGATAGAAACAATTTAAAAAAAAAAAACATTATTTGCACTCAAACAGAAAAAGGATAGCTTCATAGCTAATATCACTTTTTGTCATTTGTGAAATAATTATATATAAAGGCTGAAACTGTGTAGTGAAAATCATTCTCCACCTTTTCCTACTTCACTGGTGTGGTGATACATTGTTTTGAAATTTGGCCAGAAATCTTTGTCTTAGCTGACCACAAAATTCTTTCCCACACCACAACTGATACAACTTATATGTTCTCTGTATTTTTGCAAACTTCAGATGTGATTTTACAGGGTATTCTTTAATACCTTTATGACACCCTCCTATAAAAGGACAGGGTTATGCAGAACTTTGAATGTGGTCCGCCACTTCTCTAATTTATGTATTTCTTTATCTCTATCTTTTTTAGAATGCAATTTAGATCAATACCTGAATAATAATAATTCCTTAACTGTTGGGTTTATATCAGAAAAATATGGCAGTTATTACAATTACTCACTCAATCATTCAGAATCCAATTGTTTTTTGCCTGTGTAACTGTCAAACTTTCACAATATAGATATTAAAGGAAAACTAAAACTAAAATTAATCTAAAATCCCAATCCCCTTCCTTCCATTGGCCCCCCTCACTGCTTTCTCCCTCCTTAGTAACTCAGAGGAAAAAGTGTCCCTGTCATGCACCTTGGCATATTCATGCAGAGTAGTGCAATGGAGCTCTCCAGCGCCATCTTCTGTATCTTCTGGTTCCTTGTGGAAGTGCACAGAGCTTTTTAGTGCTATTTGCAGTTGGGACCATTCTGGAATTCGTGCCTACTGCGCATGCGTGGAAAGCTCAGAAGATTGCTGAAGGAAACAAAGAGTAGATGGCACCGAAGAGCTCCGCTGCGCTACTCTGCATAATTATGCCAAGGTACATGACAGGGATACTTTTTTCACTAGGTTACTAAGGTGGGAGAAAGCATTGAGGGGGGCCAATGGACGGAAGGGAATGGGGGTTTAGTTCTCCTTTAACTTTTTATGCAGAATACCATACCATTTGTCTTAATATTTATCATATTAAACTTAGCAAATGTCAGTACTTAAATAAAAAAAAAAATCACAGATAACAGAAAAATGTACTCTAGGATTTGTTATTCAATAAAATGAGAATTTGCCTGGGGTCTGAATACTTTTTGTATGACATCATAAATAGCACTGTATTTAATTATACTGTAAGGTATGGGACCTGTTATCCAGAATGCTAGGGTACTGAGGTTTTCCAGATAAGGGATATTTCCGTAATTTGGATCTTCATACCTTAAGTCTACTAGAAAATCATGTAAACGTTAAATAAACCCAATAGGCTTGTTTTGCTTCCAATAAGGATTACATATATCTAAATCTAAGAATTTAGATTATCTTTCATGGCTCCATTTTTAGAGAAGCTTCAGCAGGTTTTCTACAGTAAATTCATTTGACTTTCGTGTATTGTGGTGCAGAGGAAAATTACCTACTCCCTTCAAAACAAAAGACAAGACAACTTTAAGCTTGTGTGGACTCCTACACACAGCAGATGGTCTCAGGATCAGGGTTCAAGCCCTTGAGCTCCCAATATAATGACAGTGGATATATGTTATTAGTTCTTGTTAAATCAAAGTGTTGAATAACAGTGCATTGTATGAAACGGCATTGTATAAGAAAGATATTAATATATTAATGATAAAGTTTAAGAACATCTTGGCAGTTAAAAACAAGGACAAAGTTAGGAAGGCCCATAAAGGCTTTTAAATAAATAGAAAACATCAGGCTGCAAGACAAAGCCTTAATATTATTATTATTAACATGTATTTATATAGCGCCAACATATTGCGTAGCACTGTAAAGTAAATATGATTATACAACTACATCACATGAATTACATATATAGAATATATGGAGTAACAAACATCACAATCAATACAGGTACAAAAAGGTGAGGAAGGCCCTATGCATAGGCATACAGTCTAAAGGGAAGGGAGTAATACACAAGGTATTAAATAAATAGTTATTATTATGATGGAATGCAATAAAAAATAAAATCCAGCAGATAATGCAGATAAAAAAGAAGGGAGATAGATGAAAAGGGGGCTTAAGAAGAGCAAGAGCAGAAAAAAGTACATCATATGTATATATGTGTATATATATATATATATATATATATATATATATATATATATATATATATATACATATACAGAGATATCACAATATAATGATATACAGACTGTATAAAGTGCTGTGATAAAGGCATTTTGTATTATGCTGATAAGTAGAGGGTAAGGATGTAGAAGTTTCAGATGACATCAGCAGCTGAGAAAAGTTAGAGGTTTTTTTTTTTTTTAAAATAAAAGTATAGAGAGGGAGTGTTTACTAAGCAAAAGAAACAGAACAGGAAAAAAAGGCTGACAGGAGCATGAAAAGATGGTAAAGTTTGAAGGAAAGGTAATGAGAGGATGGAGAATGTTGCTGAGGAAAGAAGAGGAATGAGAACTTTAAGAGGGAAAAAGGAGAGGAAGTCAGAAAACTGTTCAATTTATCTACTGACCTCTTGCACTGGTATGGAATTCCTTCTGGAAACCCGTTATCCAGAAAACTCTGAATTATAGGAAGGCTATCAATTTTAAGCAAATAATTCTAGTTTTTATTTTTTTTCAATTCTCCTCTGTAATAATAAAACAGTACTTTGCATTTGATCCTAAATAAGCTGCATAAATCCATACTGGGGGTGAGGGAACATTATATTTGTTTTAAATTCAAGTTATTGAGATTTCGGGATCATTTGAAACAAACAGGGGTCATGCAATAATTTACTAAAGCTTATATAAAAAAAATAGGATAAGAGGCCTCTGGAGTACTTTTAAGGGTTTCAGTGCATGGGAGAATCTGATGTCATGGTAGAGAATTCCAGAGATAGGCAGAAGCCCGAGTGAGGGCCTTGAATTTAAGTGTTAGTATTCTGCCTTTGGGAGCCAGCGAAGGGGTTTGCATAGGGATTCAGTTGATATGGAACATCAAATATGTGGATGAGCCTAGCAGCAGCATAACAGACTGAATTTGTAACTTCATATTGCAACACCTGCAAGGGAGGTGTTTTGATTGTTTCTAAACTAAGGTAGTGGAATATTCAGTTGATGCTAGTTGAAAGCAATAGGATTTGGCAGAGGTTCAGATTTGTAGCAGAAGAGACAGTTGGAAACAAAAATATACAGTGAGCCTGTGAGTAGAAGGTGATGTTGACTTTAATTGAAATCTAAGGTATAGGGAAAGATGAAGGTGGAAATATAATTAGAGAGGTGCAGTGACATTAGCGATAATACAGAGGTGCAGTGACATCCTGGAGGAGAGAGCAAATAGGCAATGTGTGATCTGGAAAAGGAAAGAGATAGGACTGCATTCATTTTTGGTGTGATCAGCATAAAAATTATATTGGGAATTCAATGTGTTGTTATACATCTCCATAAACAGACAAATGCCTACCTATAATTTTCTTTCATACAGTCCTGCTATGAGCTCTAACATTTGATCTGGGTCTCCCTTAGCTCATTAGAAGATTACAGATATATGACAACATTGTCAGACATTCAACCACAGTTCCAAAAATTTCCAAGACAAGATAAGGTAAGCAAGTATGCAACATTACCACTGGCCTCCTTGGCCCCATTAACCACTGCTCAGGAAAGTTTGTGAACCACTGATATAAAGTGTGTAATGTCTATTGATGTACAGACAGTACCGTAAGCTAATGTACTGTGTCTAAAATGCTTTCAAGTCTAATAAGCAAAGTGTGCAATTATAGATATCCCAATAAGATAATATATAAAGTGTCAAATATTTCAGACTCATAATTGCTATATAGCATAGCACAGAAGTTCAACTGCTAAGTTCTTAACTGCTAAGTTTTTCTTGCTTCTTAACTGCTAAGCTGATGAACTTGTACAAACCAGGAAATACTTTGATAAAATTACCATACAATACAAATGTACCATACAATACAAATACATTAAAAATGTACCATGTGATTATAAAACAATTGTCCACTGCCCAGCAAACTGTTCAGAAGACCCCTGATATTTTATTATATTTCGGAGCAGGCTGACTCTCAGAGCACCCTGGGAGGCAGTGGCTCTAATATGGGTGGTAGGGGGAGTGCAAGGAAGGAAAGGCGGGGGATTCAATTATTAGAAAGGTGGATAGGGTAATCTGCCATAAGGACTCTTCATACGGAACACTCTGCTGCTTGCCTGGTACTAGGGTTTGGCATGTGGTGGAATGAGTGGACAGATTATTGGGAAAGGCTGGGGAAGACTCGGCAGTCTTGGTACACATAGGTACCAATGACAAAGTTAGAGGAAGTGGTGAAGTCCTCAAGTGCAATTTTAAAAAAAACTAGGTGTAAAGTTGAGGGTGAGGACTTCCAAGGTAATTTTCTCAGAAATATTAATTTTGCCAGACAGTGGGAGCTTAGGGAGATTGATGTGTGGCTGAGAGACTGGAATAGAGAGGAGGGTTTTGGGTTTTTGGAGAACTGGGCTGATTTCTCAGTCGGCCGCAGGCTCTTTGCTAGGGATGGGCTGCACCTCAATGATGATGGTACAGCTGTTTTGGGGGAGAAGATGGCTAGACAGTTGGAGGAGATTAGGTGTGTGGGGGGGTTTCAGTTAAAGATTCAGTGGAAGACAGGTTAGATGAGATAGTGGGCAAAGGAAGGGAAAATGGGGGAGGACATTTGGTTGAGAATACTGTTAAGGATAGGAAGGACCACATGTCATTTGTTCAATATGGTACCAGAATTAAATGTATGTTTGCATATGCAAAGAGTCTAGGGATGCACCGAATCCACTTTTTTGGATTCGGCCGAACCCCCGAATCCTTCACGAAGGATTCGGCCGAATACCGAACCGAATCCGAACCCTAATTTGCATATGCAATTAGGGGTGGGAAAGGGAAAACATTTTTTACTTCCTTGTTTTCTGACAAAAAGTCACGCAATTTCCCTCCCCGCCCCTAATTTGCATATGCAAATCAGGATTCGGATTCGGTTCGGCCGGACAGAAGGATTCGGCCGAATCCGAATCCTGCTGAAAAAGGCCGAATCCTGGCCGAATCCCGAACCGAATCCTGGATTCGGTGCATCCCTAAAAGAGTCTGACTAGTAAAATGGGAGAGCTGGAGGTGCTGGAGGAAAAAATGATGTGATTGGTGTGGCCGAAACATGGCTGACTGAGTCGCATGACTGGGCAGTTAATATCAGCAGCTATACTATATTTTGGAGGGACAGAGGCAATAGAAAAGGAGAAGGGGTATGTCTGTTTGTTAGGCAGGATTTGAAAGTTTATATAAAGGAGGAGGTTATGTTAGAAAATGAGGGGGCTGAAGTCTTATGAGTAGAGTTCTTCAGCAATTGTAAAGAGTCCAGCAAATTAATTGTAGGGGTATGCTATAGATCCCCTAATGTAAGTGAGGAGGAGGCTAAGCTCCTGATGCAAATAGAAAAGGCTGCTTGGGTAAAGTAATGATAATGGGGGATTTTAATAAGATATTGACTGGAGCAACAGTACTACCAGATCAGTTAATGGGAACAAGTTTATAAACTTGTTGCATGACAATTTTATGGCACAGGTTGTTGAGGAACCAACCAGAAAAAATGCTATTCTGGATCTAGTGATCTCAAATGACCCAGAACTTATAGCAAATGTGCAAGTCATTGAGCCCCTGGGTGATAGTGACCATAATGTTATATCATTTAATGTCTGGTGCAAAAAACAAATATACACTGGTGCAACAAAAACCATACATTTCAGAAAAGCTAATTTTAGTGCCTTGAGGGCTGCCCTTCAGAGCATGGATTGGGGCATTAATTTTTCAGCTAAAAACACAGAACACAAATGGTTGTCATTTAAAATTATATTAAAACGTTACTGTTCTCAATTTATTCCCTTAAAGGAACAGTACAGTGTGAAAATAAAAACTGTGTAAATAGAGAGGCTGTGCAAAATAAAAAAAATGGAATGCCTGGATGTATAACATAATAGCCACTATAAACACTACTTGCTTTTCAGCTGTATAACTCTGAGTTAGTCAGCGACTTGAAGGGGGGCCAGATGGTACATATCTGTTCAGTGAGTTTGCAATTGATCCTCAGCATGCAGCTCAGATCCAAAAGCAAAAGATATGACCCATGTGCCCCCCTCAAGCCTCTAAAATGGTTACTGCCTGATAACCAGTGAAATCCATGAGAGCTGGAAAGCAGGAAGTACTGTTCTGGCTATTATGATGGACATCCAGTCACTCCAGCCTTTATACATTACATTTTTGCCTAACTAACTATATGAGAAACATTTTTTATTTTGCACAGCACATCTATTTACCCAGTTTTTATTTTTACACTGAAAAAAAATAAACTGAGTAAATGTAGAAGCTATAAGAATCACCCTGTGTGGCATAATATAGAAGTAAAGAAGTTAATAGGAAAGAAGAGTAAGGCATTTAAAAACTACAAGTCTGTTGGGACAGAAGCTGCATTTAATGAAAATAAACACTATAATAAATGTTGTAAATCAGCAAACTTCAAGTGGTGTAGTAAATTTAGATTGTCCTTGTTTCAGTATTCCTGGTTTCTTAATTCTGACTAAAGATCCAGGCTGAACGTGTACTTCTCTGGCACCACGTTTTCTGTCAGTATAAGTCTTGCATTTGGCTTGGTGTCAGCAGTAGATGATTTTGTAGGCACAGTATTTTGTGAAAGTTTGATGTCTGCATGTAACATCTGTCTGCGATGTAATAATTCAGCTGGAGATGATTGGGTTGTTGCATGTAGTTATGTAGGAACTTTGTTGTAAATACTTTCCAAGATTTCCTAGTAAGGTTTGCTGTCTGTAGTGCTTCTTTCAGACTTCTGTTGAATCACTCAATTTCTCCATTTGCTTGTGGGTAATACACTGAAGATTTCCTATGCAAAATATTCCTCTCTCTCAGAAAGGATTCAAACACAGATGAGACAAACTGTTGTCCATTGTCTGATATTAACTCTTTTGGATTACCTTCTCTGCTGAAGACTGTAGTCAGAAATGTTATTACTGTAGCTGATGTTAAAAGACAAACAAATGCAATTTCAGGTCATTTACTGTAATAGTCCTTCAAGGTTATAGCAAATCTACAGCTTATAGGAGCATCTGTAAAAGGACCGACAATATCAATAGCAAGTTTTTCCCATGCTGAATCATGGAAGATTTTGGTTTTACATCTGATTTGATCTTTACATCTGTGTACAAGGTTCTTTGCACAGCCCAGTGAAGTGTTGCTTTGTGGTGAATTTTTAGACACTGGCTGTGTGGCAGTATGCAGTATTTGATTGAAATTGAAAAGCCATTGGCAAGCAACCAAGCACAGAGATTGGATCTTTTAAGTAACTGACCAGTTTCAGGGCAGGTGCAACAAGCGGTCTTTTGCAAAGTATTTCAAGAAAATATCCTTTGGTAGTATAGAAACAGCTGAACCTGTATCAAGCATCAGGTTAATGGAGTGCCCCTTGTCAGCAGAAGCAGTACTGAGACTGACAGTGCATATAAACTTGTCTGGAATAAATATACCAGCTGTATCCACACTTAATACTGTAACATTTGTAGTAGTGACTTCATGAACATCTTTAGCAGAACTACGGCATATCTTTTGTGCATTTGCGGCAGCGTACAGCTTTTGCAGGACATGTAACATTATCTTCTGTGAGAACATTTTAAACCCTTGTTCACATTTTTAAACTGTGTGTACAAAAGCGAGTGGGTCAGAATAAATACAAAATGATAGGGGTAGCTACATGTGCAGCAGCAGGTGCTTACAAGCGCTGTCCTTATCACCTACCATAGTGTCTGAATGACATACAATAGAAGCTAGCAGGCAGACAAGGTGTTACTTATTTCTTTCCTTTAACCCCTCATAAACACAGCATTGTTGAATGGGTGACTGCAAGTGTCTTTGCTTCATTTCAAAATTCAAGAGAGAAAGGCAGTGTGTAAGTCCAAAACAAATTTGATGTGCATAGAGCTTAGAGGAAACTGTGCTTGTAACCCAACTTATAGGTATATGAACTAAAAGCAGGCAAGGAATACTGCCCCACCAATGTAGTTCAGTATATATTCTAAAATTGTCTAGGTAGTAACTTTTTTTTTAGCATAACTGAATTAGAATATTGACACAGAATTTTTTAAGGAACATGATAAAAAGGGAATGAATATGAAAAAATAAAAATTGCTACATACCCCATTTTCTTTCCTGATCAGAATTTATTATTTTACCTTGTGTAGAAATGCAAGTGGAGAAAAAGTTGATATAAGAAGTTCTACGCCATCCTGACAGGAATCAGCATGTGTGGAGACACATGGAGTGGATTTGAGCACGGAACACAACAGTACACATGTGTGTGCTGGGCTTCACTTAATTTTTTATGGGGCCAGCGAACGGGGAGCAGGTCAGAGCCTCCATGCTACATTAAGATGTCAATGTAATTCACTAAAAAAAACACAGCCTACACACACACACACGTTCCCTGCCTGCACCCAGATTACCACCTGTATGTGACTTACTCTAGAGTTCTGTGCAATCTCCTACGTAAAACTTCTCTCTGAAATTCCCCGTATAACAAATCTCCTGAAAATACCTGTCCTTTTCCGAATGATCAGATCTCCACATGTAAAACACATTACATAAGATGATTCAGCTTAATTGTTGAAAAATGTGAAGAGAGGCTTTTACCCGTGATAAGGCCAGATTGTCAAATGTCATGTTTTTTACGTTTCCCATAATATCTGCCTGTGTGCCACTGTCCTAAAAAGTTGGTGGGACAGAACCTTATTTATATTAGGGATGCACCGAATCCAGGATTCGGTTCGGGATTCGGCCAGGATTCGGCCTTTTTCAGCAGGATTCGGATTCGGCCGAATCCTTCTGTCCGGCCGAACCGAATCCGAATCCTGATTTGCATATGCAAATTAGGGGCGGGGAGGGAAATTGCGTGACTTTTTGTCAGAAAACAAGGAAGTAAAAAATGTTTTCCCTTTCCCACCCCTAATTGCATATGCAAATTAGGGTTCGGATTCGGTTCGTTATTCGGCCGAATCCTTCGTGAAGGATTCGGGGGTTCGGCCGAATCCAAAAAAGTGGATTCGGTGCATCCCTAATTTATATGCTTGAGCACAGAATGCTCAAGTAAATCTTGGACTACAAGTAAGCATAGGTATGGGAGCAGTTATCCAGAATGCTGGGATTTTCTAGATGAGGGGGTATTTCCATAATTTGGACCTTCATACCTTTAAACAATAATTTAAACATTACATAAATCCAATAGGTTTGTTTTGCCCCCACTAAGTATTAATTATATCTTTGTTGGGACCAAATACTATTTACTGTTTTATTATTACAAGGAAAAAGGAAATCATTTTTTAAAATCAAATTATTTTATTATAATGGGAGATGATAATAATTTCTGGAATGATTATCTAGAATGATTACAAGTAAAAGAAGGAAGTTTTTGGGACTTTGTTCCATATTTTTGAGTTATTTGAGGTATTGCTACGGGGTGCAAAATTTCCCTGTAACATTGGTATGTACAAAAGAATTTCTCACTTTGCAGCAGATGAAAATTTTCATGCAAGTTGCAGGGCAAAGAGCACAGTTTACCCAGGTGCAAAACAACCAGTACTTAAAGAACCTAAGCTCAACAAAATATATTAGGATAGAACTATTAAACTGTGTGTTTGGGCGTTCTGAACAAGCTTAAGGCCACCGTAGCCCTTTGGCACTGAAGTAAGTAAAGCCCCTACATAACTAATTACCCTCTTTTCTGATTGTTAACATTATATAATTAAGTGCTGTTATTTACCCAAGCTCACAATACACAATTCATAATACAAGGCTGATTACGTGGACACAAGCAGTATACCCTTTAAAGGGCAAGGCAACAAAATGCATTAACATCCATATTAAAATATATCTGTAGATATGCAAAACGCACACAACATCTTCTTTCATTCCTGTTAATTATTTGAAAGCTTGTGCTAGATACAGCAAGCCTATTTGCACGTTGGCAGATGTTACCAGGTCAATGTAACATTGTCTGCATTGGCACCCTGGTTGCATGCACACTAGTCTTTGTACTAATGCCCATGCTAATAGTGGTTTCAGCAGATCATGAGGTCAGTGGATGCAGAGAATGAAAGAATCCTGTATATACAATTCATGCAAATACACACCATAATAACTAAATGGACCCTTGCAGTTTCAAAAGTCACAGATGATTACATACATACAGCATATGAGGTTTAAAAAACCTTGTTCAAGTTCATCAGCCTTGTGTCCAATAAAATCTGCCTAATATTTATATTTTATCCAGAAGAAAGTAAAAATAAAGAAAAAAAATGAGCTGCAGTGCAGAGGCACTGGTACAGTGTACCCTGACTCTGTATCATCACCAAATCAGAAACAATAATAGTGACAATTATTTTGAATCCACTGTAGTCTGGCAGTATTAAGTACCCATCTGCATTAAACAGTATCCCAGCTTCTCACATTATATCACAGTTTTCCATTACATCATTGGCGCAAGTTCATATCATACCCTCTATGCTGCAAAAAACAGACTAATCTAAATGGTTGCCGCTCAGATCAACCCTATATTGCTTCAGTTTCACAGTGCCCCACTACACAGTTTGTCTTCCTAGATATATATCACACAGTCTTCTGGTGCACCATCACACAACTAGAGTGCCATCATAAAGTTTACCAGTGCTTTGTCACTTTATTTAAGTTATTTAATCACACAGCATTTCAGTGCTCAGTAATACAGATACCCATAGCTCAATATATTCATTTATAAAGTTTGTGCAGTGCATATATTTGTCTTGTGCATGTTTTCCCCTAAAGACCTAAATTTTGCACTGGTGTGCTCATCTTTCCTTTTCTTGACAAATTTGCATTGCGCAAAAATATTTAAAAATTAGGTGGGTGTTTGAGTAAACATAGCCACTGTACATGTTCGTTATGCACGATTATATAACACTACTGATAAGTTTGCAAATATAAATTAGTAATTTGTAAAACCTGTTTAGAGAATACTTTTATACAAATGTTGTGGTGTAACTAGAACGCTTGTGCATATATTTTCATAATATGCAATTATACCATGAAAAATAAATGTAAAAAAAGCTCATAAAATAAAATAAAAATAAAAGTAAATAAAAATTTACAATTATGTTTGCACATTAGATACTCCAGTCTTGGCCAGCTTTATAACTATAAACAAGTACAGGGCAAATATGTTCACTGTATGAATCATTCTGCATTGTATGAACTTTATAAATGAGCCCAGTGACAAAGGAGTCTCACACTCCCAGTGTAAAAACATTTCTGCATGTACACAGAAATAGAAATAGAGAAGAAATAATAAAAACATAATCTGTTAATTAAAATGTCACTTAGCTGGCAGTATTTATTTGCTATCATGAAGGTAATAGGATTGGGCCGCAGTTTGTCAATTCACTTAAAGCTTATCATTTAACTAAAGGCCAACTTAACCTACACAATTTCCTTAGGCCATATCAGCAAACAATGTGGTACACGGCAGGGATGCACACTGTCCACATCTTTATTTGCCCTAGCCATGAAGCCAGTAGTGTGAACCAAAACAAAACTTTTTTTCATAACTTCTTGGACTGGCATTGTATGAAAATGGTTTTATTGCCAGAATCCAATATCTCACCTGCACCTGTCACACTTTTGTGTTGCATTGGTTTGGTGATTACATATTTAAAAATCCCTTATACATAGGCATACCAATAAAAGTACTATTACCAGATCTTCATACCTCTTGTCCAAAATCAACGACTTCATATGGCAGCATAAACACCCCCAAATCTTGAAACAAATACTGTATCTGCAATGGAGGTCTTTCAGTCCCAAATGTGATAAAGTATTATCGGTCTGAATAGCTCAACTGGGCCACCACACATACACACGGTAACCCATGTCCCATGCTGGGTTCAAATTGAGGATGAGTTACTCTACCCATACTCAACATATCAAGTACTATGACTATAAACATACCTATCCAGAATTAGAAAATTACATTGTACACAGTGTCACATTAAAACTAAGTTATAATAAAGAAAAGAAAAAAAGAGAAAAGGAACCTTGTTTGGTAACTGTATCAAACACTATACCTCCGTAGTTCACCCACTTCTCTCCAAATATAGTTTCAGTTTGTTGTGCAATTTAAAAAGGGAAACCTTGATTGTTACAATAACCCAAACAGAAACTATGTTGGTGATCTTTAAAATGAACTGATAACACAAGATTAACTCGTTACAAAGTTATCAGTTCATTTTAAAGATCACCAACATAGTTTCTGTTTGGGTTATTGTAACAATCAAGGTTTCCCTTTTTAAATTGCACAACAAACTGAAACTATACTTGGAGAGAAGTGGGTGAACTACGGAGGTATAGTGTTTGATACAGTTACCAAACAAGGTTCCTTTTCTCTTTTTTTCTTTTCTTTATTATAACTAACCGATACCTTGTGTGACTGTAGAGTCTGAGTATTCATTTATTGTCGTAAGAGTTAATTTTCCTTCTAATAAAACATTAAAACTAAGTTGACTACATCTGCATCACCTGCACCTGTCACACTTTTGTTTTGCATTGGTTTGGTGATTACATATTTAAAAATCCCTTATACATAGGCATACAAGGAATCACTCATGGGATGCATATGAAAACAATTCAGAAATATATTATTTATATGTTGTTTACCATTTAATACAAAGATTTTGACACTTACCTCTCTCCATTGCTTACTTTCTACACCCTGCGTGTACAAGACACACACTGCAAAAAACAAAACAAAAAACAAAGATAAGTTCTGCAGAATATAAGCATACCAATTTCTACATTAAACTAATTATAAAATCACCTTGCTTTGAAAGTCACATCCGATACAGAGCACAAGTGGAAAACAAAGATGGAACGCAAGGAGGAAGGGAAACTTCATACCATACTTGACAATGAAGGACTCTATTTGGGAACTGGGTGACAACTTACTGTAACCTTGCGCTGACCAAAGTATTTTTATTGTCGCCGGTGTCAGAACTGTCTTCAGCAGCAAACATATTCGCCTCCGGCGAAACACAGAAATTTGCCGCAAATTCGCGCCTGGCGAATAAATTCGTCCATCAATACCAATCAACCTTACTGGGCTAGATTTTTGTTTTGTCATTCCCCTATCTCTGTGGTGTTATTGTACTTTCTTTTACCGTCATACAATGGGCATATTATCTAGAATGCTCTCAACCTAAATATAGTTATACTGTATATACAGTTGTGTAATTTGTTGAAAACTGCTTTAATTCCTGCTGATAAACAAACACATACAGTAAAAGAATGTTTAGCTAACATTTCCACTGTGACAGTGTGTAACTCTGAGAATAAAGATTTACTTCTTCCCACTAACTACTAATTGTTTTTAACCTTAGTCTGGACTCTGAGCTCAAGAGGCAACTAACCACATATTAAGTATAACTTACCTTTCTCATCTCCCAGGATTTTATTGCCTTATTCAATTTTAGATTGTACCACAGAGCTAGATGTAATTCAATAAGAAAAACATATCTCACTGTTTATATCATTAAAGGTCAGATCAATGAGAAACATTGCTGTATGTTTATCATGTGAACACTCATTGAGGCAAAAAAAAAAATTCTCCAATTTTATGTCTATGAAGATTCTCATTTATCCAGGTCATAATAGACAATATGTAGTAGAATCAAGTCAAAGGCAACTGGACATTTGGAGATTTCTTAAAAAATGTTTCACCACTCATTCGAGTTACTTCTTCAGTTCAACTGAAGTGGTAGGGAATTCCCCGGCATTTAAACCTTTGAGGGTAGCCACAGAAATCCAATCACAATGGTTCAATTGAACTTCAGTAAATTGTTGGCTGAAACTCACAAATGTGTGAAAGTGTGATCCAGTCACAATGGTACCATGATTTTTATTGAGGCAGGAGTTAATCTTTCAATGTGCATGACTGAAAGTGTGAATAGTTGTGAAGCCACCAGGGTAAGGATATCAAAGCAGCATTGTATGTTGATGACAAGTGGTGTCACAGGTCACCTACTCTGTACAGGGATGGTTTTCTAGTCTGTCATAAATGGCCCCTTTCACACCTCTTTCAAACTATCTGTCCTCTCTGTCAAAAAAATACACATTGCTGTCCCATTTCTTTGAGCTGTAGATAGACTGCTGAGTCTTTAGGAGTTACAGTGCTACGCAATATGTTGTCGCTATATAAATACATGTTAATAATAGGAATTCGCCCTTCTATGTTGGGTCATTCTCTTACAGAGTGGTTGATTTGTCTCCCTGATGTATAATCTGAGTACTCTTCACTTCCATTTTTTTCCCATAGACTTATGCAGTTTTTTCATGTGATATAGGGCCAGAGTCAATTTAGTGAGAAAAAGGTTTATTACATGAAAACCCATGGACAAAATTCAATTTGAGAAGCATTTAAATTCAGAAAAACTTATTGATGTCTATGGGAAATTGAATTAGGAGAAAAGTTTTTTCTCCTCGAATTGAATCTCATCCGTGAGTTTTCATTTGATAAACCATGAGATCACTTTTTCTCACTGAATTGAATCTGGCCCAAAGAGTTTGACTACAGATGGTGTTTTTTCATGCTCTCTATATACTGAAAGATACATTAGTATAAAGATAGTATTAGTACAAATACGTAAAAATTTGACCATATTAAACTGAGAGGCAGATTTATCAAAGTTGAAATTAGTTTTCCATGACAAGGCATGCCAGTAGCATTTACTGCCTCTGCTACTTCTTGCCACTGGTTCTGCAAGCATGCATGCTGATAGTACTAAGCTCCAATAATTAGTCTCATGCTGCATTATCCTAATAGGTAAATGAAGTCCCAATGCTTGATCTCTCCTTAGCACTGTACCAATCAGTCAGAATAATGGAGACAAATCATTTGCTTTCTCTGATGTCATCATTTTGTTATGATATATTAGTTATGACAGAAGAAAAAGTAGTTGGATTTAACTATTTTTTGAATATGTCATCCCCAACAGCTGTTTCTGGTGCGCCCAGCCACCCACTTTTAGGACAAATGGAAGAGTCTACTAGACTGTATAGCATTCCCTGTGTTCCAAAAAAGTAGCTTGGGCCACTTAAATTTCTTATTTGGAACTTGTGAGTGCATTAATTTGCAGAATTATTTCAGAGAAATTTCTGATAAATTTGTACAAATTGGTAAATCCTTTACAATTTGTGGGAGGGGGAAATTACAAATTGCTGAGATTTCCCATGGGTCCATTAAATTAACCAGTGGTAGATATAACAAATCCAAAGAATTCTATAGAAGATTTTTAAGGCTTTTCAAGTGCTTATTTCCTTTCATGTGCTTATGATGTTCTGCACTTGGAAAATGCTAGAATGTTATTGAGGCAAACAATAACAAATATGTCATTTACAAAGTGTTAAACATCTGCTCTAGTGTTACAGAGACTGAATGATTACTAACATTTTGAAGTGACCATATATAGATCATCATCATCATACTTTTAGTACACTCCCTACATTATAAGGTCCATTTAAGGTCAATATAATGCTATAATTGGTAGTAACCAGTAGAGGGATGAATGTAAAGTTCTTTTGTGAAAGTGTTTAGTTGCTCCGGGAAGTAATGAAGTAAAAAATGATAAATTCTATGTGGTGGCAAAACATTGGTTGATTGTTCAACAAATATGTCCGAAAACCCATGATACAGATGTAGAATTAATGACAAACATGGATCCATGGACTGTGTAACAGACAGGAATTTGTGAGAATTAGTTAGCTGAAAAGGAAATTATTAGAAGGCTCCAACATAACACCAGAGTGACTGGACATAAATAAGTATTTCTTTAACTGCACATGTCCAGAGAAAATTGAGAAATCATCAGTTTATATTGTTATAATGGACTTCATGATAAAATAATATTGGTGAAAGAGACTAGGTATCCAAGCTAGCCTTTGGAAACATGGCTATGCTAAACAAAAGAAAGGTTTGGAAGACAGTTAGGGGCAGATTAACTAAGGGTCGAATTTGAAGTTAAAAAACTAGAAATTCTATTCTCGAATTGAAATCCCTCGACTTCGAATATCGAAGTCGAGGAATTTTTAACGTATTTGGTCGATCGAATAAAAATCATTCCATCAAACTATTAAATCGTTCGATTCAATCAATTTTTAGCGATCGATCGAAGGATTTTTATTCAACCAAAAAAAACTTAGAAAAGTGCTTTTGAAGGTCACTTTAAGCTAACATTGCACTTCGGTAGCTTTAATTTGAAGTCGAAGGTTTTTTGTAAGTATGAAGTCGAAGATTTTTTTAAAGAGACAGTACTTTGATTATCGAATGGTCGAACAATTTTTACTTTGAATCATTCGAATCGAAGTCGAATGGTCGAATATAGTCTACTCGATGGTCGAAGTACCCAAAAATTTACTTCGAAATTCGAACTTTTTGAAATTCGAACCATGATTCGAGCTTAGTAAATCTGCCCCTTGGTGTTACTAAAACAAACTAAGAACATTGTTATCTTCTCAGACTGAATTCTTGTAAAGCCTGCTGACCATCTCCAAGGAAAACTAGTTTAACAGGAATTGAGTATACCCGAAAGACCCACAGGATGCAGTGTATAGCGGCACCTAATAGATGGTATTCAGTACAGTACATACTGGAATTCATTGGATGCCTATGGGACATGAAGTATCTCATGGTTTTTAGCGACTACTGCTGGACAGTGTTTCATGCTGGATACAGGATGTGTACAAACAAACTGTAGTGGGAAACTGCCAGGTTGTCATGGAGTGCAAAGGGCTATAGCTGGAAGGTCCTCCATTTGGTGTACACACAGAAAAAAGGAATGAGGAACAGGTGATGTATCTGAAGAAACACTTTAAGGATAGCCACATAGACAAAACACGACATGCACACACACCAAGTCATTAGGTTAGAATAGTTAGAATATACCTAATAAATAAGCCTTGTATGTTTCCTTCATTATGAGATTTGATTTACATTGTGATAACCTGTTGTAATTGTGGTAGTAGTTAATTGTAAGAAGAATAAACTCTTATGTCCATAAGTTAAGAGTCCTTTATATATTGTCACAGGTATAGAAATATATGCTGGTCCAGAGTTAAGGGAAAGCCTGACAGGCTTACAGTCACAAACCCAGTATTTAGGGGGGCTTTTTAACATTGGCAGAACCAGACAGTAATCTATTCTTTTGAGATGCAGTGTAGAATCTAAAGGTGGCCATACACGGGCCGATAAAAGCTGCCGACAGACTGTATGGGGCCCCCGATGGGCTTCACCGATCGAGATCTGGCTGAAAGTCGGCCAGATCTCGATCGGATGGGACAAAACATCCCGTCGGATCGCCGCCGCCGCATCTATTCGTTGATGCTGTCCCGCGATCCGACCGCCCGTTAGGCATCGTTAGGATCCGATCGTTGGGCCCTAGGGCCCACGATCGGATCAGCCCGATATTGCCCACATATCGGAGGGAGATCCGCTCGTTTGGCAACATTGCCAAACGAGCGGATCTCTCAGTGTATTGGCACCTTAAGTCAGTACAGATGTACTGCATGGCCTTAAAAGTCTATCTTTAGAACTAGATCAGCAGATTAGGATTTTAAATTAGCAGTAAGATAGAAACTATAAGGAATTTTGCAGAAAATGCTACAGTTAGATGTGTGTAAAGAAAGTTTTAATGCA
Organism: Xenopus petersii; assembly: GCA_038501925.1. Classification (NCBI taxonomy): domain Eukaryota; kingdom Metazoa; phylum Chordata; class Amphibia; order Anura; family Pipidae; genus Xenopus; species Xenopus petersii. Next base: position 122,879,005 of record CM076674.1, read on the forward strand.
TTAGAATTGTTAAATGATATGTTGCACCAATTTGAAATATGCTAATAGTAAAATAGGAAAGCATTGCATAAGAAAAGGAAATATGTTGATAATTTAGCACAACTTGTTTCTCAGTTTAAAACATCATTAGAAAAAAGTAAATGTAACATTGTACCTGACAACAACAAAGAGCATATTTCCCCTGAAAATTTTACATTTTGTCCTATGTGTCATCTTAACAAAAAATAAATTGTTGATGAGATGTGATATAAATATCAGAATAGTTTTCATACTGTGACAGAGTGGGAAGACAATATATGTTTTGACCCTTTAAATATAGCACAAATTACATATCCAGTGATTAGTAGGCCAGACAGTAGTGTTAGACGCTCACCCTCAAGCAACTTACATAGCTGTTCATTTACAGTGGAAGAGCCCTATAAAAGATATGCTAGGGAGATAAAATCTCTCATTACTCCATTTAATTCCAGTCTTCACATGGTTTATAACCTTGTGATTTTTTAGCAATATGTGACTCAGTAAACTTTAGATGGTCAGACTGCCTGCTATATTTTGAGAATTTAGCTACCTGCTCACTACAGTAATACCTTACAACTAAGGAGCAGGATCATAGGTGGGCTGATAAAGAGGAACATAGCAATCCGATTTTAGCCCTTCCAGGGGTACCAGTTATTGATATGTCATTCTTTAATGATATTGTCCCTGGAGAAAATGAAGATGTGTTTGCTTTCTGTACAACTTATCACTCAATATATTGTATCTGACTTGGCAGGAAATTATGTAACCCATAATTACTGGCCTCAAAGAATCCCTAGTGTTTCCATAGGCATAGTGAGTCATAAAGAGAATTCCCAAATTGTGTAGGAAGGAAGTGCTTCCAACACGGGTTGCCACAAAGGTTGCTACTACAATAAATCTTGTTGACAAATATACAGAACCCTCACCAGTCACTTCTGAAAAATATTTAATATGCAATGAGGATGATTTTGAATTAAAAAGTATTAATGAACCTACAGAACTCCTCCAAAATATAATAAATATGCAAGACAACATTTCATCTTGTAAAAAAAGTGCAGAAAACATAGTAGCATCTTGTATGTACAGGATGGAATCATGAGTTAAATCAATCTGATAACACAATACCAGTGCTTGAATTGGGGCCTGATGCGGCGGGATGCCACTTCTTTTTTTTTCAACAAAATGCATCCAGTCAGGCGGGATGCTAGTGTCTAGCATACCGGAGCATTTTTTTTTTTTGCGCCAGACAGGCGGCATTCCGTCCAGCTGCATAATTGTCAGTTTCACATAGATAGGCTACATTTCCCGGCGGTGCCGAGTCACCACTTAAGCCAATTAGTGTGGAGCCGCCTCAGCAGGAGAGAGGCTTGGCCCTGGATATGCCTGTTCATACCGAGGCCAACAGCGTGGCTTCCAGATACGCATCCCTATCCCTCCTCCTCCCATCAACACCCTGCAGCCCGGGGTCGCCAGCACCCTCCTGTACAGCGGCTCCAAGTTCCGGGACCACCAGAAGAGCAAAGGCAACTCGTACGAATCGATGTGGAAGTAGTGCAGGTGAGCAGGACCGCCATCAGAAATCACAGGGCCCCATACCACAAAATTTCCTGGGCCCCCTGGGCTGCGCCCACCGCAAGCCCCACCTACAGGTCCACCCTCCCCACCACACAGGTCCGCCCCCCCCCCACCACCACAGTAAAAAAACAAAAAAAAATATTGGTGGCTAGGGTTCCCACATGTTAATAAAAATAAAAAGATATTGGTGGTCAGGGCCCCCCATAAAAAAAACATTTGTGGCCAGGCCCCCCATTAAAAAATATTGGTGGCTAGGACCCCACATGAGCCAGGGCCCCTTAAACGTCCATGCCTTCCCAAAGTCAGCAGCTCTCAGAAAGATGGGCCCCCCTTACCCTCGGGCCCCCTACAACTCTCCCCCCTGTCCCCCCCTGATGGCTGCCCTGCAGGTGAGGCCCGGGCCCAGTCTTGATGGGAAAGAGTGTGGCCTGAGGAATGGAAACTGCTCTCTGACTGGGGCCCCCTATTTAGTCCTGCTGCTGGGTGTTCCCTTTAGTCCTGCTGGGCCCCAGGAGCAGCGGGTAGGGCATGTGTGCAGCAACTCCAGGCTGGGGGCTTAGTGGCTTAGTGGCTCTAAGGGAATGTGGTTGTGTGTGCCTCAATATGTGTGTGTGCCTCAGAGTGTGTGTGTGCTTCAGAGTGTGTGTGTGCCTCAGTGTGTGTGTGCCTCAGAGTGTGTGTGTGTGCCTTAGTGTGTGTGTATGTGTGTGTGTGTGCCTCAGAGTGTGTATGTGTGTGCCTCAGAGTGTGTGTGTATGTGCCTCAGTATGTGTGTATGTGCCACAGAGAGTGTGTGTGTGTGCCTCAGAGAGTCTGTGTGTGTCTGCCTCAGAGAGTGTGTGTGTGTGTGTGCCTCAATGTGTGTGTGTGCCTCAATGTGTGTGTGTGTGCCTCAGTGTGTGTGTGTGTGTGTGTGTGTGTGTGTGTCTGCCTCAGAGAGTGTGTGTGTATGTGCTTCAGTGTGTGTGTGTGTGTGTGTGTGTGTGTGTGTGTGTGCCTCAGACAGTGTGCCTCAGTGTGTGTGCCTCAGACAGTGTGCCTCAGTGTGTGTGCCTCAGGCAGTGTGCCTCAGTGTGTGTGTGCCTCAGGGGGAATCTAAAGAAAAGAGGGATGCCAGCTGAGTAATAAGAAGAGGTTGAGGAATATACAGTATAAAAAGAAAAGAAATGGTGGAAGAAAGAAATGCAAACAAGATAAATAGAGGAGCAGGAGCAAGAAAAAGATTTAAAAGAAAATAAAAGAAAAGAGCAGGGAACAAAAATATAAGGTTAGTAGCACTATATGTTTATATGCACGTATAATGTAGTTCTTTGCCCTGGGTGACTTCTGTTCAAGTTTATTGCAGAGTAGTGATGTAGCGAACTGCCGATTTGATGTTCGCGAACGCCGTTCGCGAACACCGGCAAAAAAGCGAACAGTTCGCGAACAGTTCGCGAACTTCGAACGCTCGATAAAATCGTTCGATCGAACGATCGAAGGATTTTATTCGTACGATCGAACGATTTTCGTTCGAATCGAACGATCGAAGCTATTCGATCGAATGATTTTAATTCAATCGAATGCTTATAATCGTTCGAACGAATGGAAATCGTTCGATTTTAGCGATCGAACGGTCGAATGGTCGAATGGTCGAACGAAATTTTACTTCGAATCGAACGCGAACACCAATTGGCGAACGTTGCGCGACGTTCGCGAACATTCGGCGGACGCGAACAGTCGAAGTTCGCGCGAACTAGTTCGCCGGCGAACAGTTCGCTACATCCCTATTGCAGAGTGCACATGCAACATGTCAAGCTTGACAAAGGTGGTTGGCCCGAAAAGATAAATATGAAGAGTTTCAAAATATTTTAGATTTTAGCACAGGCAATGTTATTTTCCCAGAGAAGATTCAACATGTTGTTCTAGAACCCAGTACAAAAACTTGTGATTATATAAATAGCATACAGGTCCAAGTAGTTGATACCGTAAATGATTTTAACCCTTCAAATGCCACAGAACATAGAATCCACGTTCTGTGGAAAGGTCTCTTTAAATGCCACAGAACATAGATTCTACGTTCTGCAGCACTTCCGGGTTTGGAAGTGGAGGAGCGGCTTCTAGAGCCACTCGCTCCATTCCTCTTTGATCCCCCGCCCCTAGGCAACGATCAGAGCAGGGGATCTAGTGGCCCCTTGGGCATGATCGCCCAGGCAGGGCCAGAACTAGGGGTAGCAGCTGTCTAGGATGCAACAATCGGAGGGCGCTGGGCAGCTACCTCTTCTGCCTACCCCCTATACTGGACCTGGTACTAGACCTGTGAGTGAACGCCGGTACTGTGCCTCTACGCGCATGCGTGCACAAATGCCTCGATGTGCATTGGCATGCGAACACCTCTTCGTGCAAGCGCACATGAACGCCTCGACTGTGCATGTGTGTGCAAATGGCACTACCAAGCAAGCGCGCCCGAATGCCGCTACTGCACATGCACGCAAACGCAGCTACCAGCGAGACAGGAATGGGGGGCGATCTGGCTAGCTGGTCTGCCTAGGGGGGCCAGCCAGCCTGGCCCACCTCTGCGCCCAGGGGCGCCAAGGCAGCAACAGGCATGTGAGTCCTACGTGTCCTGCTGCTGCACACGCTTCTCCTCCTCACAGCGTGGGCCCCCGCAAGATTCAGACAAAAGTTGGCTGATCTCTTCTATCTTAGATTCATACTGCTGTCGCCTGAGGCAGCAACCCCGATGCCGCCCCCCTCTCTCGCTCTGTGCTTAAAAGTTTAGCATCAGAGTGGGTCAAAAGGGGCGGTATCACTAGTGCAATGAGCGTGTACTGCGCTTTCTGCACTAGCAGAGCCGAATTTCTGGTATAAAAACCTGAAATTCGGCTCTTAAAGTAACAGGAGGCGGCTTTTTGCCGCCCCTTGTAACTGGACATTCACTGCCGCCTGAGCTCACCTTGCTCCATGGCAGGAACGGTCCTGATATTTGCACACACTCACATATACATTTTTGGGGAATGGGGGGGTCACACACACTCGGGGGGGTCACACACACTTGCACACACACATAACATGCAATTTACCATTTGTACACACACATATGCACAAATGCTGTTTTATTGTTTTTTTGGGGTTTTTTCTTATCGTATCGTTGTTTTTTTGGCTAAAAAAAGTGTTCAGTTCACAGTATGCTGATACGTTATGAAATGTGTGGCATATAATGGGGTAAAATTCAAGCCTTGTAAAGATTTTCCGAAATTTTATCATTGAGCTTTCTGCTTAAGTACACCACTGGATGCTTTCCGCCGTTATAAATCTGGGAATACTTCCCCTAAACCCACATCTAATGCATCTGTCTGGACCACAAAGTCCTTCGAAACATCTGGGGAATACATACACATAATGCATCTTTGAGGGCCTGAAAATATTTTTCTGCCTCAGGGGACCCCTTGATCATGACTTGATCATGATTTGCAGCCAAGGTGGCAAAATGATGAATAAACCGCCTGTAGTTGCCAGTGATACCCAGGAAGGCTCGAACCTGCTTCTTTTTAAGAGGGCATGGCCACTGTTGAATGGCTGCTGTTTTATTTACCTGGGGTTTACCACACCTCTGCCAATGGTGTAATCTATATATTTGGTCTCCTCCAAACCAATGACACATTTCTTGGGGTTGACAGTAAGGCCTACTTTATTGAGGGCATCCAACACAGCCTGAACTCTGTGCAGATGAGAGTCCCAATCCGTACTGTGTATTACCACATCATCTAAGTATGCAGCCGCATACTCTTGCTGAGGTCTTAATATTCTATCCATAGCCCTTTGAAATAATTGGCATTTTATAGGCCAAAGGGTATTACTTTAAAGACTGGTACTGGAAAGAACCACAAGAAGTGACAAAAGCAGTCTTTTCCTTGGCCTGTTCAGATAATTGTATCTGTCAATACCCTTTTGTTAAATCAACAAAAGTCATCAGATACTGAGCAGTACCTAGCCTGTCTATTAGCTTTCGTCCCTAGGCATTGGGTAGGTGTTAAACTTGGACAATGAATTAAGCTTGCAAAAATCATTACAAAACTGCCAATTACCATCTGGCTTGGGAACAAGAACAATTGGGCTAGATCAGTCACTACTGGACTCTTCAATTATCCCTAACTCAAACATTTTTGCCACTTCATCAGCCACAGCTTTCCGTCTAGCTTCGGGAATCCTATAGGGTTTGAGTTTAACACGAACCCCTGGCTCAGTGACAATATCATGCTCAACAATGAGTCTTTCCTGGGAGGTCAGAGAAACTATCCCTATTCCTCATTAGGAATTTTTTAATTGTTCTGGCTTCCTCTTGCCAGGTTGGTATACCTTGTAATTTACCTCCCCAATTCTCTCCATGATTTCAAAGGGTCCCTGCCATTTTGCAAGGAACTTACTCTCTACTGTGGAGACCAAAACTAGTACTCTGTCTCCACGTATTTTAGCATTATGGTTGTATATCTTTTGTTGGGCAGTCTGGGCTTGGGCCAGGTTTTCTCTTACAATGGGCAAAGTTGAAGCAATTCTATCTTGTATCTGTGATATGTGTTCAATTACACTCCTGTAGGGTGTCACTTCCTCTTCCCAGGTTTCCTTGGCTATGTCTAAGAGCCCCCTCAGATGTCTCCCCTAGAGTAACTCAAATGCAGAATAACCTGTGGAGGACTGGGGAACTTCCCTAATAGCAAACATAAGATAGGGTAATAGGCAATCCCAGTTTTTCCCATCTTTGGCCATTACTTTTTTTGATATACTTTTTAGGGTCTTGTTGAACCGCTCCAAAAGACCATCTGTCTGAGGGTGGTAGACAGAGGTTCATAACTGTGACATTTTAAACAATTTACAGCGTTCCATAGTTACTCTGGACATAAAACTGGTACCCTGATCTGTGAGGATTTCTTTAGGGATCCCAACCCTACTGAATACATGAATCAATTCTTTGGCAATTATTTTTACAGAAGTGTTGTGCAAAGGAATAGCTTGTGGATAGCGAGTGGCATAGTCCATGATCAGATATATTGGTGACCCCAGGCAGATTTTAACAAAAGGCCCATCAGATCCATGGCTATCGCTCAATGGGTATTAATCAATAATTGGTAATAGGACTAGGGGACTACAAAAGTTTGACATTGGAGTGGAAATCTGGCAAACAGGACAGGACCCACAGTAATACTTTACCTGTTGATACACGCCAGGCCAAAAAAACCTCTGCAAAACTCTCAGTAGTTTTTTCCACACCCAAATATCCCCCATTACATAACCATGGGCAAGATCCAACACCATTTTCTGTATGGTTTGGGTACCACTAATTGTTCAATCACCTTATTTAATTTTTTTGATACTTGGTACAGTAGATCCCCTTTTAAAGCCGTATGAGGATAGGATAACCTGAGCCCTGGCTCAATAGGTTCCCCATCAATTACTTTCACATTTTCTCTAGCTTTTATAAGTATAGGATATTTTAGCTGTTCTGTACCAAAATTCCCTTTGTGTACATCCAAATCAGAAAAATCCACAACATTGTCATTATCACCTGACTCACTGGTTTCCCCACTAGGGTTTGAAACATAGTAGTTACATAGTTACATAGTTACGTAGTTAAATTGGGTTGAAAAAAGACAAAGTCCATCAAGTTCAACCCCTCCAAATGAAAACCCAGCATCCATACATACACCCCTCCCTACTTTTAATTAAATTCTATATACCCATACCTATACTAACTATAGAGCTTAGTATCACAATAGCCTTTGATATTATGTCTGTTCAAAAAATCATCCAAGCCATTCTTAAAGGCATTAACTGAATCAGCCATCACAACATCACCCAGCAGTGCATTCCACAACCTCACTTGTCCTGACTGTGAAGAACCCCCTACGTTGCTTCAAATGAAAGTTCTTTTATTCTAGTCTAAAGGGGTGGCCTCTGGAACATCTTCAGGTTCCTCCAAGTCTTCAGCTAATAGAGAGAAAGGGGAAGATGGGGTTTCCTGAGGAGAATCTTCTGAAGCTGTTACCTCTGAATTTTCTGTGGCTGCATGTCCTTCCACTACTACATCAGAGCAGGGGGAAACTGATTGATCCCAGAGATCCCAAAACTGGGGAAAATCCCTCCCAATTATAGCATCATGCAGAAGGTGTGGTACTATCCTTGCAGAGTGAGTCACTGTACCAAGGCCCGTTCTATATGTCAGGGTTGCCACATGATACTCCCGTGTGTCACCATGAATACAAACCACACCAACCCCTTTTTTCTGGAACTTAACAGGGCCTACTGAGTCTGCTTTTTCCAAAGTGACTAAGCTACCTTAGTCTTGCAATGCAAGCAATTGTTTCCACTCTCTCACTTTACAGATTTGTTTTTCTTGAACCGGCACCACAGTGCAGGCAACAGTAACAAGCAGGGACTGGTGTCTATTCCTGCAAGAAAAATCACATTGCATGGGATCATCAAGCAAAGGGAAATAAACCTAAGAATCTCAGACTTTCCAGTCTTAGATTGCCATCCTCCCGGGTTTTTGGCAAAAGTCTCTCCCTTTAAGGGTGATTTACTTTTACCACCCCCGGTGTCCCCATGAACAATCTTAACAGTTGCCAGAGTGTACCCCCTTTCAGGTGTGGAGCACGGAACAATGAGGGAGAGGTAACAAAGTTCTCAGCTGCAAAGTACCTTTCTACTAATTCCACAAGGTCATCTGCTGTCTTAGGGTCTTCATGGGTCACCCATTTGCACAGGGCAACAGGAAGTGATCTCAGGTAGCGATCCAGCACCATCCTCTCAATAATCGAGTCGGGGACTCCGGCTGCAACCACTTCCTCACCAGGTGGATCAGGTCAAACATCTGAGAGTGTGGAGCCTTGTCAAGGTGATAAGCCCATTGGGCATGAAGCACCAGGGTAACGCCAAGGCAAGCCAGAATCTTTCTTTTTTCAGTCTCTCATAATATTGGCAGTGACAGGGTCAAGGTCAAAATATGCTTTTTGCACTTCACCTGTTAGCAGAGGTGCCAAAAGACCAACTCTCTCTTTTGGCGGTCTGCTCAAATGTAGTGAGATATGCCTCTGGATCATCCTCTTATGTCATCTTTTAGAGAAAGCGGCTCACATTTTGATTTTGGTCACATTGCTATGGGCTACTGCAGGTAGCTCCTGGGTCTCTGTGACAATTGTTGGACCAATCCTGTCAGTACCTACCAGTCTGCATCTGCAGCTTCTGCTAGCTTTTGAAACATGGTGGTTGTCTGCTGCTGCAACTGTAGCGGGCTTCCACTTGCTGCTGTGCATGTTGCTGGGAGGCATTTGTTGCCTTCTGTTCAGCATTGGTTTGCTGAAGTGCAGCATTAGACAGCATTAACTGTTTCACTATCTCCTCCATGCTGCACAGTTATTAAGGGATCACTGCCCCTTTATTTCACAGTCTCTGTAATATTATACTGCCAAAGCACCCTCCACCATATGTATGAGCTTAGGTAGCTGAGATCCGCTTTCTGGGGGTAAAGCAGCCTATGTCAAAATCACAACTCATAAGAGGGTAGTCTCTTTCAGGCAGTTTATTTTCACTTGCAGCAAAACAACATAAACAGTTCAAAATAAACTCCTTGCCAATTAATGGGCTTCAAATTAATAAAGGTTAGTTTTCTCACTAACCAGGAGTAGGCCTACCGCCTGTCCCCCCAAAACAAATGAAAAGGAAGTACTTCAAAAGTTCCAACCTTGTAGTGATTCAAACATCTCTCTCTGTGCTCACACAGGCAGCTTCCTTGTTTCTATTCCCTCAGACTGAAGCTCTACACTCTGGCTTGAGCTGCCGTTTTAATTATCCACCAGAGATGCCTCAGGACAACACAAAACTGGACTAGCAGTCCGGGAACCAGACTGTTAGGAACCTGGGGCATAAATAAGCTCCGTCCTGGACTTTTCCAGGTATCTTAGACCTCACCACACTATGGGGCAAATTTACTAACCTCTGAAAATTCGCTAGCGATGGCTTTGCTCCCATCGCAACACTTTGCCAGGCGTAGATTCGTCAGGACAACGCTAATTCACTAAAATCCGAAGTTGCATCCAGGGCGCCAAATGCTGGCAAAGTTGAACTAGCGTTACTGCGGCAAGCAAATCGAAGTTGTGCTAGCGTTGCCTCATTTGCAAACGGCCAGAAGTTAAAGTTCAATGGACGTATATGTTTCGGCAAATACATTCCATTACACAAGCCCAGAAAACTTTAATAAAAGAAAATAGAGTTGTTATATTGCCCTACACATGAGCCCAGTGTATAGTTTATGTGCCATATGTTAGGAAATGTATGGGGGAAGCCGGTTACCCCAAAAAATTTCCATTTGCTAGAGCGCAAATTCACCAGGTGTTAGGGAGTGAAGTACCACTAGAGTCTATCTCCTTCTCTAGCGAAGTTATGCCAGCGACCATTAGTAAATTGGTGAAGTACCGAAATTATATCAGTCAATTACACTGGCGAATTTTTGCCCACGTTAGTCACTTTCGCCCTTTAGTAGATTTGCCCCTATGAGACAATTAGAAAGAACATCAGCAGATGAACAATTAGGCATTTTGTTCTATTTTGCATGGAATGATTTTTTGAAAAAAAATGTATGTCCTGTCAGTGCTGTATTTTCAATTAATGGATTATATATATATATATATATATATATATATATATATATATATATTTGACGTGTTAATGGTTCTATTGGTGAGATGTTAGATGTATGTGAGTTACCTTATCTATTTAGCAACTGTATTAAAGAGTCCTTAATCCATGAAATATAGTCTATATAAACTAACAATGCTTTAGATATACTGTATTTGATAACTGTCATGGATGAACTGATGTGTATGAATTAGTCCTGAAAGCTATTTTATTATATGTTATATGTATATGTGCAATATATTTTAAATAACAATAATCATACCTCCCAACTGTCCCGCATCACGCGGGACAGTCCCGATTTTGCCTGCCTGTCCCGCCGTCCCGGATAGTGGCTGTAGATGTCCCGCGTTTCGCTACGACCCGCGGGCCAAATGCGGGCCGATATCCATTAATTTTCCCGCAGCGTGCAAAAATCCCTCCCCCCTCTCAGCATCCAGAGTTTCCTACCAAGGCGTCATGATTGGGGGGCGGCACCTACAGTGCTTCACTGTAGACTCTGTGAAGCTTGTTCTAAACTCCGCCCTCCCCTCCCCGTGACTGGTGTTTAGTGTAGTGCGGGGAGGGAGAGGGAGCCGGTAAACAAACTGAAAGCATGGCTCCAGGCATTCCCCTTCAACACTGCTGCCTAACCTGGTCTGGATTTCCTGCATGATGTAATGAACTGTGAGTAAAACTGCTGGGTGCTTGTCTTGGGGGAGGGGTGGATTTAGTGAGGTTGCAGCCGGGCAAGGGAGTCAGTTACAGATCGAGTGTGTGAGTTACTGTGTGTGTATATGTGTGTTTGTGTGTGTATTTGTCTGTGTATGTATTTGTATTTGTCTGTGTGTGTGTGTGTGTATCTGTCTGTGTGTGTATTTGTCTGTGTGTGTCACTGTGTGTGTGTGTCACTGTCTGTATGTGTGTGTCGTGTGTATATGTATCACTGTATGTATGTGTGTCACTGTGTGTGTGTGTGTGTCTGTATGTGTGTTTGTATGTGTGTCACTGTGTGTGTGTCTGTATGTGTGTTTGTATGTGTGTCACTGTGTGTGTGTCTGTATGTGTGTCGTGTGTGTGTATGTGTCACTGTATGTATGTGTGTCACTGTGTGTGTGTGTGTGTCTGTATGTGTGTTTGTATGTGTGTCACTGTGTGTGTGTCTGTATGTGTGTCGTGTGTGTATGTGTCACTGTATGTGTATGTGTCACTGTATGTGTGTGTGTCACTGTGTGTGTGTGGGCACAGTCACTTCCCAGTGTGCAGCACTGGCTCCTAATTACTTGGCACTGAGGAGCGGCAGTGCAGAGCGAACAGGAATCCAGTCACGTGTCTCAGGGGGATACCATTATATGAGTAGGTTCCTCCCGCATGGGCAGTGTATAGGGAGCCGGGGATTCTCTGTTTTTTTCTCCCCCTGACTGATTGGGGGGCCGTTACCTTGGCTAGGCTCTGCAGGAGCCATTAGAAATCACGGGGCCCCATACAACAAAATCTTTGGGGCCCCCTGGGCCCTGATGACCAAGCTCCACCCCATATGCCGCCCACTCCACATCGCAGTTAAAAGACCACACAGACATCAGCGCTAAAAAAGTAAACCCCCCCACACACAAGTTATAAAAAGCTATTGATGGTCAGGGCCCCCTTATAAAACATTGGGGCCCCAAAAAAATGTTTTTTTTAAAAAACATTGGTGGCAGGGGCCCCCTTATAAGTTTAAAAAAACTTGGGGCCCCAAAAAAAAATGTAAAAAAAAACCTGAAAAAAAAAACATTGGTGGCAGGGGCCCCCTTATAAGTTAAAAACAAATTGGGGCCCCAAAAAAATTTAAAAAAAAAAGTTTTTTGAAAAAAAAAAGTTTTTTGAAAAAAAAAAGTGGCAGGGGCCCCCTTACAAGTTAAAAAAAATTGGGGCCCCCAAAAAAATGTTTTTTATAAAAAAACATTGGTGGCAGGGGCCCCCTTATAAGTTAAAAACAAATTGGGGCCCCAACAAAAAAAATTAAAAAAAAAAAAAAGTTTTTTGAAAAAAAAAAAGTGGCAGGGGCCCCCTTATAAGTTAAAAAAAATTGGGGCCCCAAAAAAGATTTAAAAAAAAAAGTTTTTTGAAAAAAAAAAAGTGGCAGGGGCCCCCTTTACAAGTTAAAAAAAATTGGGGCCCCCAAAAAATTTTTTTTTCGAAAAGCATCGGCTTCGGCTTTTCGGCACTTCCGCATTCGGCAAAGCAGAGGGAGGACGTACGGCTCGGGTGCTCGTAAGGGGGGCCCGGATCTTCAAAAAATGCAGCGCTGCCGGGCCCCCCTTCATGCCCGGGCCCGGTACGCTTGTCCCCCCTGTCCCCCCCTGATGGCGGCCCTGAGGCTCTGCTTCTGATTGGCACAATTTGGGCTGCTTTTCAAGTGACAGCAGCTCTTTAGCACAGGATGCCAATCTGCCAGAGCTGGTTTTGCGCGCCATATGTGTCAGTAGGGTTCAGTGTGACAGTGTACACTCAAGTCTACAGGTCCCAACACTAGAATTTGCTTTATGGCAGTGCCATGTGGGCTTACCTATGATGCATTGGGTTCAGGGCATAATGGCATTTGTAAACATTGGTGCTAAACAGTCAAGTCCAAGTGCAGTTGCTGAAAGCAATCAAACTGCAAATAGCTTGTTACCAGTTACAGTTCTGGGCAATTGCCCTGGTGCAGTTTAGCACCTGCCTTAGTAAATCAGCCCCCACGGTCTCTAAAGAAATGCCATAGTGTTACACTCACGTGAGCTTTTCTTTAGGGCTTTATAAACCACTTGCTGTTGTAGACACCTCTAATATCTGTACCTATCTGTATCTATCCATCTACAAGTACATTTCCCTGTGTGGCCTTACGTGTGCCATGTGTATGCGATTTGTTTGTATACAGTGTATTGTGCATTTGTTGCTTAGCACACCCTTCTTCAGGTGCCAAAAGGGCTGCTGTATGGTTCCATAGAAAGTTACCATATAGTGGGCTGGTATGGAGCTATTTGGGCCTCTGTGGACTTGGAATGGCAGGGCCTGTTAGTGTGTATGTGTTACTGTGTTTGTGTTTTGCACCACAACTTTATACATCACCTTAGTAGGGACTGCCATACAGCTCTCCCTGCCCATTTAAAGTGATACGGCTTACTTACAATTTGTAAAATTAACATGGTAATTAGGGGGTGTGGCCACAAAATGGGCGTGGTCACAAAAAAATTTGTCCCTCTTTTGATTTACAAAATGTTGGGAGGTATGCTATACAGTATATAATATTGTATAAGAAGGTATATTTTAACACACAGTAGTGGCAAATTACAGTGTGTGTGTGTATATATATATATATATATATATATATATATATATATATATATATATATATATATATATATAATAGTAAGTTATTATAATATTTACACTGTAAACATATTTTGTAGGTTTTTAAATAATTTTATAATTAAGATATATGTTTTTTTTTACAAACAGAGATATTATCACATGAAACAAGTTTTTAGACATCTAAGGGGTGTGAGTAGATTTACTCAACAATACACATGTGGATAGGTGTTACCTTTTACTCACTTATGTGTTTTACATATTGATATACTGATTGGACACTTGGGCTATTTAGTGAGCTGTCTCACTTCCTGTTTTCATCCTGATGACGGCTATATATATATATATATATATCTATCGGGGGGAATGAATTAAGCTGTGGTTATGATACAAATTTAAATCTAGTGTTTGAAACTCAGAGTTATAGAGTCCTCCTACTTTGATTGAAACTATGAGGGTAAATATGAGTAAATGTACGGGACCCAGAAACCAGTTCTTCATAAGGCTCCAAATGAGAAGATAGGTAATTTCCCATAGAGTAAATGCATATTTATGAAAAACAACGATATTGCAATGATATTTTTATATATTTGAATGTTCTGGCAGACTTAAGTTATGGAGAGAAATGATGCAAAGACAGTTTATTTTGAAAACCCTACATCCTAAGCATTGAGAACAATAAATCCCATGTACTTGCCCAACAATACTATTTCATGTGTTAAAAATTAAAATAATATACAAGATACCTACTTCACTGTAATGTTCAGCATATGTATACTATCTAAAATGGTATCTGAGGTTTATTTAATTCCCTATGCTGGTTGTAGTAGAGTTCAAAACTAGTTCATCTGTCTTTACCATACATACCTTATTCTGTGCTCCTGTAATCATAGAATACCTCAATTTTACTCCATTGGATTAATTATCATAGAACATTATCAAATGAAACTGATCAGATTGCTTTAAAGATATAACTTCTAGTTTAACTATTCTGTTAGTATGTTTGGGGCTTCATCTACTGTCAAAATTTTGTGAATTATTTTATGCAACTCTTGCATTTATTGTTGTGAGTTTTTTTTAATAATATAATTATACAGCTCAATCTGTTAATTATATATAGGTATGCAGCATCCAAGGCTAACCATATTATTGGTGAATTTAGCTACAGTATATAAGTACATATAAATTAGATACACGTGACATCAACTGTTCCTCCATTCCATGACAATATATGAACATCCATTTTCCCTTCAGACCAGAGCCCCATTTACAATATCACAGAGAATTCATCTATGCGCACGCACCAAGTCATTAGGTTAGAATAGTTAGAACTTACCTTATAAATAAGCCTTGTATGTTGTATGCTTCCTTCATTATGAGATTTTATTTGCATTGTGATAACTTATAACTTGTTGTAATTGTAGCAGTTAATTATAGGAAGAATAAACTCTAATGTCTATAAGATACTAGAGTCCTTTATATGTTGTCACAAGTATAGAAATATATGCTGGTCAAGAGTTAAGGGAAAGCCTGACAGGTTATAGTAGCTAACCCGGTATTTAGTGGGGCTTTTAACAAATATAATACAACGAGTACTATTTTCTGGGGTGGAGAGGGATCAGCTAATGTGCTGCAAAGGCTTCACAGAGTAAACATTAAGGGGCCGATTCACTAACTTTGAGTGAAGGATTCAAAGTAAAAAAACTTCGAATTTTGAAGTGTTTTTTAGGGCTACTTCGACCATCGACTATGATTTCGACTTTGAATCGAAGGATTCGAACCAAAAATCGCTTAACTATTCGACTATTCGATAGTCGAAGTACTGTCTCTTTAAGAAAAAACTTCGACCTCTTAGTTCGCCATCTAAAAGCTACCGAAGTCAATGTTAGTCTATGGGGAAGGTCCCCATAGGCTTTCCTACGTTTTTTCGGTCGAAGGATAATCCTTCGATCGTTGGATTAAAATCCTTCGAATCGTTCGATTCGAAGGATTTAATTGTTTGATGGAAGGATTATTCCTTCAATCATTCGATCAAATTATTTGCCCTAAAATCCTTCGACTTCGATATTTATTCAGCCCCTAAATGGAATAAAAAAAACTTTTCTCTTTACATCTCAAAATGTGCCGTAAATGTGTTGGTTTTGCACTAGCTCAAATTACAGAAATAATAGCACATCTGGGGTATTTTCCATTTGCGGCCCCTACAAGCCACATAGCCACACAGCCACACTGTAATTAGGTTAAACCTTTGTATTGTATTTGTATTTCAAACTGTTCAGTAGACCCCTGGCTTTCCTATTTAGAGTGTTTTATGTTGGTACCTATAGATATATGAGTAATAAGATGCTGTAGAGGCAGGTTTGGACAGGGCCAGGATGCCAGGAAAAAACAGTGGGCCCCCGGCTCTAGTGGGCCCCACCGACCCAGATCCGCCACCTAGATTTCTTCCTGTGGCTTCTGCCTCAGGGCCCCATTCAGACCCTGAGGGCTACTGCCTCAGGGCCTCCCATCTGGCAACTGCATTGCTGCTCATGTGCGCAAGGGCATACACACACATGCGCATCAGCACAGCTTTTTGCCGCGACCAAACAGTTCTGACGCGCATGCGTGAGTGTGCACATGCGCAGTGGGGGGAAGGGCTGCAGGACTGGAGTCAGTGAGGCAGCATCCCTCAGAGTTCGGAAGGGGGACCCGGAGGCAGAAGTCCCGGTGAGCCCAGGCCCCCCAGTCTGACCCAGTGTAGAGTGATTTTCTGAAATTTCATCAAAACCACTAAAAATAGTAAAGCTTTGTAAGTTGGCAGTTTGGAGTATTTACCCATTTTGGTTTTGGAGAATGTGAACTTTCAAAAATATATGGATTTCTTGCTTGAACTAAGGTCATTGGCTGTATGCCACATAAAATGCAGTATATATGATGATTTTGAAGTAGCTAAAAATAAATGATAGAAAATATGGGGTATATTATTTTGGGACCCATACATGCCACTTACTAATGTAAACCTATGTATAGTGGGCATCAAACTGTTCAGTGGTCCTGTGCAATTCAAATAATTTAGTATGTTACATCTTGGTACCTAATGACATTCGGGAAACTGGATGCTGCAAATTGTAAGCTGTTAGGAAAAAACTTTCCTCCTAATTCTGTTCCAGTTTTTTCCCCATAGACTTCAAAGGAGTTTTCATGTGATTAACAGTTAGTTTTTCTGAATCTAAATGTACCGTAATCTCACCAATGAGTAAGAAACGTAAGAAACCATTTTCTCACTGAATTGAATCTGGGCTATTGTCTAAAAATAATAATAATATCAATTAATATGTTGCATAATTACTTACTTGGATCTGACTTGGAAAATGTGTCTTTGTCCAGAAGATTTCTGAAAATATAAAAACAGTGACTTGTGTTAAATGTGTTAAAAACATCTTGTTACACCTGTTCTCTGTGTATTCCCTTAAATGGTGAGCAAAATCCAAACTCTCTGTAGATTTGCATTAAAATCATACTGACATTCTCTCATTAGTAAGGACCTTAATTAAATAGCATTAGGGCCTGCTGGAATTGTTTGCAGAAGTAAAAATAGTGTTTGTAACATAGTAACATAGTAAATTAGGTTGAAAAAAGACATACGTCCATCAAGTCCAACCTTTTTACTTTTTTTAACCTGCCTACCTGCCAGTTGATCCAGAGGAAGGCAAAAAACCCTATCTGAAGCCTCTCCAATTTGCCTCAGAGGGGGAAAAAATCCTTCCAAAATGATCCTTCCAGTCCCTGGATCAACTTGTACTATGAGCTATCTTCCATAACCCTGTATTCCTTCAGTTGCTAAAAAGCCATCCAATCCCTTTTTAAAGCTATCTAATGTATCAGCCAGTACAACTGTTTCAGGGAAAGAATTCCACATCTTCAAAGCTCTCACTGTAAAAAAAAAAAACCTTCGAAAGGCAGAACCACTTTTCTTCTAATTAGAATGGATGACCTTATGTCAGCTGGAAAGACCTACTGGTAAATAAAGCATTAGAGAGATTGCTATATGATCCCTTTATATATTTATACATAGTTATCATATTAACCCTTAGGCGCCTCTTCTCCAGAGTGCACATCCCCCATTTGGCCAGTCTTTCCTCATAGCTAAGATTTTCCATACCTTTTACCAGCTTAGTTGCCCTTCTCTGCTTCTCCGTTTGAGTGATGGGGACCAAAACTGTATGGCATATTCTAGATGGGGCCTTACCAGTGCTCTGAAGTGGAAGAAGGACCTCCTCCTCCCTTGAATCTATGCCCCTTTTAATATAGCTCAATATCTTATTTGCCCTTGATGCTGCTGACTGGCATTGCTTGCTACAGCCAAGTTTATCATCTACAAGGACTCCAAGGTCCTTTTCCATAATGGATTTGCCTAGTGCAGTCCCATTAAGGGTATAAGTGGCTTGGATATTTTTACATCCCAGGTGCATGTCTTTACATTTATCAACATTGAATCTCATTTGCCACTTAGCTGCCCAGATTGCAAGTTTGTCAAGATCATGTTGCAAGGATGAATTTTTTGGGCTGCATAGTTTTGTGTCATCTGCAAACACTGATACATTACTTACAATACCCTCCCCCAAGTCATTAATGAACACGTTAAATAAAAGTGGATCCAATACCAAGCCCTGAGGGACCCCACTAACAACCTTAATCCAAGTAGAGAATGTACCATTAAGAACCACCCTCTGTACCCGATCCTGTAGCCAGTTTCCTATCCATGTGCAAACGGCTTCATTAAACCTAATGGACCTTAGTTTAGAAAGTAGTCATTTGTGGGGCATGGTGTCAAACACTTTGGCAAAATCTAAATAGATCACATCTACTGCCCTGCCACTGGCAACATCTTACTTACCTCATCATAAAAAGCAATCAAATTTATCTGACATGCCTATCCTTCATAAAGCCATGCTTATTGCTGTTCATAATGCCATTCACTAGGACAACATTTTGAATGTGATCCCTTAACAAGCCTTCAAATAATTTGCTCACCACCGATGTCAAATTTACTGGCCTATAATTGCCAGACTGAGATCGTAATCCCTTTTTAAATATTGGAATGATGTCAGCTTTTCTCCAATCCATAGGGATCATACCAGATGAAAGCGAATCTGAGAAAATCAGAAATAGGGGCTTGTCTAAAACTAAACTAAGCTCTCTTAGAACCTGGGGGTGTATGCCATCAGGCCCTGGAGCCTTGTTTACATTACTTTTTATTAAAGCTTTATGGATCATATCCTGAGTCGGCCACTGACTAGATTGAGCTGAGCCATCAGTGCAGCTATGAAGTGAGCCTGGGAATTCAGACTCCTCTATTGTATACACAAAATAACTGATTTAGCACATTTGCCTTTTCTGTATCTGTTACAACCATACTGGTACCATTATTTAATGGAGCAACACTCTCAACCTGCATCTTTTTACTATTAATATATTTAAAAACTTCTTGGGGTTAGTCTTAGCCTCCACCGCAATGTACTCTTCATTTCATTTCTTTGCCTTCCGGATTGCTGATTTACAGCAATTATTATAGTGTTTATATTCATTAAATGCAGCTTCTGTCCCAACAGATTTGTAGTTTTAAATGCCTTTCTCTTCTTTCCTATTAACTTCTTTACTTCTATATAAAGCCACATAGGGTTAGAACTTCTACATTTACTCCTTAAGAGAATAAATTGAGAGCAGTAATGTTTTAATAACATTTTAAATGACAACCATTTCTGTTCTGTGCTTTTAGCTGAAAACATAATGCCCCAATCAATTCTCTGAAGGGCAGCCCTCAAGGCACTAAAATTAGCTTTTCTGAAATTCATGGTTTTTGTTGCCCCAGTGTATATTTGTTTTTTTGCACCAGACATTAAATGATATAACATTAGACTTGCTGCAGCAGCTAGGAAAAAAATATTACAACAATGGTTACATTTAGGGGCAGATTCACTACGGGTCAAATATCGAGGGTTAATTAACCCTCGATATTCGACTAGGAACTAAAATCCTTTGACTTCGAATATCGAAGTCGAAGGATTTAGCGCAGATAGTTCGATAAAACGATCGAAGGATAATTCCTTCAATCGAACGATTAAATCCTTTGAATCGAACAATTCAAAGGATTTTAATCCAACAATCGAAGGAATATCCTTTGATCAAAAAAAGTTAGCCAAGCCTATGGAGACCTTCACCATAGGCTAACATTGACTTCGGTAGCTTTTAGATGGCGAACTAGGGGGTCGAAGCTTTTTTTAAAGAGACAGTACTTCGACTATCGAATGGTCGAATAGTCGAACGATTTTTACTTCGAATCCTTCGATAGTCGTAGTCGAAGGTCGAAGTAGCCCATTTGATGGTCAAAGTAGCCCAAAAAAACCTTCGAAATTCGAAGTTTTTTAACTTCGAATCCTTCACTCGAAGTTAGTGAATCGGCCCCTTAGACTCCCCTTCCATATTGATGGTTAAATAAAAACTAGACCATTTATTCCATATGGCTTGGTTGGAAACAATAACCAAAAAAGAACACAACACAACAAAATTCTTTAACACCTGGACACCGTATATAATGACACTCCCACAACATACCAGAAATCTTGTGGTCTACGCGTTCAGACAAACCACATGGTATGACGAAGAAACACTTAGAGAACACCCACTTGTAGTGGAGTCATCCCAATACCTCGACAACTGGCAACGTGAACAAGAACTACTGACTTTCGTACCTCCCAGGAGCCATCAGATTAACAGACTGCTGGCAATCTACCCATTGAGTCCTACATAATACTATTTAATATATTATGAGCTGTATGTTTTGTATTGTACTTATATGTTATTGTAAATTCATTATTGGAAACTGTTGAACTTACATCATGCTTACTATAATTATTCACATTCCTGCATACTGAAAACAGTTTATATATGTTATAAATAAATAAAAACATGTTTGAAAAAAAAAAATGATATAACATTATGGTCACTATTACCCAGGGGTTCAATGCTATAAGTTCTGGGTCATTTGAGATCACTAGATCCAGAATAGCATTTTTCCTGGTTGGCTCCTCAACAACCTGTGCCATAAAATTGTCATTCAACAAGTTTATAAACTTGTTCCCTAACTGATCTGGCAGTACTATTGCTCCAGTCAATATCTGGGTTATTAAAATCCCCCATTATCATTACTTTACCCAAACTAGCAGCCTTTTCTATTTGCATCAGGAGCCTAGCGTCCTCCTCGTCACTTACATTAGGGGGTCTATAGCATACCCCTAAAATTAATTTGCTAGAATCTTTACAATTGGTAAAGAACTCCACCCATAAGACTTCTGCCCCCTCATTTTCTTACATAACCTCCTCCTTTATATATCTTATAAAAATCCTGCCTAACAAACAGACATACCCCTCCTCCTTTTCTATTGCCTCTGTCCCTCCGAAACAAAGTATAGCCGCTGATATTACCTGCCCAGTCATGTGACTCAATCAGCCATGTTTTGGCCACACCAATAACATCATATTTTCCCTCCAGCACCTCCAGCTCTCCCATTTTACCAGTCAGAATCCTTGCATTTACAAACATTCATTTAATACTGGTACCACAGTGAATAAATTACAAGTGGTCCTCCCTATCCTTAAACAGTACCCCCAACCAAATCTCCACGCCGATTTTCCCTCCCTTTGCCCACTATCTCATCTAACCTGTCTTCCACTGAATCTTTTACTGAATTCCCCCCCCCCACGCCTAGTTTAAAATCTCCTCCAACCGTCTAGCCATCTTTTCCCTCAAAACAGCTGCACCATCATCATTGAGGTGCAGCCCATCCCTAGCAAAGAGCCTGTAGCCGACTGAGAAATCAGCCAAGTTCTCCAAAAACCCAAAATCCTCCTCCCTACACCAACCTCTCAGCCATGCATTAATCTTCATAAGCTCCCGCTATCTTCTTAGTGATGCTCGTGGCACAGGTAATATCTCTGAGAAAATTACCTTGGAAGTCCTCGCCCTCAACTTTACACCTAGTTTTTTAAAATCGTTTTTGAGGACTTCACCACCTTGACTAACTTGGTCATTGTTACCTGTGTCTACAATTACTGCCAGGTCTTCCTCAGCCCCTCCCAATAATCTGTCCACTCATTCCACCACATGCTGAACCCTAGCACCAGGCAAGCAGCAGACTGTTCGGCATGAAGGGTCCTTATGGCAGATTACCCTATCCACCTTTCTAATAACTGAATCCCCTATAACTAGAACCTGCCTTTCCTTCCTTGCATTCCCCCCACCACCCGTATTAGAGCCACTGCCTCCCAGGGTGCTCGGAGAGTCAGCCTGCTCCATACACGCCAGTTCAAAGCTTTCCTCCCCAGCATCTTCAGCCAAAGTGGTGAATTTGCTGTTTTGGACAAGCTGTGGACCAGCCCCCCTACCCTTCTTCTCCTGACTGTCACTGGAGGATTCAACTGGAGGAGTATTACTAACGATGCATTTTGTAAAAAACATGTTTTCTCATGACAGAATCACTTTAATGATTGCTTTCTTTAGTATATACCAATTATTTTACCAAGATGTTTGTCATCATGCCACTTTAATAAATAAATGTTTGCTGGTGGTTTGGACTTGGTTTGGGCTTAAAGATTACAGAGCAGTTGTATCTTGGTGTTGTGCTACATGATTTTCTGTTGGGTCCAGTTTTATTTAATATGTTAATTTTGTCTTGGAAGAGGGGTTTCGAACCAGAATATCTGCATTTGCTGATGACAAGGAACTATATAGAACAAATTAATCTACACGGTTTGTCTTTTTTCCACAAGGTTTTTGACAGATTAGTAATCTACAGCTAAATTGGCAAATTTGATTCAATGTTCAATGGTAAATGTTCAAATAAACAAAAATTACCCTTTACAACAAGAACCATTCAATCTTTATAGAGCATGCATATGGTGCAATAAATGTAGATATATAATGTATGTAGACTGCACTCTGTTCAATAATGTGAAATGCACAAAAACTATTTGCATGCAGTAGAGTAAAGCTGAAAAAGGAGAAAAGATATACAGCAGAAAACAGATAAGCTATATAGTATACAATGGGATTCTTCAGAACTTATCTATCTACTGTGTATCCTGTGCTTAAATGGCTGCCCCCATTGCTACATAGCAGCTTGTTTATATAAACTATTGTTGTGTTTTCAAAGAAAACAGACAAGTTTTACCAGTCCAGGGCAACAGTACATTATATTGTTGGTCCTTTAAAACACTTTAATTTTTGGTGTTACAGCTCCTTTAAAGATGGAGATGTATCTAACTTGATCATTTAAGTGCAAGACAGCATTTTTTTCAGTGCTTATAGTTACTCCATCACACTATACCTCTAAAGTCATTATGTTACTGCACTGGTTTCGTTTATGTTATTTAGCTGTTTTAATTTTCACAGGGAACTTGGTGATTTATTTTGATTGTAGTAAAATTTTGAGACTAAAGCTTTGCATTCTTGGTATGGATGACTTTACTGCCTTGAATTTTAAAACTCAGCATGAGTAGGTGCACAACAAATTTCAGGTACAGGCTAGCGTGCTTTTATGGATCTTATACCAATAATGCTGGGTTTCTGACTAGAAATGTGGAGCCTTTGCAAGTTTATAAGACACGACTGAAGTTTCGGCTGGTACATAAGACCTGCAAGTGCGGCCTCATCATCTCTACAACTTTATATATCTTTACCTTGGACAGCACCCAGGCAACTGTGACCACCATATCGTGAGTGCCAATATCTACCTTTGTTAAATAAATAAATATATATATATATATATATATATATATATATATATATATATATATATATATATATATATATATATATATATATACCACTAGAAATCAAGTGCCAGGGTGCTGTTTTAACTTTTTAAAGACTTGGTGAGTGCTTTGCTATACAGACTAAGAAGAAATCAAGAAAGCCCTGTACTTAATGTCTGCTGTGAGTTGGTCTGGAGCTAAATCCAAGGCCCCTTAACCCCTTGCCGCCAGAGCCTGCCCAAGAGTGGGTAATCCAAAGCAGGGACCCTTATTCACCACACAGCACCAGCCACCACAGCCCCTACTCAACCCCTACTTTGTCCCCTGTTTCACATAATGACTCCTGACCAAACGGTCTCATAGGTTTTGTGCCCTCCTACTACATGTTAGGGGATGGGGCCCTAATGTTGCTGACAAAACGGGATCTGTTAAAAGTATGTGCCAGTGTTTTTTAAGCACGTTGTTAATAGCTGGCCATTGTTTGCAATTAGTACTGATAAAATGAGTAGGTTGCTCTCCTATTACATTCTTGACTCTAGACTGATTGAATAGATTGCTCCTGGGGTTTTTTAATGCCCTCAGATACGCCTTTTGAGTTAAAGCCTCTGGCTAACAAACGTGTTGTAAGTTCTGATGAGCGTCGTTTGAAAGTGACTGTATCTAAGCAGTTCCGTCGTAGTCTTATAAATTCACCCATCGGGATTCCTGTTTTAGTAGACAAAGGGTGATGGCTCTGAAAATGTAAAATAGAATTGTTGGCAGTAGCTTTTCGATATAGATTGGTAGATATGGTACCATTATCACACAAGTGATTGTGACATCGAGAAAATCGCTGCTGTGCTCACTAATGACGTGTGTTAATCTAATGTTGAGATCATTGTTATTTATAACACATAGAAATTCCTCAAGTAGCTCTCGCTTTCCAGTCCATAAAAAAATCAAATCGTCTTTATTGCAAAACAATACTGAAATATGTTGGGGAAAATGACACATCGTGTCTCCAAATACCCAAAATGCTTCCCACCATCCCATAAAAATGTTGACATATGTGGGTGCGAATGCTGCTCCCATTGCAATCCCTCTTATTCACAAATAAAACTTGTTGTTGAAAACAAAACAAGCAGCCTTGCCGGTTCCAGCCTCCGTGCCAGCAGCCTTGCTGGGTTCAGCCTGTGAGGACCTGTGTACCATGGCCTCTGGGCCCAAGCACAAAATATACTTCTAGACCTACAGTCCCTGCTGTGGGATCTGATAGTTCTGCTGCTCCAGATTCTACCAGTCTTGTTGATATTCGTGATGGTCTTCTGTCCTGGGCAATCCACCGCCTCTGCTGGTCCACCACCTGTAATGGGTGCCTGTGCTGGTCTGCCACCTGTAATGAGTGTCTCTGCTGGTCGTCCACCTGTAATGGGTGTCTGCTCTGCTCCCCCACCTGTAATGGGTACCTGCCTCAGTCCACCACTTGTAATGAGTGTGAAGGGGCCCTGTCTTGACTCCCAACTCTGGCAATGTTCCTGTCCTGGCTCCTGATTCTGGCTATGTACCTGTCTTGGCTCCTGACCATCGCGACTCCTCTGATCTGGCTCCTGACCCTGGTGACTCCTCCGATCTGTCTCACGACCCTGGCGACTTCTCTTTTCTGGCTCCTGGCCCTGGCGACTTCTCTGTTCTGGCTCCTGACTCTGGCAATGTTCCTATCCTGGCCCCTGACACTGGTGATGCTCTGCTCTTGAAACTGGCAATACTCCATTCCTGGCTCCTGAGTCTGATAATGCTCCTGGTCCTGACTTCCCTTCCACTCTGTCTCCTGGTCTTGGCTTCCCACCTGCTCTGGTTCCTGATTCTAATGTCTAGCCAATTTTTGGCTCATGTTTCTGGCAACTCATCTATTGTGGCTTCTGGATTGCTTAATTCAATTTCTAACAGACTTTGCTCTGGTTTGTCTTTTCAAATTTGTATACAGATCGGTTTCCAAGTTCATTTTACAATATAAATAGTTTATTTGATTCTAACTTGCAGAACTTTTCCAAAATACATTCTGGAAGTATCTTCTCACTTGTTTGTTGGACCTTCGCTGTTGGCTGCCTGTCCCAACGTTTGGATTGGACTTTGTTTTGCCTGCAGGTATCTCAGTTTATTCACTGGTTACTGTTTTGAAATTAAAGGAAGAAGAAAAAAGAACCTTGTCTGTGGCTGTATAGATTTTTCGTGAGTTCTCCGGTTTCTTAAACTGACCAAAGATTATCTCATTAACCAATTCTCACTACTTCAACCTGGTATCCTCTAGATCAACCAATAGCTCATGAGCAAAATGTTGCTCTCCAACCTCTTGGATGTTGCTCCCAGTGGCCTCAAAGCAGGTGATTATTTTTGAATTCCTGGTGTGGAGGCAAGTTTTCGTTGCATAAAAACCAGGTGCACTGTAGAACAGAGCCTTAATCTAGTTTTACAATCCACATAGGGTTACCAAATGGCCAATTACAGTACTTATTTGGCACCCCAAGACCATTTTTCATGCTAGTGTTGCTCCTCATCTCCTTTTACTTCTGAATGTTGCTCATGGGTTCAAAAGGTTGGGGATCCCTGCTCTAGATTCAAGATCAATTATCCCACAATAGTCACTTATCAGATTAACCCAATGAACTTTCAATTAATTTCAACACCACCCCAATCAATTTCACTTATAAATTAGGTATAAATATAAAGTGCCACGTGCTAAAGTTTCACATCCATGCCATCATTCTTATTTGATATCTTAAAGAATTTTCTTGATTAATTAATTATAAACTAAAGCTCTAGGTACTTGTATTCCACTACAGTGTAACAATTAATTCACAACTGATTATTTTAATTAAAGTGCAAGGTGCTTAAGTTTCCACACTGTGTGATCAATTCCACTCCTCAAGTGTTACAGGATCTCTACTTAAAAATCAATACCCAAACAATTATAATAAATTCAACAGTCTAATATCCTTCAATCAATTCTTCAATATCTAAAATAATAATTAACTTTTTAGGCTCCTGTGATAATTAATTTGACTTAACTGCGTGTCATGGCTTATTGCCGGTAATTAATTAATTCCAAATTGTTCAGTGCTTATGTGATTTGCTTAAAAAGTTTTTCATAAAATAATCCCCTTAGTTCTTTAAATATAAAGTGACCAGTGCATTAAAAAATTCGATCAATCCAGAATTGATATCAAGTTACTCCTTAGTTAAGGACAAGAATTTGGAAAGTTTATAGTTGGTGGAGCTGCTCCCATAGAGTCTATCTTAAATTTTTTCTAATCCCTGGTAGCACCACAAAGTGGGAGAACGGCAGAGACTGAAGGGCTGCGGTCTTGGTTATTACCTTCCCTAACGTCTATAAAGGAGAAGCTATTTACCCTATAAAACCGCAAACCCAGCAGCTCTTGGAAAGAAAATAGATTTATAAAACTCCGCCTTCCGCCTCTCCCAGTGTTCATGTAATACTTCTGCCCTCACATAGCGGGTAATGATATTACTGGCGTGACGATCCACTAAGGATGTCTAACCTATTCTAGTTAAATAAATGCTGTAAATAAATTATTTTCATGTATACCATATGGGGAGACTGTATTGAGATTGAATATCCAATAGCTTTCCCTTTTTATGAGTTCTTGCTCCAAATTGCCTTTCCTAATTCCTAGGTTCACCTGTTCTATGATCCAAAACTGTAGTTTTTGGAATCTGAGTTGTGGAATTGCCTGAAATGTTGTGCCACAGATTAAAGGGTTTTTTCTGTTTTAATATCGTTTTCAGTATTTCTGATGGTACTGCAATGTTTCTGAATACGCTGTTTTACCATCTGGGTGGTCATCCCCACATATCTTAAATCACAGGGACACTCAATACAATAAATTGCTCCTTTGGTTTTGCAATTTAAATAATTTGGTATCTGTCTTTCTTTATACCAAATCTATCCTGAAAATTTTTCTTTCTCACCTTTTGGTTGTACGTGTTACAGTCACCACAGGGATAAGACCCTTTCATTTTATCTGTTGTTTTTTTATTTCCAAAATGGCTGTGGCATTAAATCTTTAAGATTGGGGCTTCTTTTATAGCAGACCTGTACCTGATCTGGTAGGATAGATTCTAATGTCATCCATCATTAGGATATTCCATTGTTTATTTGAAATATCTCGGATGTCCTCACTACTGGTATTAAAGGTACTTATGAACCTTATATTATTACCATCTAATGGTTTCTCTTTTTTACCAGTAGGGATTGTCTTTCCATATATAATGCTCTATGGTAGGCATTTTTCAGTTGTTTACTGGAATATCCTTCAATCTGCTTTTTAATTCTTTGGTTTGCGCATTAAAGTCAGCTTGTGTGGTGCAATTCTGTCTCAGTCTTAAAAATTCTCCTGTAGGTAAGGCCTTTTTCACATTATTTGGATGGAATCTAGAATGACTTAATAGGGAGCTAGTAGCTGTTTCGTTTCTATTATTTGTAGTGATTAATTCTCCTCCATCTCCCCTGTTTATGTTTAGATCTAGAAAGGAGACTTCATTTTCTGAGATCTGAGATGTTAATTTGATATTCCAATCATTGGTGTTGGTTAATTCTTCCAAGAAACGTGTCAATTCTACATATGTCCCTTGCCAAATGATTAGGATACTGTTGATGTATCTGAGCATTTTCTAATATGTTTGTGATATTTTGTAAATTTCTCACCAAAAACTATGGTTTCTTTCCATCTGCCTAGAAATAAATTTGCGTAAGTTGGTGCACAAGCCATACCCACTGCAGTCCTTTGAGTCTGGAAAAAGAATTGACCATTAAAGGTGAAGTAATTGTAACACAGGACAAATCGTAATCGTTTGCATATAAATTCTATTTGATCACCTGACTTGTCATTTGTTTTTGATAAGAAATATCGCACAGACTCAATACCTAATTCATGTCCAATGGGTGTATATAGGGATTTGACATCGAGTGTAATTAATAGGTTGTTGGATTGTGTGAGTTCCATATTTTCAATATGAACCAAAACATCCATTGTGTCTCTAGCATAGGACATGAGGGACTCAACCATTGGATTCAGGACGAGATCTAAATACTGGCTGGCTTTTTCAGACAAATTTCCATTACCAGATACTATGAGTCTCCCTGGAGGTTTTTCTAATCTTTTATGTACTTTGGGCAATAAATAGAATGTTGCAACTCTAGGGTGCTCGACTTTCAGGAATTGATATTCCTTTTTGCTTATTAATAAATCTCTTTGAGCTTCTTTTAATATTCTGTTGTAAATTTCAATAAAATTCTCTGTTGGATCACCTAGTATTTTTTATTTTTATAACTGGCTGACTTTAATTGTTACTGTTTTGCACCTTGTTTCATTAAATCTTTACTTTTTCATGGCTTCCAAACTCTGTTCTCCTCTTTATGGTTATACACCGGGTTATCCAGTATACAGACTCCCTTCTTCCTATTTGTCCTCTATGTGACATCTGCTCTACCACAGACAAACTAATCTCCTGAAATGATTTCTCACCTTCATTAATGTAAATCTCTGCTGGAAAAACATACGCCCCGCATAGTAGCCTTTCAAGGCAACTTTGGCCATCTTTGCAAAGCACAGGCAATGTGTATGGTTTTTCCACGAGTGATTTACATTTATGCAGATGGAAGTTATTTTTAAGGAGATTACTTGTCCACAAATCTCTTTGTGTGTCTTAGCCCTAAGAGCACTGACAAGCCCCCGATAAGTTGGATCTTAGGAAAGGTAAGGGCTTGTTATTCAAAGGTAAATGCAGAAGATACTTGGTGTGACCCCAGTGTGTGACTGTGACTTAGGGCAGGAGCACCTGACACTCATTAGATGTGTTATTTCCACTGAAAATGCCTTGTTTTTAATAAAGCCGTTATTTTTTACCTGTAGTTGCTGCTTTGCTGATGTGATTAATTCTTTTTATGGAGGGTAATGCCTGAGAGCACCCCTGAAAATGTACTGAACTGGAATTAAGGGCATGCAAGCATTTAATGGTTAGTTTGTAGCAGCTTTACCTTTTACTGGGACTATAGTAGCTATGTTTTTTATTTATTTTTTTTCTGCTATACCCTTTTTATTTTGCATTGATTTTGCACACTAAAGCCTTCTCTCAAGAATTGGCCCAATGTTATGTACAGAGCTATAGCACAACCCTTCCTTCTCCACTTTTAAAATCTCCCCAGACCCACTGAATTATTTGTTGCTGCTCTGATTAGCATGGAAAAATAAATATTCATTTGAGAGCCAACACAAATGGCTGGAACTGATGTTCACAGCGCAACTTATTCAGATCAAGTGATAACACTAAATTAAGACTAACACAAACACTTGAAAATATTCCTAAATTGTGTTTAAATGAATGTGTAATTTTTATACAGCAACATGTGA
Organism: Xenopus petersii; assembly: GCA_038501925.1. Lineage (NCBI taxonomy): Eukaryota > Metazoa > Chordata > Amphibia > Anura > Pipidae > Xenopus > Xenopus petersii. Next base: position 122,908,773 of record CM076674.1, read on the forward strand.
ATGACAACGTCCCTATTGAGGCTGAAAGACCAAAGATTACACATAAAGAAAATAAGGAATTCTTTATCACTTGCCCAATCAATAAATTAAATTTCAGTCCTGTTGACTCAAACACAAATTTTGAGAACAAATATTAAATCATCTTATTTTAGAAAAGTATAAAAAGTACTTGGTTTTAAGAGCCCCAAGTTCACATCTAATGCTTCTTTTGTACCTAGGTCTCAGTCATGCGGTGCATTTTCTCCACGGATGTGGATGTGCCAGAATTTTTATTTCCTGAAGTCGGTAATCCTCGAATAAATCTGGCTTACTTGTAAAATATACAAAATTTAGATTTGTGTATGTTACAAAATGCCATTTTAGTTAAAGAAGTGACTATATTCCAACTCAGAATTTTGTGGTGTAAAATATATATATATATATATATATATATATATATATATATATATATATATATGTGTGTGTTTTACACCACAAATTTTTGAGTTGTAATATCCAAAAGTATCCCTTCCTCCAATCCCAATTCTTACTTTTTCCTTGTACTACCACAAATGTTATATTACTTTAACTGTACAATGTGTAACAGGAGCAAAAAAAAACACGGACATCATGTCTTCAGACAAAACACAGTTTTATGTCACCAAGCCTTTCCCAACATAAAGTCACAGCGCTTCAACATTGCGCATTCAAAAGTTTTCCTCCTCTCTCACCATTCAGAGCGACTTCCACTCTCTGAGGGTTCAGGCATTTGGCTAAGCCCTTCTGACTTTCCCCTCCAGGGACACAAATTCACCAGCTTCTGGCCTGGCTCACCATCTGCCACACCTCCCTCCAACACAAAGGAGGTATTCAGGGAGCCTTGAGGTGTAATCTCATCTCTTTTATTTGCTGCTCACCTGTAGCAACTACCTGTAGTTGGTCAGCTGAAAACACTCAATGTTCCCCTCCATTCACTCCAGGGACCCATTTATCTGGCTTTTCCTGAGCCAGCAAACAGACACAGTGATACCTGCTGCAATATCCCTGGAGTTAACTGTTTACCAGTTTAACACTGGTGAAAAAAATGTAATCATGATCTTTTCCAGCACATCTCTTACAAATTATATAATGTTACTGATACACCTGTTCTTGTCTACACAGTGCAGTACCAGTCAATGATGCTGGAAGTTAATACACTAGGGTGCAAATTTATCAACATTCAAATTCACTGTTTTACCACAATTCTTTTTTTTGTGAAAAATAATTATTTTTGAGATTTATTAAGAGTGTAACCCTAATTTGGTTACTTTCTCTTTAAATCACAATTTAACCTTGGAAATCCAGGGGCCTTGAGTCCCTTTTGCATATGAAAAGTACTGGGACCTGGGGTTTACAGTGTAGTGCCTCCACCTAGGGAACACTGAGGAGTACACCTCAGGAAACTTCCACTAAGAAAATTAAACACAGTTTGCAATTGAAACAGATATAAACTTTATATAAACAGTAGTAAAAAGAACTTGGGCAATCTAATACACAATACACTTCTGCACTGGGGATACATGGGACACTACCAATTCCTAACTCACTGTTCGGTACCTGACTGTCTCTCCAACACAATCCGTTTTATTATCAAAGTCCCAATCCTCTGGAAAGGGTTAATAACCACACAGTTCAGTTCAACTGAAATGTCCCTTCCCCAAAGCTCTTATACCCCAGGTAGCGCTACCTTTCCTAAAAGTACTTCTCCCTTTGGAACTTAGCAGTCGCTCCCACATGGCAGGTAAATGCTCAAGACCTGTCTTCAAATTGGGGTTCCATGCTTGTATCCTTGCCAATATCCTCCCTTGGGTGGCTCACTCACCGACGTGCTCTCAGAGGCAATCACACTGGAGATTACAGGCAGCTCGGCAGCAGGATAAATCTCACTAGTGGCACTTGGTTCTGGCTGAATCTTTCACCATACAGCCCCTTTTAAGCTCTGTTTTACACACTGTACAAAAGGCTCCAAAGTCAGGCACACCCTCTCTCCTAAGGACGCACTGGGGTGCCCAGCCATCGGATTGCTCTCCACCCTGTAACTGGGCTGGATGATGTCACAGACAGAAAAACAGGGGAAGGATTTCTCTGGTCCCCTACAAGAGCAAATATAAATATATGGTCAGAAACGGAACTAGAGGGGGGCGGGCCCTGGCGCAGGACGCGCAGCCGGGCCCCGCCCCTCCATACACCCGAAACTGGCCCAGGAATATGCGCCATGAATCGGCGTGCAGACTGCTGGGGGGCCCTAAGGGAGTGCGGGCCCTGGCCCGCTCGCACCCCCTGCTCCCCCGGTAGTTCCGCCCCTATATTTGGTATATAAAACATTGCAAGTTCATGTAGAAGTCAATGGGAGTTGAATCAGCAAAATTCGAGCTATTTTTTAATGCAAATTTTTGAAATTCATTTGAAATTGGACTGAATGCAAATGGATGTGTTTTCACTGAATTTTGTTCACATTTTAAGCAACTGAGTTTTTGAAATTTGAGTTTTTATATTAAATAAGCATATATTTGAAATTATCAAGTTTATGTCAAATAATCAAATAGTCATGAAACCCTATGATTTTAAATTTTTTAAAAAAACTCTAAATTGCACTAGGGTAGTTGCCAGTAACAACTAGTAAGGTGTTTGCTTTTATCTTTCTTGAATTGCTGATTGGTTGCTATTGGCATCTGAATTTATATAATTTGGCAATTATGTTTGTAAATAAGCCAAAGGTCTCCAATCACAAAAAGTCACAGTAGGCGATAAAATCACAGTGCTTGCTAAGCCTTCAAAATTAAATCTGCGTGAGGTAGCAAAATGAGACATTTTAGAGTAGATTTATCAAAGTGTGAAATTAGAAGTCACTGTGAAATTAGAGTGCACCAGAGAAAAACTCACCCACTTACTACGCATTCCTATGAGAATTTTAGAAGCATTTTTATCAATAAGTGAACGTCAATTTCACCATTTGTCCCAAAAAAAGAAGAAAAAAATATATATTCCAAAGAAAAAATATATATGTTTTCTTGTAGAACAGCGCCTAAAGCAAACGGAGAGAGCAAAGCACCACAGGGTGTTCTAACAAATTGAAAATACTACACCCTATTATGCTCCTGTTTCTTTGCTCTCTCCATAAATATTTTTTCTTTGGAATATATTTTTTTTTCTTCTTTTTTTGGGACATTTTTTACGCAGTCAGAGACTGAAAGAGAACAGCAGGAGGGAGATACTCTAAAGGGCTAACTATTTCTTTATTGTTGTATATTGTTTTATGTAAATTTCACCATTTGAAAGATACATTTCTAAATTTCCCATAGGAATGAACATAAAGTGGCTACTTTTTTCTATAGATCTAATCTAACATTTTAATAAATCTGCCCCTTTGGGTCGATGATGCAAAGGAACATCTGGCTTTGTTTATATTTCTGGATATACAATACACAAACTCATAAATAACTACTGGTGACCACTGACAAATGCTAGTTAAAGCAGATGTGATCTTAAAAAAATAAATATATGCGAACATGCATACAACTTACAAGCAGAAAAAAATTGGCATACAAAATTGTTTAAGTCTAATTCACAATTTTCTTTCATTTCACCTTCTGTGTTGATTTGTCATTTTGGGGCATAGTTAGTAAAAGGTCAACTATGCATACCAAACGTGCCAAGGTGAATTGCTAATGCAGTGCCACTATTTAAGAGAGATCTCATTCTCAGCCTTAAATCTATAGGCCTGCTTGTTTGATGTCAGTGGTAGGAGCTCATGGAAGGGATAAGGGGAGTTTGTGCCATCATGATTTGATGTGATCTTACCTGACTAATTCAATTACCTTCTATGAGGAGGTAAGTACAAACCTTGACTCTGGAATGGCAGTGGATGTGTTCTATTTAGACTTTGCTAAAGCTTTTGATAAAATACCACAGTAAAGGTTACTGGTTAAATTAAGGAATATTGGCCTGGAACTTAATATTTGTACTTGGATAGAGAACTGGCTGAATTATAGATTACAAAGTGCAAGGCTCTGCTGGGGCTTGAACCCAGGACCTCATGTTTTTTGTCTGTTCTCCCTAACCACTGGGCCAAAAGAGCAGCAATGTTTGTTTCCCATTTATCCTCCCCTCCACCTGTTTTCCTGGCAATGTTGCATCACCCCAGCAACCTAGCCCTGATCCAGCCCTGTTCTCTACACCAGATCCATCCTACTCCTTCCTGTCACCCTTTGGAGTGGCCTAGTCAAAGTCCTGACCTGAATCCTATTGAGATGTTGTGGCATGACCTTAAAAAGGCGGTTCATGCTAGAAAACCCTCAAATAAAGCTGAATTACAACAATTCTGTAAAGATGAGTGGGCCAAAATTCCTCCAGAGCGCTGTAAACGACTCATTGCAAGTTATCGCAAACGCTTGATTGCAGTTATTGCTGCTAAGGGTGGCCCAACCAGTTATTAGGTTCAGGGGGCAATTACTTTTTCACACATGAAAATGTAGATTTGGATTTCTTTTCTCCCTAAATAATAAAAATCCTCATTTAAAAACTGCATTTTGTGTTTACTTGTGTTATCTTTGACTAATAGTTAAATGTGTTTGATGATCAGAAACATTTTGTGTGACAAACATGCAAAAGAATAAGAAATCAGGAACGGGGCAAATAGTTTTGCACACCACTGTGTATATATATATATATATATATATATATATATATATATATATATATCTATATAGATATATATATATATATATAGATATATATATAGATATATAGATATACATCCAAGCCACTCTTAAAAGCATTAACAGAATCAGCCATCACAACATCACTCAGCACGCTTGGCAACTACGCCGCTTCAAATGAAAGTTCTTTTCCTCTAGTCTGAAGGGACGGCCTCTGGTCCGCTGATCCTCTTTATGGGTAAAATGGTCCCCTGCTATTTGTCTATGTTGTATAATGTCCTCTAATGTACATGTAAAGTGGAAACAACCCCACCATCATAATTTAAATCTTCCATCCCTCTAATCAGTTTGGTTGCACATCTCTGCACTCTCTCCAGCTCATGAATATCCATCTGAAGGGCTGGAGCCCAAAACTACACTGCATATTCCAGATGAGGCCTTACCAGGGACCTAAAAAAAGGCAAAATTATGTTTTCATCCCTTGCAAGACAGTACTTTATGTTTTACTTTTATGCAAGACAGTACTTTATTTGCTTTAGTGGCCACAGAATGACACTGCCCACAGTTAGACAACTTGTAACAAAATCCCCTAGATTCTTCTCAGTTAAGGAAACTCCCAACACGCTACCATTTTAGTGTATAACTTGCATATATATTATTTTTGCCAACATGCATAACCTTGCATTTATGAACATTAAACCTCGTTTTCTAGTTTGCTGCCCAGTTTTCCAATTTAGTTATATTTCCAATTCTAATTTATTGTTATATATTTCTGCACCATTTCTGTATCAAAGCAGAAGTGTTTATATTAACCTCAATTATTATGCATGCAAAGTTGTTTTCGGTTCCAAAAATGCAAATGAAAACAGGTTTGCATTTTACTAGTAATTATGTATGCACCAAACTACTATTAAGGGCCTACGTGCTTGAAAAAAAAAACTGCTGCATTGCACATTTTCAGTAGTGTTACACTAATTAGATTTATGAATAAATTGTAATTGATTTGCATTTCAGTACTGCTCTAATGATCAGAGAGCTGGAGACTGTCCTAGTGGACTTGCACTCGCACAATATTACTTAAAGGCAAGTACTGTCTCTTTGAACTTTTCTGTGGCCTGATTGAGAAAATGCTGTGCATGCTATTGCAAGATATGATAGTTCTGCATATTGTACAGAAGATCAATGTGTGTATTTCCTTTCAAAGAGAATTATAAAAAAAATCTTCTTTTTAAGTCTTAAAACTGCACATCTATACACTATACAGTTTAGTTTATACAGTTTAATTAGCAAGGATTATAAGAAGAAATGTGAAAAAGTGTCACAGCATTTTCACCAACATACTCTGTGATCATATTTGCCAGCCATGTGTTACATTTACTATTAGGGCATTGCAGCAGCTTGTGATAATAATTACAATCAGCATATAACTCAGACAGGCCAAACTTTGCTTTATCTAGCCAAGAACCATACATTAATCAGTTAAACCATCCGCATGGATGAGATAGATGCACTTATGCCCTTATAGGAGACACTGATGACTGAGACTGTTCAGATTTTCACAGAGACTACAACCTCATGAGACTGCAGGATGATTTCTCAAAAATGCCTCCCAGTGGAGCCTTACTTGCATAAAGTTAGAAATTACCATGCTGTATAGCCACTGCAACTGGTAAGTAGTTATGAAAAGGTTTTAATACACAATTTTGAGATTTTTTTTTTTGCCTTCCTCTGGTTCAGATAGGCAGGTTATACAGTATATATAGATTTAAAAGTTTGAACTTGATAGATGTGTCTTTTTTTCAGCCTAACTTACTATATTACTTTCTATGTCAGTACAACATAATTGTATTATATATACTTGTAAATAATGGTAACGTGACTTCCAAAAACAATATCCACACATCCTAAAACATTATACAGTGAGAGGAAAAGGGTACTGACGACCCAATATGCACTAAACAGTAAGAGGCACTAGGCCTTTTAGCCTTAAATACATTATATACAGTACAGTAGTAGCTATTGGGTACTAACACCTCAGACACACCCTTACCCTACCAACAAAACTAGGTTGCCTGAAGGCTGGAGTAGGTCAACATTAGCTCAGAAATCACTTGTGCTGCAGATTATGCGTCCAAGCCTTATAAAGTATATAGTGGCAACATTCTCCCAGCAGGGAAATAGAGGGTTATTTAATTACACACCACCCACAAATTTCCTCACTGTCACTTGTGCAAAAAGTCCTATGCATTAAAGGTACTTGCATTAACATGTTCTCCTTTCACTTCTGTATAGTTTCAATCTCACTGCTGCCATCTTCTTGTTCAGAATCAAGTGCTGCTGTGCCTATTGACTCAGGGGAACCTTGGCTCTACATCCAAATGTGAACCAGGTGACAGCTCCAGGGTTCCTACAGCGCCTGCGTCAATAGGTGCACACAGATGCACTAAATACTTGGGCACACATGTCCCTTTCACGCGCAGGGCCGTACTGGGCTGGTGGGACACACCAGGAAAAAACCCGGTGGGCCCCGGCTCGCTGCAACTTCCTCTCCTTACCTCCCTGGCGCTGATGCGCTGTAGATGGTGGTATGCATGCGCGAGCTAGAAAGAGGCTCACACACGCGCGTGGAGTGCAGAAACTTTGCTGCTGGGGGGCCCAGGGGATGGTGTGGGGGAAGCTATGTGCAATGCTCTGCCTGTGTGTGCCCTGCTCTGCCTGTATGTACCATACTCTGCCTGTGTGTGCGACGCGCCCTACTCTGCCTGCATTTGCCCTACTCTGCCTGCGTGTGCCCTGCTGTGCCTGTGTGTGTAATGCTCTGCCTGTGTGCCCTGCTCTGCCTGTGTGTGCCCTGCTCTGCCTGTGGAACATAAGCCTGAACATAAGTCTGTGTGTGCCATACTCTGCATGCATGTGCCGTGTGCCCTACTCTGCCTGCATGAGCCCTACTCTGCCTGCATGTGCCCTACTCTGCCTGCATGTGCCCTGCTCTGCCTGCATGTGCCCTGCTCTGCCTGTGTGTGCCTTGCTCTGCCTGTGTGTGCCATGCTCTGCCTGTGTGTGCCATGCTCTGCCTGTGTGTGCCATGCTCTGCCTGTGTGTGCCATGCTCTGCCTGTGTGTGCCCTGATCTGCCTGTGTGTGCCCCTCTCCCTGCATGTGCCATGCTCTTCCTGCATGTGCCCTGCTCTCCCTGCATGTGCCCTGCTCTCCCTGCATGTGCCATGCTCTCCCTGTTTGTGCCATGCTCTGCCTGTGTGTGCCATGCTCTGCCTGTGTGTGCCCACTCTGCCTGTGTGTGCCCTACTCTGCCTATGTGTGCCCTACTCTGCCTGTGTGTGCCCTACTCTGCCTGTGTGTGCACTGCTCTGCCTGTGTGTGCCCTGCTCTGCCTGTGTGCCATACTCTGCCTGTTTGTGCCCTGCTCTGCCTGTGGAACATAAGCCTGGTATTTGTTCTGGGGGTTTGCTAGCATTTGGAAATAAATCATTGTTAGGGGCCCCTAAGGTGTTTAATCATGTGCTGGGGGTTCTGTGTTATCCAAGGGGAAGAGGAGGCATATGGATTTAAGGGTATGTCTTAATATGACTTGACTTTTTTCACATATTAGTGATAAGTGATATCCCTGCAGTGAGCACCAACCATTTGGTTTTTTGGTGTGCTATCACAACTAATTCAGACTTGATCTTGTGGTAACATGAGTGTGGTTTAAAGTGGGTGTGGTTTAAAAACAGGGAGTGGTCAACACTGGCTTCCATTATCAGCCCTCCACTATGTAGGCCGGAAAAATTTTGGCCCTATGTACCACAGAAGTTGGACAGCACTGTTCTATGGTATGATAGGATAAATGTACTGTTAATATGAATTAATTTTGTTACAACAGCACCACCTGCTGGTCAGTTTCTGACCAGTCTAGCTATCAAGTAGTCAAGGAAGTTGTCAGGAGAAAGGAAGAGGATACTGTTCTGCTCAGAAAAGATTTGAGAGAGGTCTCTAAAAAAATTTTTGTAAGCAGAAGAACATCAGAGCAGCCTCTTTTATTCTCCTGACAACTTCCTTGATTACTTGGTGGTCAGAATGGGCAGAAACTCACGTTGCATCACATGCATGTGGTGCTGTTGTAACAAAATTCATTCATGTTAACATTACACATATCCCTTAATATCTTATAATAAAAACAATATAAATAATGTACATTAAAAGAGTGCTTAGATAATCACCCTCATTAATTTTACATTCACTTATTTTAAAGGTTTACTTGTCCTTTAAGCAAATTAATGGTTAAATAATGCTCTGGGCCTTAATGTGAAATATCTTCAAGTATAAATATAGTCCAATTTTAGCCTAGTCATTAATTCTGATATGCTCATTCTCTCTCATCTACAGTAGTACCAGTGGATTGGAAGAAAGCTACTGTAATTACAATTTTTAAAAAGGCTCTGGGGTCTCAATCTGGCAATTAAAGTCCTTTAAGGCTAAGGCCACACTAGGCGATAGCGCCGCGATTTGACTCGCGGCGACTTTTCGCCACGACTTTTCATCCGCACTCGCTGGGGAAACTTTTGCGCTGGCGTCTATGGGGAATCGCGGCGTAAAAACACACGCGGCGATCTTTTTTCTATTGTCGCTCGAAATCGCCTAGCGAGGCAATTTCGAGCAACAGTAGAAAAAAGATCGCTGCGTGTGTTTTTACGCTGGCGATTTTTCGCGATTCCCCATAGACGCCAGCGCAAAAGTTTCCCCAGCGATTGCGGATTAAAAGTCGCCGCGAGTCAAATCGCGGCGCTATCGCCTAGTGTGGCCCTAGCCTAAGTGTACCATGTATAATGATCATGTTATTAGTTATGAAAGTTTATTAAGAGATATGATCAGGGCCCTCTTTACCCCTTATATCAGTTATTGGTTGTCTTTGTATAACTTTTGTTCATTCATTGTACAGCACTGCGGAATATGCCGACAGTTTATAAATAGGCATTAATAAATCCAGCATAGACCACGAAATCTTCAAATTGGGGGGGCATCTCCAATTCACTTATACATGACCTCGACAGGTTTGAGATTTTCAAAGTATAATTTTGGGGTATAATAAATCTTGAAAAATGTGAGTTTCTTTTGCCAAAAAAACCTTGACCAGAAAAATAAAATTTTGTAAATAACCCCTAAGTGTGAAAATGGAGTAGATTAGATCTGTCTAGATTTTGCCAAGGCTTTTGCTAAAATACCTGTCTATACCTGTCAAGAACTAGGACCTATGTGTTTACTGACCAGGTTAAAGGAGAACTAAACCCTAATATGGGTAGAAATACTGTATGCTACCTACAGCACCAGTTTAAATTTTTCCGAATCTATATAATGTAATGATTTAGATCTTTAGATCTAGAAGTTGTGTATCGGGATCACAATCTTGGATATTATTAGAAGTGTCAGTTACTCACATGTTCAGTTTATTCTGGGCAGCTGTTAAGAAGCTAAGCCTAGGGTTTGTCACACATCATCAAGCAAAAAAGGAGGTTCAAAATTCCTATAAACTGATGCTGCTGGGCTGATCATTAAATTCCAATGCAAATTTTAATCAGCCTTGCATTGTGATTTTTATCTTCTATACATGCAGTAAATTGTGCTCAGGTAAAGGACAGCAGCACAGAGCATGTGCTGGGAATCAGCAGAAATCAGTATTTCTACCTTACTTCTTTATTAAGTTTTGTGGTTTCAGACCTGTAAATTAAGATTACTCTATTTCTTGCCTTTGCTTTTCTTAGCTCACACCTGTAATTCATCAGATCTAGCTGCATGTAATTCCCCAATTAAGGGGTTATTTAAGCCTGCATCTTCTCCCTCCTGTGATCTATCCCTTACGTTTTGGCTATCCTTATAATTTATGTATTGATCTCTTTGTTCTGACCCATTTTCTACGCTTGTTGTTGCCTTCTGCCAGCCTTGACCATTAGCTTTCACTTGTGTGCCACTTCCCCCAACTTTGGCCTGTTTAGGACTTGTTTTGCCCGCTGCTTACCCTGTCTCTGGCCTGTTTAGGAAATTCCCTTAGTCTGTTTTACACTTGTCTGTTAGTATCCCAATTGCTAATTGGACATTGCTAATTAAATGTCTACAGTGTGTAGATGATTTGCTCTGGACCCTCATAAGCTGACCCACAATGTAACTCAGCAAATAGGCTTCCTACTGCCAGTGGTAAATCATGACAGTGCCACATATACAGTATATTTATATTCTAAATTTGCTTGGCCTTGGTGGTTCTATTTGTGAGAAACCTGCCTGATGGTCTAGTGGGGGTGCAACAGTGTTGCCTGTTGCATCCTTGGCAGGGACGTCCACCATCGTCTGCTTCCTCCTGCGCCTTCCTAGCATGTGCGCCACATCTTTCAAATTTCCGTGCATCTTCGAACCAATTCCAGCTATATTCGGTGTGGTCGCTTCTGACGTCATTGTGCTGGTGCGCAATTCAAATATTTAAAGGCACAGTCGGCTTTTGTACATTTTGGTGTTTGACCCGGCCTGTGACTACACTTCTTGTTCTCCGTTCCTGTATCATGTGCGGTTCCCTTGCCTTCCCAGAACTTTCTCCCTGGTCCTCTCACGCTAAGACCTGGCGGCACCCAAGTATCACAGAGCTCCTCCAGAAATGAAAGGTGGCTGTTATCGGCAGACTATTATCTGGGTTTGGGATACCAATTGTATTTCTGCATTGACAGAGAACTGGCTAGATAATTGAGCACAATGCACTGTTTTCAATGATACATTCTGTAATTGACTGTGGTTCTAAGTAGTGTGCCACAGGGTTTTGTACTGAGTTCACTTTTATGTTCATTCTGAGCAGCTAAGTTGCAGATTTGATCCAGTTTCAATAAATGGAAGATTAATACTGGGACTAAGACATGTAAATCTTGATGGAGAGAGACCTAGAAGTACTGGTAAATAATAAAGTTAATACTAGTAAATGATACCCAGCAGCAGCAAGGCCAGGCAGATAAGTTACTGTATTAACAGGGTTATAGATTCACGGAAGTATTATTATAGGTTATTTTACTCTTTTGCAAAGGAGCAGTAAGACTCCATCTAGAAAATACATTGCAGTTTTGGTCTTCAGTACTCAAGAGTAATATTACTGTGAAGACACAGCCCAGAGTAACTATGCTAACAAACTGTATAGAATATAGATTGACCTAGCTTGTGTACAATTGAAAAGTGGCACTAATGTGATCCCTACTTCCAAGATCCCCTTAAGGGTAGAACTACATGGATGACTTGTTGCAAGAGATTTCGGAGGATCCGACAGTCGTGTCATGACGGATGAATGCTGCGACAACATCCTACATTGCTATTGCTTACCTCATTTCCGATTAATCAGTCGGATCCGCCGAAATCACTTGCAAGTAGTCCTTATGGTTGTACCCTTAAGGGGATCTTGGAATAGAGAGAGATCAATTCATATAAAAGAGGATTTTGAAATAAACTAATGTCTTAATTACTAGACCTTTTTTAAAATTCACAAGTGCATATCTTGAGCTTAACGACATAAGACAAAAGGTCTTTTTCTCAGTCAGAGCTATGATGTTGAATTTTGTTTGCATTTGTGTTAAATTAGGACAAGAATTTATAGAAGAAAAATAACTTTTTTTAATGAGGTTTAGCTCTTTAGATTTTTCCTTTTCATCAAGTAATGTTTTAAAAAATTATCACCTGAGACTGTTGTTGCTGGTTATTGAGTGCTTGGGCAGGCATTTTCAAGTAATATTTTTCATATTTATCAATGGCATCTGATACTGCTGGTGTTGATTATTCAGTTGCTTGGGCATGCATGGAAGACACTTGTACTTTGTATCTGTTTTATACTATGTACATAGTAATACGCTTTTATAATGCACATCTTTGTATATCTTCTATACACACAATTAATAAAAAGAGAAGGGGAAAAGTATGCAATGCTGAGGATGCATACTATAAAAACCCAGGGAATAATGGCATTTATTACACAGATTAGTAGAAACAACTAGTAAGATTTTTTACACATACATATATATATATATATATATATATATATATATATATATATATATATACATATATATATATATACAATAGATTCAGGAACAGATAGACGGCACTTCTGGAAAAGATTTATTGGGGTTGCTGCTGTAGATCCTAACGCGTTTCAGGACAGAACTCCCGAAACGCGTTAGGATCTACAGCAGCAACCCCAATAAATCTTTTCCAGAAGTGCCGTCTATCTGTTCCTGAATCTATTGTATGCTTAGCAGTCAGATACTGCTTGACAGAGCACCTGGAAGAGTACCTGTGGTGAGCAGTAGCGGTCTTTTTTCCTGGTTTTATATATATATATATATATATATATATATATATATATATCTCATTCCTTTTATAGAACTCTGAAAAATATTGCCATTCACAGGAAAGCAGGTCATGTCTAAAGAAAACTAATATTTTAAATAGAAATGTCTATATACAGTCATACAATATAATGGAATAGAATTAAGCAACATGATTAGGTATTATTCATACAGTTAAAGGAGAGGTATGTATAAACTAATACATCAAACGCAGATATGATTGATACAAAGTGGTATTGGCTGCTGGAGTACAGCTTCAGAATTCACTGCAGATGAAGATGTTTATTATCAAAAGGTTCGCTTAAGCTGCTTTTTTGTAATGTAATGACAATCTTGGACAGATAATTGCACATACATGTACTGCATATATCTGTGTGCATGTAAATGAGACACAGACACAAAACTATACAGGCTATATGCATAAAACTGCTTGTGAATAAAGAATCTGATGCAGGTGTTTTACTTAATGAGGGAATTAAAGTGGAACAGACGATCATCAGCTCAGCCATGAAAGCATTTAGTTGTTAAGAGCTATATCCTTGCATTATTTCAGTAATTGAGAAGCTAATAGCACACAGTAGTCTGCATATTTGTATGAGAAGGAAGGTTTAATAATCAGACAGACAAGATACTGTAGAAACATCCACATGCTAAACAGACAGGGAGGATATATACAGGTATCTATAATGGAAGATTTTTTTTCAAGTTAACACTCACCTGCAAGAAACAGTAAGCTCAACCCTGGTGGCTGGGATTTCCCCACAGAAAGGGTCAGAGTCTGAGGAATCCTCCATGTCTTCTGGTCTGTAGTCTCTTACTTCCACACACCCTCTCTATCTTTGCCTGTAGCTGTCACTCTCACCACCCTCTTCCCTTGTTTATTTTCCTCTTGCTGTGTTCCATACCCTTATCAGTATTTCTCCTCCCACCACTGTACATACCTCTATATATATATATATATATATATTTCCTTTAAATTGCTGCTTGCTATATTTTTATTTTGCTGTACTACTCTGCTCTATTATATATTCTGCTTCTTTTTCCCTTTCTATATTCTGCCCTGTTCTCTCTGCAACCCTCCACATCTATATTCCCTCCCCCACATTTTATTTTCTTATACAGCCTTTTCAGTTTGCCTCTAATTTTGTCTCTATTTGTATCCTCCCCCATCCCTCTCTTCATCCTTTTTTTCTCCCTCCCTCTACTGAATTGCCATCCTTATATTTTCCATCCTCTTCCTTTATACAATTCCTTTTTGCTCCTTTGTATTACTCACTATTTCATTATGTGTGACAGTGTCTCTTGCTTCCCAGCATTGTATTAATGTGTGTATTGATCTCACTGTGTTCATGTACTTGCATTTTCTCTCTCTAGGAGTTTCTGTTGCTGTGCTCTGTTTGATATCATTACTACCTTGCTGTTTGTATACTCTGTTTTCTATTTTTATTTCTCTTTCAATGTCTTCTTGACTCTGTAAAGCAAATATGGATACTGGGTATACAATGAAACCCAAACTCCTAATTCACCCTAGATTTATTTTGTTTATCAGATCTAAGACATTGGTACAATGATCCTGAATGGTTAGTTCTGTTCTCATAAGGGGATGTAAAAGAGGAAACTATGTTTAGCTCAGCAGTAGATCAACTAATTCTTAGTATGACAGATATGCATCAGATACATTCAGTTTAGGCGAATGGCACATGTAGCAGAAGCACTTGTCACCACCACTGACAATTAAATGGCAAATCCACCAGTGCAGAAAATTCTTTATATGGTATGCCAAGTACTGTTAATATCCATGCATTATACTTTAAACAAACTTGTTGAGTTTACAGGTGTAAAGCTCAATAATTAATAATATGTATTTAAATGCTGCAATCAATCATTAAAATGCTCATACTTAACACACAAAATCAAGCAAAGAATGTTTGACAAAAATGTGCTTTATTCATTGAAATGATATGTAAATTGAAAATAGATACTGTTAATTAACATATAAAAACTTTAATAAATACAAAGTTGTAAAAAATGCTTCTTCTTACACTTGCTCCTACTTACACTTTGTAGCTTCCGTGTCTCAGAGCTCCATTTAGAAGATCATTTTTGAAACTCAGGGAGGCATATTTACCAATATTCGTGGTCGAGAAGAATAAAATGAAAAAAGCAACAAAACGCACTGAGATTTTTTCACAAAAGCTATCTTATCAAGATGTAAACGTCACAACCCAGAGAATCGCATTGTTCCACTCATTTTATTGAGGCTAAAAACGTGAATATTTTAATAAACTGGGACAATAAATAAATAAAGTTCTTAGAAACAACTTAGAGACATATTTTTTGCGTCATTGTTTTTTCTTGAATTGTGGAATAAGCACTAACCCGGTTTTTGATAAATCCACCCCTTAGAGTTGATTGTTGCCATCCCATTTAAGCTTTCTCATCCACCCTGCATACTAAAGGCTTGCACATGCACAACCTAGCTTACCATCCATATGGCCTCCAATGTGTGAGTGTCATGGTAGTTCTGCATATTAGTGGAGACCTTGAAAAGCCCACCAGAAGCAATTCAGAAGCCATATAAATTACGGGGAAAACTAAAATTTTTGGAGGAAAAAAAACTTGAATTTTTAGAGATACTCCATCTTAAACTTCCATCTCAAACCTATTGAAGTCATGTAGAAGTCAATGTCCCAGAAGTTGTTTATTGACATTGTGATCTGTGCTGGATAATCTGATAAAATTGGGGTTTTCGTCCTATAATCCAAAAAGTCAAGTTTTTTTACGCTAGGTTTTGTCTCAGTGATTTTTCACTACGGCTTTTTTGAGAAGAATAATAGATGAGCTGATTTGAGTTCAAATCATGGATGGGAGTTTGGTCAACTTTGTTTTAATAAAAAAAACTGTGATAAACAGTTTTAGCAAATATCCCCCCAAATGTGGCAAGTCTTTTAAAGAAAAAACAGTAGCGTATAGAGAAAGCAAACAGGCAGTTTTCTTTATTAATAAACAGTTCAATAACACAACACAGTTCTCTGCCGGTGCTGAACGTTGTTGGAGCCTTCCTGCTGCGGTCCACCAGTGGTCCTTGATTGAGAGAGAGACTTTACCTGTCCCCTATGATATTTGCTTATTCTTTACACAATCTTTACTTTATTACACTTATTACACATTTGTCAAAACTTGTCTTTTTTTTTTGCATTTTCCCCCACTTACTGTTGCACACCCATATACCCACACATAAATACACACACACACACCTTTGCAAGTGTGTACACCAGCATAATTATCTTATATAGATTATTTGCTGTCAGTATATAGTTTTTTTTCCATTTTTCCAGTTTATCATTGGTTTCCCCTAAAATCATTTTTTTTTTACCAACACCTCATAAGCTCCCTTCTGAGTGCGGTTGCTCAGTATATCAGTATTTCTGGGCAACATTTCAGATTTTACTAATATATTTTGGTTAGTATGGGCTTCTGCTTTTTTTTGTAAGTCGATCTTTGCGTGTTCACAGGGCCGCTCCGGCCATGAGGCAAGGTGAGAATCTTGCCTCAGGCGGCACGGAGCGGCCAGTTACCAGGGGCGGCAAAAAGCCGCCTCTAGTAACTTTAAGAGCGGAATTTCCGTTTTTTAAAACGGAAATTCGGCTCTTCTAGCGCAGCGAGCGCAATAGCGCTCACTGCACTAGCGATGCGGCCCCTCCTCCACCCGCTCCGACGCTGGTAGTTAGAAGAGCGGAGCAGGAGGAGGGGCGGCATTGGGGCTGCTGCCTCAGGCGGCAGCAGCCCCTGAAACGTGCCTGCATGTTCAGGGTTTTTGTTTGCAGTTGGCAAAGGAAGTTATTGTTTGCTGATAGATGGGAACAGTTTGCATTTCAAAAGGCTAATTGTAATTCTTACTCTTTATTATGGATAGTAGTTAGTACTGTACTGATTGCATAGCCGAAATGGTTGGAAAGAAACAGGACACGTGATTGAACTGAAAACTCCTCAGCTTTCAGTGCAGATTCTTTACTTCGGGGCAATATATATTTTGTTCTTGTGTAGACATTTAGCTTTTTATTTTTCACAGTCGTGGTTGGGAGCGTGATTAGTCTTTTTTGGTGAATCCATAAGTTGATTTCACCTCTTTATCTAATTTATTGTTGGCATTAGGGTTGGGCGAATTTGACCCATTTAGTTTCGCCAAAAATTTGCCGCTGACAAAATGATGCCGACATCCATAAATAGTCTATGGGTGTCAAAAAATTTTGGACGCATGGCGAAACTTTTTATGACGTGCAAAGCCATACAAGTCTATGGGCGTCATTTCCACGGCGAAACAAGGCGAAAAAATTTGCCCATCCCTTATTGGCATCTCTGGCTCTCACCTTTCAGTGCAGTTACAGAAGGCACCTGTTTTTCTGACAGCATGAATATTTAGTGGCAAATGTTTTTTCATAATTGTGCAGATTTTCTAGTAGGTGTTCTAAAAGTAAAAAACTAAAATAAAGACAAAAGCAGCATTGCCAAAGGTTACCAAAAAGTACAGATGAAACAGAAGATGCTCCACTAAACAGATAATGGTAAGTAGAATATTCAGTAGCTATTCAGTAGGTTTTTGTTACTTATCTTTGGGGTTTTAGAGAGAAATCTAATATTTTTTATCTTCATTTCAAGCCAAACTGTAACATTTTAGAAAGAACTGTGTCCACAACTTTTTTTTATATTATTTCATTTTAAACTGCAAATTTCTACGGAGAACTGTAGCGACAGATCTGCAAGAAGGAAAGCAAGGATGGCACCACTGAATATATTTTGTGGGGGTATTTCACAGGTAAGGGGGTGTTTAGATGGAAAAACTGCAAAATGTGCACTTTCAAATTTAAATATTGCCCCAAACATCCCAGCTAAAAATTGCTCTTGTGTATTGACCCTGTTTTAGGGTGTTTTGAGGTGTTTTGAGGACACGTCTTTAGGTCACTCATATATGCGGGGTATCATTTTGTTCAGGAGAAGTTGCAGATTGATACTTTTTGTTGTCATTTCAATTTTAGGGGGAAATCTAACTTTGGAACTTTTTTTTCTTTATTTCAGGTCAAACCGCAAACTTCTATGGAGAACTGCACCCACAGATCTGCATGTAGGAAAGCAAGAATGGTGCCACTGAATAGCTGCAGGTGTGCACTTTCAAGGAATATATAGTTTGTGAGGAGTATTTCACAGACTAAAGAACTGCAAGGTGTGCACCTAGAGCGCAGCCCCAAACCTCCCAGCTAAAAATTGCTCTTGTGTATTGACCCTGTTTTGGGGTGTTTGGAGGCCACGTCTTTAGGTTTACCCATACATGTGGGGTATCATCTTGTTCAGGAGAAGCTGCAGATTGATACTTTGCAGGTGTATTTTTAGTTGTCATGGCAATTTTGGGGAAAAAACTAATTTTGGATCTTTTTTTTATTTATTTCTGGTCAAACTGCAAAATTCTATGGAGAATTGCGCACACAGATCTGCATATAGGAAAGCAAGAGTGGAACTGTTGAATAGCTGCAGATATGCACTTTTAAGGAATATATAGTTTGTGAAGCGTATTTCACAGGTAAGGGGTGTTTAGACTAAAGAACTGCAAGGTGTGCACCTAGAACGCAGCCCCAAACTTCCCAGCTAAAAATTGCTCTCGTGTATTGACCCTGTTTTGGGGTGTTTGGAGGCCACGTCTTTAGATGTACCCATACATGTGGGGTATCATCTTGTTTGGGAGAAGTTGCAGATTGATACTTAGCAGGTCTTTTTTTTAGTTGTCATAGCAATTTTGGGGAAAAAACTAATTTTGGATCTTTTTTTTTCTTTATTTCAGGTCAAACTACAAACTTCTATGGAGAATTGCGCACACAGATCTGCATGTAGGAAAGCAAGAGTGGAACTGTTGAATAGCTGCAGGTGTGCACTTTTAAGGAATATATAGTTTTTGGGGAGTATTTCACAGGTAAGGGGGTGTTTAGACTAAAGAACTGCATGGTGTGCACCTAGAGTGCAGCCCCAACTTCCCAGCTAAAAATTGCTCTTGTGCATTGACCCTGTTTTGGGTTGTTTGGTTTTGGTTATAAATGTAATTCTTCTTTTCACTTTATTTTACATATTTCACTCAAAATGTTTGTTATATCTCCAGAAAAGTACATATTTTGTTTCAGTGTTCAAGCCCAATGTAAATTCCAAAGTAAATGTCATGATTGCAAAATGTCTGAAAACTGCTTGGCAGTAGATGTTCGCATTTAGAACAAATTGGCTGGCAGGGAAATCAGGCTTCCTGATCAGTTAGCTGAGGCTTATGAGGCCATTCTGGTCAGTCAGTTACACTGACACATACTCCCTCAGCTGATACAATCAATTGTTCTTTTATTACTTTTGGATCTGAAAGCAAATATGAGTTGTTTGCAGAAGGAATAAAATGTTAGGGTGAAGGTGATGACATAAATAAATGTCCCCAAAACTATAAAGACTATATGGGTCATTTAACCCTTTGCCTGCCAAGCACATATGTCTCTCTTTAAGAGACCTTATATCTTCATTTGATTTTATATATCACCTATATGCCAAAGACTTCCAGATATTGTATATTTAGACACCCCTTCACTAACCATTGACAATTAGTGAAGGGAGAATTTCTTGAAAAATTCGCGAAAATGCGAACGTTTTCACAAAAATTTAGCAATTCGAACGTTTTCACAAAAAAATCTAGCAAATCTAAAGTTTATACAAAACAGTCGTGAAAATTGGAGCCGGTGAATTTTCACCGCGAAATTTGTCGAAATTCGCCGCAAATTCGCGTCAGGCCCATCACTACTGACAATCAGATCCAGATTGCAAACTGCCTGCTAGCTGTCTCCTCCTGGATGAACAAACACATACAGTAAGGACATCTTTTTCCTAAAATACTGCCACCTCTGGCACAGACAAGGTTGAAATTAGGGAAAATGCGTGACCATAGATCAGTAAAAATAATAATGCCACATGCAAGGTTGTCCTACATATTTACAGCATAAATAGAATAGTAAACTATGCCTATTGCAGGTATGGTTATCAGTATAATGCCCAACAGAGACAGGAGAGTAGGAACTTATGGCAAAGAAGTTCAAGAATAGTCATGTAATCTGAACTTGAACAGCACAGGACACACTGTACTGTCATTGCAATGTGACTCCTCACCAGAGTCAGGACAAATTGAAAAAAATACATTTACATACTTATTTCTAGAAGTTAGGCTAGTTTTTATGCACTTTTTTTTAACGTAGACTAAACTGAATCCACTTATGTCCATGGGGGGGAGGGCATTATTTTCTGTGTAACTCCAGTCATCCTGCACAAGCATGTAGGGGTATATAGAAAAATCAGTGATACAAAGGGCCTATGTTAAAGTTATAATGATGAAGATCCTTTCAGACCCTCAGAGATACATTTTATATGGATTAAAATGACCAACATTTATCTTTGGAGCAAGTGACCAAGTTAAATAAGCACTTACATTGGTCGAAGATAAATGAGTCAAGATAGAAAAAAACAGATAGCAAAAACAAAGTTACATATTTGAAATGCCCCACAATCCATGCCATATTTGTTAAATGGTACTTTGAAACCATTAAATGTGAACATTGTAAGGCAAGTTCCTTTGGGACACAAATGCAAATGATTTATGCATTGCAGGACAAACTAATATATGCTATTACCTGCCTCTGCAGTAAAGCTTATGCTTGCATAAAGACAAGTAATACATGAACATATTTGAGCATATTTGAGTTTCATTAATAATGCATACAGTGACCTGTAGGATCATAAAAAACCTTACATTTATGACTTTTAATTCACCAGCGGGATGTTAGCTTAAACCATATACTGTATTGGTGAAAGATTTATTCATAAGGGAAGGCAATATTGTGACCTATATAAACACCAATTATCTCCGTACTGAAATTATATATGAGTCTCAAATGAAGCTGCCAAACAGGAAGCTGCCTTTACCAAGATGGCAGAGATGATGTTAATGTTGCATGAAGTGCCTGTGATAATACAGAATATTGCATAAATGCTGAATATTTTACATTTGCATGGTCCTAACATATGACATTGAATATAAGTAATAGTAGAGAGAAAATTAAGGGAGATGTTAGGGAGGCAGTAAACGACTGTCAGGCCCAGACTGGCAATCTGTGATTTGCTAAAGGGCGTTTGAGGCCCAAAACATGTTGTGTGTTTTGCAGCTGCTAATAAACTACATTGTTGCAGATCTTCTGCCCTGGATTGCTCTCCTCACTTTTCTAGTTATATGTATGCTGAAGACTTGCGGTGAAGTCTAAGAGGAAAGAAGCACCACTGCATAAAAAAACTGGGCAGTGCGCTAAAGTAATTCTGTTGAGTGGCAATCTGTGAGTTCTGGCAAATGCCAGAGGGGCTGCTGTGAGACGTCATAGACAGACACTATTTAGTGGGCTGGTGAGGGGCTATTTGGGCCTCTATGTACTTGAACTGCAGGGACCTATTTTGATTCTCAGTCCAGATTTTCGACTGTGCAAGAAAACCTAGAGGTCTAGTGGGGTTTGCATGGTACTGGGGTATCTTCACCCTTATTCGGCGTGCCACGTGATATCATCCTGCATTTGCACGAAATTCAAATATTTAAAGGGTTTGCACTTGCTAACACTCTTCCCAACGTACATGTAAGGTCTATTTTCTATAGTTTCTGGGTGCATTCCAAGTCTGTTTAAACCTGTTCTTGAACCTGCCTGTCCCTGACCTTCTCTTGTTTGCTGCCTGACTTGACCCTAGCCTGTTCTTGACCACTCTTCAGATTTTGATTGTGTACCGCATTCCTGTTTGACTTTGAGCCTGGCCTGTGACCTTTACTATGCTTCTGTTCCTGATTTTGTACTACATTGCCTGATTGTTACTGACCCAGCCTGGCCATCAACTATTCCGTTCTACTACTACACTGGTTCCCTAGCCTGCCCAGAACTCTCTCCTTGATCCTCTCACACTAAGACCTGGTGGTATTTAAACAGTGGAGGCCTCCTCCTGAAGCCAAAGGCGGCTGCTATATGCAGAAGAGTGGGCCGAGACTGTGTTCTTGGAGTTAGTTTTGAGTTTGGGATACCCTAGGTTACAGTACGTTGGGCCAGACATGGATGCTGAAGATGCAACTGCTTCCTCTGCCACTACAGAAGCAATTCTGGCGAGTCTACTATGGGGTGGCGTTTGTCCCAAATACATTCTGTATACAAAACTATCCCTAATACACAGAATGAATGTCTCTCATGTTATATAAGTATTTGTGACCATACACAGATAAAAAAATATGCAAAAGACTTATTACTATTAAAGAATGAAAACAAAATCTGGTTAGTGCACAAAAGGATGTCATTATATCACAAACTCCATTCTGTATAGTTTAACAAGCAATCTGTCTCACACATATATAACCTCCATGTAACGCACACTTATGTGCAAAGTTACTTACAGAATGAATTATGTAAAAACAAAGTTCAACATAATATATAATAGTGTAACTAACTAGTGCTTGTCAAGCTAGATTTGAATGACAAAATAGATATTTGTAACAGAAAGTAAGATTTTATAGCACAGGATTCATTCTGTCCACAAAATGACAGTTTTGTTTCACAAAACAGATAAAATAACCATTCTGTGAAGCAACACTGTCAGTCACATTCCTGAACCAATAAGAACAAAGCTTACTGCCATATACAAACAAGATGAGAAGTTGCCAGCTCTGCTCCACATGGCTAAGGCAAAGTATCTGACCTACTATAGAGGGCGCCCTCTAATGTCCCCTATGCTGCATAGTAATAAACATGAACAAATCTTTCCTAAAAAAACTGCTGTTAAACACTACAGGTTCATAAATGGAAGTTTTTACAAATGGCTGAGAAATATAATGCTGCACTTATAATGATTGTAGAAAAAGAAAAGTATGCAAAACATAAATATGATCATTTTAGGTGATATGGCTATTCTTATTGTAGTAACCTGCTTGTGTGGCCATTTTGGTTAAGGGCATTCCTGCTGTTTTGCCATTATCTTATGACTCACTCCTGTTCCTCTTCCTGTCTAAGCTGAGAGCAATAATGGGACAGGCCACACCCACCTGCCATCTTCTATTAAATGTACCAGAAGTTACTGTGCTTGTCTGGCTGCTTTGCCTGACTCTCAGAGTCAGTTATAAGTTTTGTATATGATAGTTAGACTCCAATGTCTCCTCCTAGCTGTAATCTTGCACCAATTAGCTTGTAGTAGTCTCTTAATAATGTGCTTAGCTATAGTTCAACTACTACATAATAGATTTAGCCAGAGACTTGGGACTGATCATGTGCACACACATTGTGTTTAGTATGATGTGTAGGTTATATGAGCATAACAAACAAGGGAAAGTTGTGCTCACCACTATTTTTTTAAAAACCATTAGGCGGGGGTGCAATGAGGCTGTGACCACAAAATACAGTGGTGAGCACAACTTTCCCTTGTTTGTTATAGTTCTACAGGAGCAGTGACCAGCTCCATGTTGTAGCTCCCACCCTTCCCAACTATAGTCAGGTGATCCCACTGGTGTCTAATAAAAGGGCAGCCAAGTATGGAGGTTTACTTTGAAAGCAGCAAGTAAGTTGCAGGTAAAACCTAGTCCCTTTGTAAAATGTATAATGAAGCAATAGAATTCTTAATGAATCAGATAAAATTGAGCATAGGACTGGCCAGATATGGGATGACTTTGACGTAGTTGGCCAGCTTAAATATATTGCAATATATGGACAAACAATCCCTGTTTTGTTTAAAGGGTAAGACATTTTTTAGTAGCAGTATGCACAAAATGTCACTGTCTTAAATATATTGATAATGGGTTGAGTGCAGAGGACTCTTGTGTTTGACTATAGGTTATATGAGCAGCCACTCCTGAGTATTGTGTGTAAACAAAAGGCTTCAGGACTTCAACTTCACTTCCTTTCATGAATTCACGGTCTTTTCGCCACTTCGGGTCTTCAGCTTTGTCTTTTCGGCACCTCCGCATTCGGTAATATGCGAAATGGCCGCACGGCTCAGCGCTCATAAAGGGGACCCGGCTCTTTGAAAAATGCAGCACTTCTGGGCCCCCCTTCAGGCCCGGAACACTTGTCCCCCCCTGCTAGCGACCCTGGACATGCATGTGACATGGACGCAGTTGTGCTCTCTGCTCTAGTGTTGTGCCCCCTCGACCCACTCTGGTGTGAAAGGGTTAAGCACTGGGCAGGTAAGGGGACGGCATAATTAGTCTTTTGTTATAAATAAATATAAAGCAATGTATAGCTTGTTGCTTCTATATAAATAGATTATGATCCCCTAAAATTGCCCCTACCTAAATGACCCCCTTTTGTTTACACACAGTACTCAGGAGTGGCTGCTCATATAACCTACACATCATACTATAGAGAATGCGTGGGCACACCTCCTAACATTTTTGAATTAAAAAGAGGGACAAAAAATTTAGCGCGGCAAATTTGTTTTTGACCACACCCATTTTTGTGGCCACACCCTGTAATTACCATGTTCATTTTACAAAGTTTGGCAGGTTATAAAAGTTTGAAAATATTTCTCCTTTTCTAAACTGTTAAAATTAACTATTTTCTTATCTCAAAATTGTTACAAAGTATCTTAGTTGCACCTGTTAGCTGTACTGGCCTCTCTGCCAAAAGCCAATTAAGTTAGAAATTTTGGACACAATAAAGATCTTTACACTTTGAATTGGTGCCTGCTGGAAGTCTGCGTTCATTGAGTGCCTGCTCCTTTTTACATTTTGGTTTGTCCGCCCCCTATGCTGAGGGCTCAGGGCAGTGCACCTGGGCCACTTCCCTTACGTGGTGAATAATTTGTTTAGCACATTGAAGTACCCATACTACAGATGACTTCTTGTAAGTTAGAAATTTTGTTTATTTTTCTGGCTGCTCAGTGCAGAGAAAAGAGGGACTTTCCAGTACAAATGAGGGACCTCAGGTTGAGCTGTCAAAAGAGGGACTGTCCCTCTGAAAAAGAGACAGTTGGGAGGTATGCATGTACACATGATCAGTCTCTGGCTAAAGCTTTTATGTAGTAGTTGAACTATAGCTAAGCACATTATTAAGAGACTACTACAAGCTAATTGGTGCAAGATTACAGCTAGGAGGAGACATTGGAGTCTGACTATCATATACAAAACTTATAACTGTCTCTTAGAGTCAGGCAAAGCAGCCAGACAAGCACAGTAACTTCTGGTACATTTAATAGAAGATGGCAGGTGGGTGTGGCCTGTCCCATTATTGCTCTCAGCTGAGACAGGAAGAGGAACAGGAGTGAGTCATAAGATAATGGCAAAACAGCAGGAATGCCCTTAACCAAAATGGCCACACAAGCAGGTTACTACAATAAGAATAGCCATATCACCTAAAATGATCATATTTATGTTTTGCATACTTTTCTTTTTCTACAATCATTATAAGTGCAGCATTATATTTCTCAGCCATTTGTAAAAACTTCCATTTATGAACCTGTAGTGTTTAACAGCAGCTCTTTTAGGAAAGGTTTGTTCATGTTTATTACTATGCAGCACAGGGGACATTAGAGGGCGCCCTCTATAGCAGGTCAGATACTTTGCCATAGCCATGTGGAGCAGAGCTGGCCACTTCTCATCTTGTTTGTATATGCCAATAAGCTTTGTTCTTATTGGTTCAGGAATGTGACTTACAGTGTTGCTTCACAGAATGGTTATTTCATCTGTTTTGTGAAAAAAACTGTCATTTTGTGGAAAGAATGAATCCTGTGCTATAAAATCTTGCTTTCTGTCATAAATATCTATTTTGTCATTCAAATCTAGCTTGACAAGCACTAGTTAGTTACACTATTATATATTATGTCCAACTTTGTTTTTACATAATTCATTCTGTAAGTAACTTTGCACATAAGTGTGTCTGTTACATGGAGATTATACATTTGTGCGACAGATTGCTTGTTAAACTGTACAGAATGATATAATGACATCCTTTTGTGCACTAACCAGATTTTGTTTTCATTCTTTAATAGTAATGTCTATTGTATATTTTTTTATCTGTGTATGGTCACAAATACTTATATAACATGAGAGACATTCTTTGTATTAGGGATAGTTTTGTATACAGAATGTATTTGGGACAAACGGCACCCCATAGTCTACTTAACCATCTCTGGTAACAAGAGTCCAAGCAGGACCAGATAGTGCAGTGTTTGCAAAGACTATCTGTTCTGTCCTCCCTAAGTATTACCCTGGGGCAGTGTGTAGTTCGACATACAGCTAAACCTCCCCACACTCCAATAAAGAGACTGTGAACTGAAGTCTGTAGATTTTACTGGATAGCAAAGGGGAATAGGTGAAACTGTAACAAATAACAGAAAATAGGGTAAATAGATTGCAATGAACAGTGCAATATAAACATATATGCATATAAATGCAACATCAAAATGCTAGCATGAAAAGTCTATGCAGCAATGTCTATGGGGGTGCGGAAGCTGTGGAGGTGATTTGGTGTAACTATTTAATTACCAGCGATGCTACCATGAGTAGAGATCAAACTGTGCATGCTTCTTCTACAGCATGGTCTGTAAAATGGAGTCCTGGCTCCCACCAAGGCATTGCTCTAGGTCACATGGTGGGAGTATGGTAGCCAAATTAGTTCAAATTCTGCCATAAGCATTATGGAGGTGTAGAATGAATATAGGAAATGGTCTTGCATAGTTACAGCAAGTGTCCAGCAGAGGGAGCCCACAGCATGAGAATCGGGAAATCCCAAAACATGGTAAAAGCGTATGCTGGAGACATGACACTTCCCGTCTGGCATCTATGGATGTCACCACTTTATTCCTCAGGAGACAACAGTAAAGTCAGTTCAGTCGCTGGTCTGAGGAACAATTTGGTTTCTCCTTGCTTGGAGGTCTTGACAGGTACAAGAGGGGGGGTTGTGGGTGCACTCCTAAGGCCATATAAAAAAATATATAAATACAATAATCCCCTGTCTAAAAAAAGAAAAACAGGGTTTTTTGTTACAAAGTTATGATCATAAATTTGGTAAGCCGCCATACCACGTCATGGTAAAATTTAAAACCTTTAGTGCACCCTCATACCCACCCCTTTAAATTAATGGTGGCCCTATGTCCTTGTTCTTTTTCATTAATCCTTGGTTTGGGCAATTTCTCTCCCTTAAAAGCCACAAATGCTAGCGGCTGGGGAGGCTTTGACCTTTTTATTACCAACGCCTGTGAGACACCCATTATATTTGGTGCACTTATCACTAGGTAACACTTGCACAGAACCACACACATTACACCTATTACACTCCACATTTAGCTTTTCCTTTTTCATCTCCCTCTAAATCTATACTCACACCTGTACTTATACTTATACTCACACACATACACTTAGGAGTGCACCCACAACCCCCCTCTTGTACCTTGGAGGTCTTGACCTCAACTTTGTGGACTCTCCATCTATCCCAGAAGGTGTTCGCAAGATGGCCTCCTACTCTCAATGGGCTAGTTTGGACAAGGAATGGGTCAAGCTTCCTCAAAGTGCTGTCTTTTGGGACAGGTTTGGTTCTCGTGATGCACAAGAATGCTTGTCCTGTGATCCAAGTTGTGTCTTTGATCTGACTTGCTGTAACAGTGTGGTCTGTTGGGTTGTAGTCCGTATAGAATACAGTCTCTTTGAGCTCTATGCCTGTCTCAGTTGTGATGAGTTCAGCTAGCAATACAGCTAGAACGGCAGCACAGAGTCTGGGTATAGTGTGTTCAGGAATTGGTGCCAGTTTTGCCTTACCCATAACAAATGTAATGTGACATTGTCCGTAGTTGTCCACAGTTTTGAAGTATGCTACAGCAGCTATGGCTTTGACAGAAGCATCAGAGAACACGCAAGTTTTTGGCTTTGTACCTCTGTAGAAGGTATTGGGGCATATGGGTGTGTAACACAAAGGTTGGAAGAAGTTGCCAGAGAACTTCTCCATTCTGTCCACAAAGTCTTTTTGTCAGGAGCTAGTGGGGTGTCCCAATCAGATATTTCAAGGGTTATGTTTCTTAAAGGTGCTTTTCCTTGTATGGTGACTGGAGCAGGGAATTCTAAAGGATCATACAGGCTATTTATTATAGACAGAACACCTCTGCGAATAAAGGGTTTTTCTTCCCTGTTTCCTTGGAAGGCAAAGGTATCAGACTTTAAGTCCCTCAGAAGCCTGAGGCTCTGTTGCACGGGTAAAAAGTCAGCTCCCAAGTCTAAGTTTCTTAGATCAGGGCTGTCCAACTGGCGGCCCGCGGGCCGACCCCCCCTTCTTTGGCCCCCCCAGATGCTGTGTTTGCTTACCATAGGTATCACTGTAGAGATAAACTGCACCCTGCATTGTTTAAACCTCAAATTCAGATTCTAATCCCCTGTATCACACCTGTGAT
This sequence comes from Xenopus petersii, assembly GCA_038501925.1. Taxonomy (NCBI): domain Eukaryota; kingdom Metazoa; phylum Chordata; class Amphibia; order Anura; family Pipidae; genus Xenopus; species Xenopus petersii. Next base: position 122,937,270 of record CM076674.1, read on the forward strand.
TCCCTGTATTGTTCACACTTGTGACACCTCTATTGTTCACTCCCCTAAAGTCCTGTACTGTTCACACCTATGACCCAGACTGAAACTGCCCACATTGTTCACTTTATTCAAAATGCTAATGGGGCACCAGCACTGTGTCACTGTATGTAGTACATATTAGAATGATAGCTTTACTTGTCTCCTGCTCTGTTCTGCCTTCCCTTCCTGCAGGGCTGGAACTAGGGGCAGGCAGAGAAGGCGCCCACCCCGGGCGCAATCATGGGCGGGGCACACTTTTAAGGGGAATTTCCTTTCTTTCTTTTTTAAACCCTGATTTGCTTGGCCTTTAATAGTTTTTCAACTTTATAATCCCCCTGTTCCAGACAGAACCACTCCCCAGCTCCCTTTTGGCAGCTGCTGGCACAGGTACATATTTGTGGACAATATCTTGGCTGCTACTTGCACAGGTAAACAGGTGATATGATGGATATTTGGCTGCTGCTGGCACAAGTACATATATAGAGGCTATAGAGGCAACAGTATATATTTTTTGGCTGATGCTGGCACAGGTACAGATTGGGGTCAATATAAGGGATTGGCTGCTGCTGGCTCAGGTACATGGGGCAATATGGTGACTGCTGGCACAGGTAAACAGATGTTTGAGGGCAATATGATGGATTTTTGGCTACTGCTGGAACAGATGCAAATTGGGGCAATATGATGGATTCTTTTGGTTGCCGCAGGCATAGGTACAGATTGGGGGTAAAAATATGATGGATGTTTTGGTTTATGCTGGCACAGCTACAGATTGGGGCCTGGGGGCAATCTGAGGGATTGACTGCCATTGGTATAGGTACAAATGGAGGCAATATGATAGGTGTGGGCACAGGTACAGGGGGCTATATGATTGGCAAGGTGGGAAATGGTAATGCAGGACTGGGTGGGGGGTGCTGATTGAAGCCTTTGCCTAGGGTGCAAAAATACCTTGGCCCGGCCCTGCCTCCCTGTGTGTGCCATTCTCTGCTTGCCCAGTGCTGCTTGCCCTACCCTACCTGTGGGATGGAAGCCTGTTAGGGGTTTGTTAGCATTTGGAAATTGTTGTTAAGGGCCCCTAAGGTGTTTAATCATGTGTTGTTGTATTATCCACAGGGGAGGATGAGGCATATGGATTTAAGGGTATGTTTAACATGACTTCAATTTTTGTGAGTGATTTCCCTGCAGTGAGCACCAACCATTTGGTTTTTTGGTGTGCTACCACTGTTAATGTGGTAATATGGGTGTGGTTTAAAAGGGGGAGTGGCCAACACTGACTTCCATTATCGGCCCTCCTACACATATGCCAGTAAAATTTTGGCCCTCGGTACCACAGAATTTGGACAGTACTGTCTTAGATCATTTGAATGGTCTTGTGAAGAGAAGGCTTTCATCACTACTTTGTTGTTAGAAGCTATTTTGTGAAGCCTGAGGTTGGAGCAGGCGAGTGCTTACTGCGCTCTTTTGATTGCAGCTTCGCTTGAAGGTATCGATTTTAAGCAGTCATCTGTATAGAAGTCTTTTTCTACTAATTGCCTGACATCAGACCCATACTCTACCTCACTTTCTTGAGCAGAGCGTCTGAGTCCGTCGATCACAACTGCAGGCGAAGGACTGTTGCTAAAGATGTGCACCCTCGTACGGTACTGTGATGTGCTTGGAGGCATCCCTAATGATCTTGATCACTGTCACAGGTGAGATTATCATCAGAAATGTTTGGGGGGGTGTACCAGGTTGGTGCTGTAAGGTTTTTCCTTTATTAGGAACTGGTTGTGGCATGGTGGAGAAATGGAGGGGTGTCCATTTCTAGTGTGTTTGTCAGCATGTTGTTTACACAGACAGGTTTGTGTACACTTCCAAGGCAAGAGTCTCCTATTATGACCCATCCGAGATCTAGCTTCTGGGCATAAGGTGCATTGTGAGGGCCAATTATCTGGTCTCTTGCTTTGTGGATGAAACACAAAAAAAGACCGGTCCAGCTCACCACTCTTCCCTTTGCCCTGGTGCTCTGTCAACAGTGTCCCCACTGTAAATACATCAAAACTCAACAGGCAGATGGCGCTTCTGGATAAGGTTTATTGGGATTTCTGCTGTAAAACCCCTAACGCATTTCGGGAATGTATCTCTTAATCATAGGCTAACAGTTCATTTCAAACAGCTGTAGTTTTATACAAAAAGGTAACAGTGGGCGCTCAATAAAATTACACCTTTATTTAAATGCATTAAAAACTGTAATAAGGTGAACCTGCTAAAAGGAGATAAAATCCAAACAATACTGTAGATATCTATGTTTTGAAGAGGTAATCAAAATATATTATATACTAATTCTTTAAGTCAAGGGATTTAATTTAGAATGTTACTTTAATTATACAGTACATGTCACTTATATATATATATATATATATATATATATATATATATATATCATGTCTGTAATTTAGTCCGTTTGGGATCCTGGTTTCCAATTTAAAGATCCAGAATGCCTCTCTGAGATTTAATCTATGGATAACATCGCCACCTCTAATGGGGACCTTTACTTGCTCAATTACTTTGACTTTTAGGTCTTTAATCCCATTAGGTGAGCATGTTTTGAAGAGTTTGCTGACTAAGGTAGTTTCTTCCTTATTAGTTATACTCCTTATATACTCTCTTGTTCTCTCCTTCAACATTTGGGATGTGTGGCCGACATACTGTTTATTACAGTGTCTGCACTCTAGAAGATATACTACATTCTTGGTATTGCAGTTATAAAACCCTCTATTCTTGAATACTTGTCCCGACACATTAGATTTAAAATCGGGACCGGTTAGAATTACTTGACATGTTTTACATGTTTTGGCCCCACATTTGTATGTGCCTTTCACTGTTAGCCAATTTTCTGTCACGTGGAGTGGGACCGATGAGACTTGACTAGGGGCTAACTTTTTTCCTAGGGTAGGTGCGTTCCTTGGAACACATTTGACTTCAGTTTGAGACAGAATTTTGGACATTTTACTATCCCTGTTTAGTATTGGTAAGTATTTTTTAATAATGTTATAGATTTGTCCATATTCCTCACTGTATTCAGTGACAAAAAACATTTTTTGTTTACCTGTCTCCATATTTCCTGTTTCTTTCTGAATTGCCTTCATTTTTTCTTTCCCCGATGTAGATATTGTTTGCGCTTTCTCATATGCGTTTCTAATGAGATGTCTGGGGTATCCTCTATCTTGCAATCTATCCCCTAACAGTTATGATTGATGGTCATGATCTTGCTTTGTGGACCTGTAGCAAATCTCTTCCAAGGAGAAGCATTATCTGAGCCTTGGGGTCAAGTTCGGGGATTAAGTGCATTATACGTTTCAAGTGTACCTGGTGCTTAGCTACGTCCGGAGTAGGGATTTCATATCTATTATCAGGGATCTGGTTGCATTCAATTATGGTTGGTAAGGGTAGACATACCTTTCCATCTATGGACTCTACTTGGTAGCCGGATGCCCTTCTTCCTGTTGTCTGCACATGTTTTTAGAGAGTAAGGAGTGTTTGGGCCCTTGACATTAAATGCATCAAAGAAAGCTGGGCAAGCTAAAGATCTGTTGCTCTGGTCATTCAGGATTGCATAGAGCTTAATGCCTTTATCTGTTTGGCCTGTCGGGTATACTCAAATTTTGGAGCAGGATCTGCCGCCTATGGCACCATTGCAGATTTCTGTGCAGTGAGAACTGACTTCTATGGTGTTTGTGGCACTGTCATCTTCCTCCCTGCCATGCTTGCTGGCGCTCTTGGTGTAAGGTACAGTCCACGGGGCTGGCCCAGGATGTAAAGCTGTGTTGTGATGTGTGCTGTCACTTTCTGTGCATTTTACACTGACCTTGCAGTCCTTGGCGAGATGAGACATTGATGAACAGCACTTGTAGCAGTTGTTGTTTTCTTTTAGGTAGGCTTTGCAGTCTTCTATGGACTTCTCTCTGAAGGTTCTGCATTTCAGAAGAGGTTGAGGAATTTGGTGTAAAGGACACTGCTTACCAGGGTCTGTGTTCCTTGTCTCCTCGTGAGAAGGTTCTGCAGATCTGTGAAAAGAATCTAAAGAGGAAGCATTAGTTTTGTGTACTGTTACTGCTGCTTTGCAAGTATTATGTACTGAAAGGGTGGCATGTGGCAAAGTGAAATCAAAACTGGGGTCATTTCTCATCTTGGCTTGTTGGTATACAAAGTCAATGAATACAGTGAAGGGAGGAAATGGGACATTGTGCACTTCTTTGAATTTTGACCCATGTACCATCCACCGCTCTTGTAAGTTGTAGGGTAATTTTTGCACTATGGGGTTCACACCTGTGGCTGTGTCAAGAAATGCAAGTCCAGGTAAGTCCCCTTCGGCTTTGGCTACCTATAGTTCCATTAACAGGTCACTTAGTTCCCTAAGTTTCTGGTAACCTTTATTAGATATTTTAGGGAAGTCATCAATTCTTTTGAAAAGTGTATTCTCTACTACCTCCGCTGAGCCATAGCACTCATTATGTCTGTGCCAGATCATCCTGAGACCAGTCTCTGGGTGGTTTATGTTGATCACCCTGATTCTTTTGGCATGCTCTGCAGACTCAGTAGGTATTTGATTAGGAGGTCTATTTCCTAACTGTATGAAAGGTCTAAGCCTTTGATAGTGTTTTGAAAGGAGGATCGACAGGCTCTGAAGCCTTCTGGGCGGTCGTTGAACTTTTCAAGTCCTTTTGTGATTAGCTTGCATCATTCAAAGAACTTGGCAAAGTCCATTGTGACCTGGTTAGTACCAGGATAGGTAGGTGGATGAGTGTAATATTGGGAAGGTGTAGTGTACTCATACCTGTCTGGAGGTTCTCTTTTGGGCTGGTCTGTGACATACTGCTTTAACATAGCAGAGGAAGCTGGTGCAGGGTTAACCCTAGGCTTGGGTACCTGGCTGAAGTGGGTGCTGTAAGCAGGATCACTTTGTTCAGTGTGATCTCTCTGATGCAATTGCAGCTTGCTGATGGCTTTTGGAGGTGTATGGCATCCTTGGTTTGGTTCAGGGGCAGCATGTTGGCCTGGTTGTTGCTCTGAAAGAGAATCTGTGTCCTGCTTGGAGTGCTGGTAGACATACTCTCTGGTGCGTTGTAGTGGGTCATGGGGTTCAGTCTCAAGATTAGGTACCTCGCTGTGTCTTTCGCTGTTAGGGTACACAATCATCTCTAGAGCTTCTGCTAAGGTTGCTGCAGCTTCCCTCTCTATGAACAGCTTTTCTAGAGATACTTCTAAGCGTGCTCTCTCTACTTTTGCCTCCAATTCCCTCTCTGCGAAGGCGGCACGGGCCTTTGCTACTTTTGCGTGGGCAATGGCGGCTGCATTGGTAACAGATGAGTATTGAGAGGAGCCCGAGACCTGGGATCTGGTCACTAATGAGGATGTCTGTTTTGGGGACATTATGAAACAATGGATAGGCCTCTGCCTGCTTTAGCTGTAGTGGTTTCTTTGTGCTGCAATGACTTGATAGCGGTGCCTGTATCTGTATCACTATAATATGATGTTGTCTGCACTTGCAGCATAGCTGGTTTAATCACTTGTGTAGCAATGCTGTTTTACTGCACATACGGTGAGTTATAGTTCATCCCGCCGATAAGGCAGCCGCTGTTCCACTGTTCTGTACCCTGGGGCAGTATGTAGTTCGACATACAGCTAAACCTCCCCAATAAAGAGACTGAACTTTAAATCTGTAGATTTTACTGGATAGCAAAGGGGAATAGGTGAAACTGTAACAAATAACAGAAAATAGGGTAAATGGATTGCTTTGAACAATGCAATATAAACATATATGCATTTAAATGCAACATCAAAATGCTAGCTGACATGAAAAGTCTATGCAGCAATGTCTCTGGGGGTGCTGGCAGCTGTGGAGATTATTTGGTGTAACTATTTGCTTACCAGCGATGCTACCATGAGGAGAGATGAAACTGTGCATGCTTCTTCTACAGCATGGTCTCTAAAAATGGAGTCCTAGCTCCCACGAGACATTGCTCTAGGTCACATGGTGGGAGTATGGTAGCCTGATTAGTTCAAATTCTGCCATACGCATTATGGAGGTGTAGAATGAATAAAGGAAATGGTCTTGCGTAGTTACAGCAAGTGTCCAGCAGAGGGAGTATGAAAATTGGGAAATCCCAAAACATGGTAAAAGCGTATGCTTGAGACATGACACTATCAACAAGGTTGGACACCATTGTGCAATAACCCGTTGCTCCCATGTCAGCTCTGGCCCCATAATGCAGGCTTCCATCTGCACCTCCCATTAAGCATGTTTTTCGCTTTCCAGGAGGCCTGCGGGTTACATTTTGGCTTTTTACCCCACTCCTTTGCTATGGAGAAGTTAACGGTTCATTTTGTTATAAGCCTGTTGCAAGGGGATCTGCAGCTTTGGGCATTCAGCCTATCCCCTAGTGATCCAGCCTATATCTCTTTAGAGGCAATGGCAATCATTTATTATGATCCCGACCAAGCTGCCTCTGCTGATACAGCTATATGTAATCTCAGGCAAGGCAATTGGCAGGTCAAGGATTATTGCACAGAAATTGACCAGTGGGCAGAAGGATAGTCAAGGATAGCCTTGTTAATTTCCCTACCCCTTCCTCTCTAGACTCTTTCATGCATCTGGCTATCCAGACAGATAGGAGGCATAGGGTGAGACAAGTGGCTAACGCTAGAGAAAATCCACCAGCGTGACGTCATTTTGTTACTGTGCCGGGTGCTGGCGTAAATTTGCTAGCGAAGTGGACCTACTCTAGCGCTACTTCGCACCCGCCAGGCAAAGTTGAGCTATGGCGAAGGGATTTAACTACGCTAATTCACTAACTTGCAAATTTTACTGAACGTAAGTCTTGCGCCAAACTTGCCTTTGTCACCTCAGACCAGGCGAAGTGCAATAGAGTAGATAGGGCTTGCTTCAAAAAAAAGTTCCCGAAACTTTTTTAAGGGTGATAGGCTGAAAAAGATTGTACATTTTTTGGGGGTACCCCCCTTCCCCCTACATTTCCTAACATATGGCACCTAAACTATACAGTGGGTACATGTATAGGGCAAAATAACAACTCTATTTTTTTTTTATGAAGCTTTCCCAGGCTTGTGTAGTGTAATGTATTTGCTGCTACATATACGTCCATTGCACTTTAACTTGGCGCCGTGTGCAAATTAGGCATCGCTAGCGTAACTTCGCTTGACGAATTAACAGTAGCGCAACTTCACTACCTTTCGCCTCCCTGAGTGCAACTTCGGATTTTAGTGAATTAGCGGCGTCCTGGCGAAGTCAACGCTGTCGCAACTATGGTTTAATTTGAATAAGGGAGGGGGCGAATGGAAGACGGCATTTAAAACTGGGGTTGGGAATTATGAATACAATGCCTTTTGGCTTATGTAACACCCCAGCCATTTTGGGGTGTTTTTGGTATGTTGTAGTGTATCTTGATGACATACTGATATTTTACTGTAGTCTAACTGATCATCATGTACATGTCCAAGAGGTGTTACATAGGCTAAGGGAAAACCAGCTTTAAGGCAAACTTGAAAAAGTTGTCTTCGAGGCCCCCTCCGTACACTAGGGTACATTTTGTCCCAAAGGGTTTAGAGATGGAGCCAGCTAAGGTCCAGGCCATTCTAGCTTGGGCACAACCCCTCCCCATAAGTACCATTCAAAGGTTTTTACGGTTCATCAATTATTATAGGCAATTCATTATAGGGATGCAACAAATCCACTATTTTGGATTCGGCCGAACCCCAAAATCCTTTGTGAAAGATTTGGCTGAATACCGGACCCTAATTTGCATATGCAAATTAGGGGTGGGAAAGGGAAAACATTTTTTACTTCCTTGTTTTGTGACAAAAAGTCACACGATTTCCCTCCCCATACCTAATTTGCATATTATATATTCGGTGCATCCCTAATTCATTAAGAACTTCTCCAGTGGCTTCCATCATTGCCCTTACTATAAAGGGGGCAGACCGTAGTATGTGGCCTGAAGAGGCAATAAGGGCTTATGAATCATTAACAAAGGCATTTATTTCAGCCCCAGTGCTCCAGCATCCACACTTCCTTTCATGGTGGAGGTGAATGCTTCTGAATTTGGTGCAGGGGTAGTTTTGTCAATTTTGTTTTAACATACTGGCCTGGTGAAATGAATGTTTGAACACTGAAACAAAATGTTGTACTTTTTGAGTGAAATATTTAAAAAAATATATATATTTTGTGTTTTTTTTTTCAAGAATTATTACATTTACTGACAAAAATGTTACTGTTTGTTAAAGGCCTGAATCTGCTGAATCCAAAGATACTAGATATGTATTGGTATCCCACTTTTCTTGTCCACAACACTCCCCAATAATAAAACAGCATTTTGTAAATTTTTACATTATAACACAACAGATAAGGGCATCTATAGGTTAAAGTGGCATAACTAATGATAGAAGTGAAATACCCCCGTAAGTTAGGTGTTTTTAGGTATCCCAAAGTCAGAACAATGCCCCAGATCCCAGTCTTGGTTCAGTCTTCTGCCTTTAATAACCACCTTTCACTTTAGGTGGAGCCCTCCGCTACTCGAGTGCCACCAGGTCTTATTGTGAGAAGACCAGGGAGAGAGTTCTGAGCAGGCAAGGAACCGCATGTAGTACAGGAACGGAGAACAAGAAATGCGGTTGTGGGACAGGCCAAGTTGATACCAAATGAGAGCAGTACAGATACAGAAGACAGAAGAGTAGTTGTGGTCACTTGCCAGGTCAAAACACACCTATACAAAATTCAGAGGTTGTGGAAGCACTCTTAAAGTTGAAAAGCCACCATCCCACATCAAGGTAAACCCCATATGGCGGTCCCTAACTTGTTTACCTCAGGTCATGGTATAAAAAGACTTACTTCTCTGCATAATAGCATTACTTGTAAACAGTGTGTCTTATGATATTAACTTTGTAACTAAAAACCCTTGTTTTGTAAACACATGCACTTACATTTATACTGAATTACTTATGAGACAGGGGACCAGGGAAGTGCTTTGTAAGTAGCACTTCCATTATACTTAAATATACTTTATTTTATCCTGGTCATATGGTATGAGATATGGTAGAACTGTATTTAGATGCAGCACTAGGATCTTAGAGTAAGTTTAAGGTCTGTATTCAATAAAGCTATTGGTCTGTAGTTATGACAGTGGTCTGGAGCTTTACCTGGTTTGGGAATGGTTGCGATGTGTGCGTGGAGGAATTCAGGTTTAATTTGCCCCGTATCCATAATAGATTGGAATAGTTTTAACAAATGGGGGGTTAAAATATCTGCAAATACTTTGTAATATGTATTGGTATAACCATCTGGTCCTGTTGCTCTACCTAACTTCAGGAGTTTTATAGCTTGAGTAATTTCGTCTTTCGTTATTGGAGCATTTAGTTGATCACATTGTGTCTCCTGTAGGTTGGGGCTCATCCTGTCTGCTGGATAAGTTATATAGTGAAGAGTAGTGGGAGGCAAAATGATTAGCTATCTTAAGTGGATCTGTGATTTTGTGTTGTTGGTCTTTTATAAACTGTATTCTAGTGTGGGCTTGCCTGCTTCTCAATTGAGAAGCCAATAATTTGTCAGCTTTGTCGCTCTTTATGTAATACAGCTGTTTAAGGAGTTTTAGTCTGTATTCTGTTTTAATGAGAAGTAATTGTTGTAGTTCCAATTTATGCGTTTGGATTTTATCAGCTAGTTCTTTTGTGGGATGAGTGTAAAAACTATGTTCTGAGTCTGTAATTTCCTTCTGCAGTGCTTCTATTTTAGATTCCCTTTGTTTGTGGAGGTTAGCTGCCTGTGAAATAATTTCCCCTCATGGTGTAGCTTTATGTGCTAACCATATTGTTTGACAATCTACTTCTGGAGTTAAATTATTTTTAAAGTAGGAATTTAAAGCTAGCTTAATGTGTTCTCAGATTTCTGTGTGTGTGATAAGAGGGAGTCATTAAGTCTCCAGAGGGTTAAAGTTTTTCTGTCAGGGAAAGAGCCTATGTCAATTCCAATTGGAGCATGGTCAGACCATGATTGTATTCCTATCCACATTTTGTAATCTGCGCTACAGTCTGTGGGTCTCATAAGAAAAGATCAATTCTTGTGTGAGTTAAAAATCTAGGGGAGTGGTATGTGTAGTCTTCTTCATTGGATGTTGGGCTCTCCACATGTCTATAAGGACAAAGCTTTTTGGCCTGTAAAAGTTGTTGTTTATTGATGGGTTGTGGAATAGTTCTATGTATATCCACAAGAGGGTCTAGGATAAGATGTAGATCTCCTGCCACTACACATCTACCTTTTCTAAACTAAATGAGGTGAGTCAGTGTTTTGCTAAGGAACTGCAACTGATTTTCATTAAGTGCATAAAGATTAATCATCGTGTACATTTGGTTATCTAAAGTACAGATGAGCAATAAATATCTACCTAAAGGGTCAGCCAACATGTGATGCATCTGAAATGCAATATTTGCATTGATTAATATAGAGACTCCTTTAGTTTTAGTATTTGAAAGAGCATGGAAATTATGCGGAAACCGCTTATTATGAAATGCAGGCTGGTGATGTTTTTTAAAGTTTGTTTCTTGGAACATTAGTATTTCCGCCTTAGCTTTGTAAGCTTAATTAAGGGCCAGGTTTCTCTTTTGTGGAGTATTCAAACCCCTGGCATTTAATGAATACAATTTAACCATGTTGTGCTTTGCATTTTTGCTTAACCCAGAGCTCAAACTTCCACATTAATTTGGTAAGCTGTACCATAAAATGAAAACAGAGAAAATGCTTTGACATTCTATTATTACCACATGTTAAATAGTAAAAATGTAGCTTGGAATGAGGAAGAAAATATTTTGTATGAAACCAAACAGTATAAACATGAAAAAAAGAACCTTATTTGGTTCAACAGTAGAGATGTGTCTTCTCATGGCATAGGTACCTAAGTAGAACTTTGCCTAATTTGTTCCCAGCCGGTATATGAACTGGGAGATGTGTGTGGGGGGGTGATTATCAACCGTTGATTAGTGCAAGCAACAGTGCTTAAAAGAAACACAAAAAAAGTATGGGAGAGGACTGTGCTCTCCGGTCTCCATGAGCCTTTAAGCTGGCCATAGACGCAAAGATCCGATTGTACGAATCAATGTACGATTGGACTTTCCCATCTCCCGACCCTCCACTAACCATAAAGATCAAAGTCTTACCATTCCGATCAAATAAAGTAGTAAAAGAACAGATCAGCCGATGTACTACCTCTGACAGCAATCGTACGATAGTTATGTCTGACAAAGCTAGTGACAGTCTCCCACTGAAAATAGTACGATCGGCAACAGGGCTGATCCTATCAAATGTGGGGCCCAATTGGGACCATGTTGGCGGGGCCCCTAGACAAAGTGTTGCTTGCTACTGACACAGCAAGTATTTAGGAAAATAAGGGCATACAGGCACAAAATAGAAAGGAAAGGGGCAGTGTGGGGACCCCAGAGGTGCGGGGCCCAATTGGCCTAAGGCCGGCCCTGATCGGCAATACACACACAGATATTATCGGCAGCCAACAGAAATTTTCTAACCTTGATTAAAGATTGATTAAACAACCGATCTCCACTGGACGAAAAATGTCGGGACTCTCCACACATGGTCCGAAAATCATACGAATCCACGATTCTTACGATCGGATCGTTGCGTCTATGGACAGCTTTAGTTTTGGTGTAAAGGACCTGAGATAAAGTCACACATTGTTCCAGCAGGATTTGAATCAGCCATTTGTTTTACCCTTCTTGCTACTACTTATGCAACTTTTGCTCTTGCTTATGTTGTGGGGAACGTGGTGGAGAGGCAGGGGTGTTTAGAAGATTCTATCTGCAAAGAGCTTTTCTGGCTTCTTCCGGTGAAGTGAGGGAGGTGGAGGTAACCTGCATATTGACTATAAGCTTCACCGGGAACCCCCAATGGTATGGTATACTGTTATCCCGGAGAATTTTAGTAACCTCCAAATAAGCTCTCCTTTTTAACTAGGGTAGCTTGGGATAGGTCTGCATATATTTGCAAATCTGCATATTTTGCTGTCCAGCTATCTTTGTGTCGAGCTGAAAGTAAACGTTTTTTTCTTTATGTGGAAAAAGTGCAATTTGGTGGGAACGTCTCTTGGGGCTGAGTCTGGGGCATTGCGTGGCTTGGGGATCCTATGTATTCTGTCAATTGTTAACTCAATATGCGGGGTATCAGGCATAATTACCTTAAGCAAATCTGCTAGGTATTCCTCCAAGTCCTGTGCCTGTACCGACTCTGGTATGCCGCACAGTTTATGATTATTCTGCGGGAGTGGTCCTCCAAGTCTGTCACTTTACATATTAAGCGTTCCGTCTCCTTTTCCACTCTTGCATGATTATCAGTCAGTTCCTTATGAGCATCTGCGTACTCTCCCATTTTGGAATCTGTATGGAATCTGTGTCTGGCCCTGCTTGCGCTGGATCCAAGATGGCGCTCTCTTTAGCTTGCTGCTTGGCAGCCGCTTGCGTTGCAAAGTACGCTGTTACAGAAATGTTAATTTTTTTGCTGAATTTTAGGTCCCATACTTCTCCAGTCTGTATCCCTCTGGATTATCTGTTTATTCTTGGTCCCATGCTTATAATGTAGGTTTTTGGCTCAGTTTGATAAGGAGCTTATGCCTCAAGCGTCCATACTCAATGCTGGTTAGCTCCGCCCTCCAAAGTTAGATTTTTTATAACAGCATTGCCATGACAACTAAAGGAACCCTGCTAAAAATCAATGTAGAACTTCTTCTGAATAAAATTATATCTGCAATAGGAGATGCGAAAGAATGTCGGAGCCTTACCCAAACACATGGCCTCTCCTGCGGTCGCTGATATCACGTTTAGTGTCTCTACAACTGGGCACTTCCTCAGAGACCACTCTGAGGAAGTTCCCGGTTGTAGAGGCACGAAAAGCGTTGGTTTTGTAGCACACCCACTACTATAATTTTACCACTATGTATGTCTAGAATAAAGCCGCATTGATATTAAAAACACTTGCCTCCCGTGGATATATCAGTCAGCGCTGACAGCGGGTGAAAGTTTTGTGCATGAATAAAATGATGCCCCACATGTATGGGTGCACGACCCAGACCCCTAAAACTGGGGCAATAGCTAAATTTGGGGTTGTGCACACCTTTCAGTTTTTCAGTCTAAACATCACTTACCTCTAAAATACCCCCCCCCAAACTATATATGCCATGAAAGTGCACGCCTGCAGTTGCTCACTGGCGGCTTCCTTGCTATCCTATGTGCAAATCTGTGGGCTCAGTTCTTCGTAGAAATTTGCATTTTAACCTGAAATAAAGAAAAAAAAATGTCTGAAGTTAGATTTCTCCCCAAAATTGCCGTGGCAACTAAAAAAACCTACTAAATATCAGTCTTCAACTTCCCCCACATATATGAGTACACCTAAAGATGCAGCCACCAAACACCCTAAAACTGAGGCAATAGCTAAATTTGGGGGTTTGCTCTTAAGATCATACCTTGCAGATTTTCCCCCATTATATGAGAAATACCCCACAAATTGTAAAAAGTACTGAACATACACACCTTCATTTTTGTAAAAGTACTGTCCTTGCCTTCCTATATGCAGAATTCTGGAGGCTATTCTTCACAGAATTACATGGTTACAGATTCAACATTAGATTTTTCTCCAATTTCCCAAAGAAGAGTAATAAAGAGTTACTGAATACCTATATCTGTTTAGTGGCGCTTCTTTGGATCCTTTTGTTTCATCTGTACTCGTGTCCTCAGGCAGTGCTGCTTTTTCTTTGCTGTGGGGGGGGGGTTACTTTTAGAATACTAAATAGAAAATCTGCACATTTATGGAAAACATATTTCAAATATTCATACTCTTAATCCAAATCAACCCCCTCAGCATATTCTATTTGTGGGATGAGCACACAAATACCATAACTGTTCTAGCCTCTGTTCTACAAAAGCCGAATGCCTGTACCAGGAACAAAATATATATTGCTCAGAAATAGAGAGCCTCAGTAACAGCACATAAAGCTGAGCTATTAAGTTTTAAGAACAAGTATACCATTTCTCTATAAAAGAGGCATAATAAAGTGGGACAGTAAAGAAAAAGTGGCTATAGAGGAAGCTGACCTAGGCTAAACATTTGAAATGCCAACTGTTCCCATCTATGAGTAAACCATAACTTTGTTTGCACAACTGCAAACCCTGAATGTGCTAAGATCACTTTACAAAAAAAAAGCTGAAGCCTTTACTAAACATGATTCTAGGGAGACCTAATATACTAGTAAAACTTGAAAATGTTGTTCAGAAATACAGAGTTAGCAACTGCACTGAAAGAGGAGCTTATAAGATGTCAATAAAAGAAAAATATTTATGGCATCAGAGATGAAATCACCAGCAGGCAAGATGAAATTATCTCAGAGTCATCACGCCCCACACATTTTTTGGCACCCTTGTCCTTCACCTACACCTGAAATAACTACACCTCCCAGTGCAGCAGGAAAGAAAATACTAAACACAACAAAAAAGTCTATTATTGCCCGGAACACGTAAACCATCAGTTGGTATCCTGCTTTATGCCAAATCTACAGTATACTGTATAGTATATAGTCAGGCCACATTGTCACTAGCAGGCATCTCAGGCACTACCTCCTCTACACCACCAAACAACAGGGCAGGGATTATCTGCAGCTGATATTTGTAATAGGACAATTTGGGGCCTGGTACTGCTGCCTTATACACAATATAGGAATTTTGAAGGGCCACTTGAATCAAATATATACCAACATTTTTGTACCGGGCCCTTGTTTTCCAGGTGGTGTTGTAATAATCTGAAACAATTGGTCAGCACTCACCCAAACCACAAATTTGTCAGGCAGATGCACGTGCAAGGTTGTCCACTCCAACCGGATAAGCAATGCAAGACGAAATCACAGCACCATCCAAATTGTATATAATCTTAAAAAGCCTTTATTGCATTTTCTGGCTTGGATCTCAAACGAACAACGTTTCAGGCCTATGTGGCCTTTTGTCAAGTTAATGAACTACTGCTGGTTACAAAGTTTTATACTCACTCATTAGATCGCCATCTATAGGTGAGCAACAAGAATTTAATTGATACAAAGAAAAAAAGAAAGAAAAAAGCATAAAGGCAACAATGTCAGATACATTGTAATATATAAGTAAAGTATCCACTTATTTCCTGGTAATTGTGTTCATCAAGGTAACGGTTTGAATCTCATGGTACAGTATCTGCAAAACAATAAAAAAATGACCAATGTTTGTAAAAAATTATCTGATCATAATAATATTAAAAACAACCATTAAAATTCTATCTGTATATGGGATGCAAGTCATATTCGCGATTAAGGCCATGGGGCTCCAGCGTTTCTAAGCGACGTATCCATTTGGCTTCCTTTTTTAATAACATTTTGACACGGTCACCACCGCGACAAAGTTTTGGAATATTGTCAATTACTTGAAACTTTAATTGCTGGACCCCATGGCCCTTTTCAGCAAAATGACTAGATACCGCCTGATCTAATTTTTTAAGTTTCACTGCAGATTTGTGCTCATGTATTCTATCTTTGATGGCACGGGTTGTCTGCCCCACATATAATCGGCCACATGGGCATTTTATCACATAGACTACAAATGTAGTATTACATGTGTAAAAACCATTTATTTTTATCGGAGTGCCCTTCCGTCGATGATATACAACATCGCCTCTAAGGACATTAGAGCAACAATTGCATGACAGGCAAGGGAAAGTGCCATTGTTTCTAGGGCGTAAGACCCGTTCTTCCCTTAGATTTCCTCCCAAATCTGATTTGACCAGTGTGGATCCAATGGTGTTGTTCCTTTTATACGACATGAGTGGCATATTTTGGAAAAATTCTACCTCAGGATCCCCATCTCTTAATAGACCCCAATGTTTTCGTATAATCTTAGCGACTTCTTGACTCACTGTATTGAATTTAGAAACAAAAGGGATACGTTTTTGATCCCTTTTGTGATAATCACCATGGAGACTTGCGTGTGGGTCCTCAATCCCCTAACGTTGCTGTTTAAGGAGACCTGGGGGATAACCTCTCTGCAAAAAATTATTTTCCATTTCATCCAATCTTTCCTGTTGTAAACTACCCTCTGTCACAATCCATTTGACGCGGACAAATTGTGATTTGGGTAAAGTGTTGTAATAATGCTGAAGTTGGTCAGTTCTATCAACACCACCCATGTACTTACTGTACTCTTTGCGGTTTATTTATCTTTGAGGTTTATTTTTAAGGGGGCTACCAGCTCTCTGTTCTGCAATTACTGATGCGTTGTGGATTGTCATCAGCATGAATACATTTTTTGTGTCACAATATTGGATGGCAAAGAGCTCATTATTTCTCAGGGCATAAATTTCTCCACAATTTTTTGTTTATTAGATCCCTGGGCAACCCTTTTCGGTTAAGATTCATGGTGCCACAGACTGGGGTGTCCAAACAATGTAGGGCAGGGGTGCCCAGACTTTGTTACACTGGGATCTACGCTAGACACCTGGCCCCGATCAGGAAATCTACCTTGACAACATGTGGTGAATTTTTGACCACGCACATTTTTGTGGTCACACCCCCTAATTACCATGTTCATTTTACAAATTTGACTGGTTAATATAGTCTGAACACACTCTCTTCCCCTCCATGCTTGCTGCTCAGCCCTCCTTTCCCCTCCATGCTTGCTCTGCTCAGCCCTCCTTTCCCCTTCGTGCTCACCACTGCTCATCCCTCCTCTCCCCTCCGTGCTTGCTGCTGCTCAGCCCTCCTTTTCCCACAGTGCTTGCTGCTGTCATCCCTCCCTCACTTCCCCTCCGTGCTTGCTGCTCAGCCCTACCTTCCCCTCTGTGCTTGCTGCTCAGCCCTCCCTTCCCCTCTGTGCTTGCTGCTGCTCAGTCTTCCTTTCCCCTCCTTGCTTGCTGCTCAGCCCTCCCTTCACCCTCCGTGCTTCCATGCTTGCTATTCAGCCCTCTCTTCCCCTCTGTGCTTTCTGCTGCTCAGCCCTCCTTTCCTCTCCATGCTTGCTGCTGCTCATTCCACCTGTCCCCTCCATGCTTGCTGCTGCTCAGCCCTCCTGTCCCCTCCATGCTTGCTGCTGTCAGCCCTCCCTTCCCCTCCGTGCTTCAGTGCTTGCTGCTCAGCCCTCTCTTCCCCTCCATGCTTGCTGCTCAGCCCTCCCTTCCCCTCTGTTTGCTGCTCAGTCCTACTTTCCCCTCCATGCTTCCTGCTCAGCCTCCCTTCCTCTCCGTGCTTGCTGCTCAGCTCTCCCTTCCCCTCCATGCTTGCTGTTGTCAGCCCTTCTGTGTCCATGCTTGCTGCTCTCAGCCCACTCTGCCCTCCCTTGCCCTCTGCTCTCAGTCCAGTCAGCCAACCCTCTCTGGCTCACTTGCAATGCCGGGCCCCAGGATAAATTGGTATAGAGGACCATATCCTGTAGGATGGCCTCAGTCAAAAATCATTGTAAATAATCAATTGGTTCAAAATTCCTGGTGTCCACCTTTACACCTGAGACTGCAGTAAATGGAGGAATTTCAGGGGGAAAATTACCAGGGGGCACCCACGCAGGCTCTCCTCCAGCTGCAGCATCAGCCCATCATCTGCTTCCTGTTCTTTAACCCCCTGATCATACACATCCTGCTCAAGCTCCATGGGCTCCTCAAGGGCAGTAAGAGTGCTGCTACTACCACCCAGTGACTCATCAGTAGATGAGTCACTATCTGATGAAGGGGGCACATACTCAGATTTAGAATCACTAAACTCCTCTTAGCTAGATGCCATGCACAGAGCAACAACCTCTTCAACAGAATACAATCTTTTGGCCATGTTGACAACAAAATCTATAGATTTACCTAGGCCAAAGATCTTACAATCAGTGACAAATAACGTAAAATGAGTCATCAGAAATGGAACAGTGGGATCAGCAAACACAGAAAACTACTCCAGTAAAACTACTCACCAAGGCGGAGACTAGAGAAAAAAAACTTAATATAAACAAATCTGGCAAAGGAAAAAAATGTCTAACACCTCTTGAACTCCCTGGAACTTTCTGGAACAGAAACCACACTACATAGTTACATAGTTAAATTGGGTTGAAAAAAGACAAAGTCCATCAAGTTCAAGCCCTCCAAATGAAAACCCAGCATCCATACATACACCCCTCTCTACTTTTGATTAAATACTATATACCCATACTAACTATAGAGCTTAGTATCACAATAGCCTTTGATGAAGGCTAATCTATAGCACTTACAATTAATAGCAATTAATAGCAAATAAAACACCTATCAACCAACAACGTCAATCAAAAACCAAACGATTGAACAGTGATTATTACCTGATCACTAGTCACTCTACGATATGAACAGGTTTTACAAAATATGAACAGCAATACAACTGTATGACCAACTCAATAAAATCAATGAAAATTCAATAAAACAGAAAAAAAAAGTGATTATGCTGTGTGATTGACCACTGACAGCTTTGCAAACACAGAAACTAGTCCAGTAAAACTACTCACCAAAGTGGAGACTTAATATAAACAAATCTGGCAAAGAAAAACAATTCCTAACACCTTGAACTCCCTGCAACTCCCTGGAACTTTCTAGAACAGAAACTTCACTAATCTATAGCACTTACAATCAATACAAATAAAACAACTATCAACCAATAACCTCAATCTAAAACCTACTGATTGAACAGTGATTATTACCTGATCACTAGTCACGTTAAAATATGAACAGGTTTTACAAACTATGGACAGAAACAGTAATAATGAACAGCAATACAACTGTATAACCAACTCAATAAAATCATTGAAAATTCAATAAAACCGAAAAGATGATTATGATGTGTGATTAAAGTTAAGAATACCTAACTACTAGCGTAATAAACCTAACGCAAGCAGTAAAAAGTAATAAAGAGATGAAAATTCAATAACTACAATCAAGTTTGAGAACAACCAAAGTTCTGCTTCACACTGTTTGCTGGGGGACATGATTTTAAATGCACTACAGACTTAGATATACTGTACTTAGAATAAATAGTATAGGACTCACATACAATGAGGGGCCATGGCACCTGAGCTTACATATTTTTGCCTGAGTGTGGTATTAACACCTAAGTTTTTTATAAGAATTATTTTTAAAGGCAAATCATGCACTGGAAATCTTTAGCCATCGTAGCTTAAACTAACCCCATATATGATAGAGGTACTTGTGAGGGCAGAGGCTGAAAACAAGATGCTGCCAGTGAATTTAAAACTTGGGGTTGTAAATCTAGATCAGGTACACAGTCTGGATAGTGAAAATCTCTCGGCATTCTTTCATTTTAAAACCACTGCAAGAATCAAACATCTGATTTCAGCAGAGTACACACCACACCATTCCCTTAGTTTTTGAGACTCAAACTCAAGGACCCAGAATAACGTAAAATCCAATTTGTTATAGAGCACCCACAGTGTGGAACTCATTGTCATACACAGTCCAATAGGCATCTATCTCAAGACATATTTGTTCACCCATGCTTTTAGAATACAATAAGAAGTATCTTTTGAATTGAGGAGAAAAGCATGATAAAAATATTATTATTACAGCAGGACCCAATTTTTATATACCTGGATTGTAAGTTTTTCCTCAGTTTTCTGTTGATTTTTTTGGGTCACCGGGAAAACATAAAGCAGGGTCACACTGCATTTATATTTTTGGCAGTAAATGTATAATATCCTATAAATCTCACTCTTCCTTCACCCACACCTCCCAACATTTGAAAAGTGGAAAGAGGGATAAAAAGATCTGCCACACCCCTAAATACCATATCCGTTATGCATAATTTAGCAGGTTATGGAAAGTTTGAACACATTTTAGGGTCATTTTAAACAATTAAATAGATTAAACAAGTTTGCATAAAATGAGCGCAGATAAAACAGGCACAGATTAAATGAGCACAGATAAAATTAGTGCAGATGAAGTGATGACGGGCGCAGATAAAAAGGGCGCAGATAAAAAGGGCGCAGATAAAACAAGAGCAAATAAAACTAATGCAAATGAAGCGATGGCGGAAGCAGATAAAACGAGCACAGATAAAACAAGTGCATTGAAAATGAATGCAAATAAAACAGGTGCAGATTAAATGAGTGCAGATAAAACGAGTGCATATGAAGTGATGACAGGTGCAAATAAAACAAACACAGATATAATGAGGGCAGTGAAAACAAGGGCAGATAAAACGAGATAAAAAGAACACAGATAAAACACGCGCAGATCATAGGCAGCAGAAGATGGTTTCAGCTGGGGGGGCCAGGAAGAGGAGCAATGGAGGCGCGCGTAGCGCGCTGCATTTTTTGGCCACACACCCTTTTAGCCACTCCCCTTTGACTCCACCCACTTTCCCGTGTGTTTTCACTGAATTTCCAGGGAATTTCTATTTCACATTTCAGGAAATTTCATGTATAAATACCCCCAGACTGAATGGCACAGTGGAAATTTAATGTGACCTGTGGCATAGACCCTACCCCTCACAAATGACACACATAGGCGTTTAAGGACTAACAGCATGTGTGCCCATCACTGTGGCACTGAAAGAGTAAACAGCAGTGGGGCAGCAAAACATCAAAATGCATGCCTAGCAATCCTATGAGCAGCAATTAGGAAGCAGCAACTTCCCAGCAGTTACATTCATTGCACATCATTCACAGCTCCCACCGAATGATGAGCAATGAATGTAACTACTGGGAAGTTGCGGCTTCCCCATTGTGCTTATTGGATTGCTAGGCTAAAGGCTAGCCTAGCAGCTCTATTTACACAACAACATCAGGTAGCCTGTAATTAATGGTGATGGAAGTAGGGACTTGTAGTCCTCCAAGAGCTGAGGACAAAATGACCGAGTACCAGTGGCAATGGTACCCTCTCCCGCCCTTTGATTGTTCTAAGCCCACTATTGAATGCACTCATGAAGCAGCTGGGCACCGAGCAGTGGGGGGCTCACTCATGCTGACAGGTGTCGCAGCTTGCACCTGTGTCACCATGGCATCATCTTCTGCAAATGTGCAGCCGCAGCCAGAGCCAGCTCACTGCGGCCGCTCCATCGATGAGGCACATGGAAGAGGTGAAGGCAGGGTCAGTCTTAACAACTGCGGGGCCCAATTGGAACCATTTTGGTGGGGCCCCCTAAATGGAGTTTTGCCATCTGGCACAGGGTTCCTGCCCCATGATAATTACTCACTACATTTCACTAATTTATTTCTAGAGTTCAACTGCATACAAAATGCAGGAATTTATTTTCACAGTATATGTGCATTTTTAAAGATTTATCCTCAAACCTTCCTGTTGTATGGTAAATAGTACAGGGGAATACCTATGCTGTCATAGTTTTATGGGATCTCTCTGTACAGACTATGATCAAACTTAGGGACTGTTCCTGCTGAATTGTGCTTAGTACAGGGAATACCTATGCTGCCATAGTTTTATGGGATCTCTCTGTACAGACTATGAGCAAACTTAGGGGCTGTTCCTGCTGAATTGTGCTTAGTACAGGGAAAACCTATGCTGTCATTGTTTTATGGGATCTCTCTGTACAGACTATGAGCAAACTTAGGGGGCTGTTCCTGCTGAATTGTGCTTAGTACAGGGAATACCTATGCTGTCATTGTTTTATGGGATCTCTCTGTACAGACTATGAGCAAACTTAGGGACTGTTCCTGCTGAATTGTGCTTAGTACAGGGAATACCTATGCTGCTATATTTTTATGGGATCTCTCTGTACAGACTATGAGCAAACTTAAGGGGCTGTTCCTGCTGAATTGTGCTTAGTACAGGGAATACCTATGCTGCCATAGTTTTATTGGATCTCTCTGTACAGACTATGAGCAAACTTAGGGGCTGTTCCTGCTGAATTGTGCTTAGTACAGAGGAATACCTATGCTGCCACAGTTTTATGGGATCTCTCTGTACAGACTATGAGCAAACTTAGGGGCTGTTCCTGCTGAATTGTGCCTTTGACCATGTCCACTATAGGAAAAATATTGAATATATAGATAGCTAAATGTTTCTTTTTAATAATGCAATTTATTTTATAAAAGCCAAAAGACACATTTGCAATTCCATGTATAATACCCCAGAACTTAAAGGATGAATTCCATGAATTTGATGTTTGATGTGGGAGGAAGTCAATTGCAAGATTTTGCTATGGTGGGGGCCCCATGGGCACGGGGACAGATTGGGCCCAATAGGTCTCATTAGCCTAAGACCGGCTCTAGGCAGAAGGAAGGTGCAGCAAGTCCAGCTGTCTGTGATCTCTCCCTCCCCTAACACACGCCCCCTCCCATCTTCCGGCTAAACACACACACACGGGAAACCTCTGCAGCATATAATTAAATCTTTAGCAATACATCACGTGTCTGTCTGTACGGAGTTTATTGGAGACGGAGCAGCAGGCAGAACGTCTTCATCCACGCAGAGCCGCACACCAGATCCTCTCTCTCAGCAATCAGTGTGTAAGCGCAGGATCAGCCTATTTGCTGAACGCGATTGGCCAGTTTTAGTCATCTTTCGGCTTCTTCAGCCCCAAAATAAATGATAATGGCATCGGGTTTTGGCGCAAGTATTTTGAAAAAGGTTGCTCAAGCTGTTATAAGCAGAATTCTTAAAAAAAAAAAAAAATCCAGGAGAATTTTTTTTGGGGAGGCCGTGGCCCCTGTGGCCCCCCTGGTTCTGAAGCCTATGGCGCAGATTAAACAAATGCACATAAAACAAGTGCCGTTAAAACGAGCGTAGATAAAATGAGCACAGATAAAACAGGTGCAGATTAAACAAGCACAGATGAAGTGATGACGGGCACAGATAAAATGGGCGCAGATAAAACGAGAGCAGATACAGTATAACGAGCGCAAATGAAGTTATGATGGATACAGATAAAACGGTGCAGATAAAATGAGTGCAGATAAAAAAGGAGCAGATGAAGTGATGACGAGCGCTGATAAAACACGCAGATAAAACAAGTGCAGTTAAAAAGAGTGCAGTTAAAATGTGCGCAGATAAAATGAGCGCTTATAAGGCTAAGGCCACACTAGGCGATAGCGACTTTTCGCCGCAACTTTTAATCCGCAATCGCTGGGGAAACTTTTGCGCTGGCGTCTATGGGGAATCGCGAAAAATCGCCAGCGTAAAAACACACGCGCGATCTTTTTTCTACTGTCGCTCGAAATTGCCTCGCTAGGCGATTTCGAGCGACAATAGAAAAAAGATCGCCGCGTGTGTTTTTACGCTGCGATTCCCCATAGACGCCAGCGCAAAAGTTTCCCCAGCGATTGCGGATTAAAAGTCGCGGCGAAAAGTCGCCGCGATTTGACTCGCGGCGCTATCGCCTAGTGTGGCCTTAGCCTAAAATGAGAGCAGATAAAATGAGTGTAGATAAAACAGCTGCAGATAAAACAAGTGCAGATAAAATAGGCACAGATAAATTAGGCTCAGATAAAATAGCCGCAGATAAAACAGGCACAGATTAAATAAGTGCAGATAAAAGGAGAGCAGTTAAAATGAGCACAGAAAACGAATGAAGTGAATATGAGCTCAGATAAAACAAGTGCAAATGAAGTGATGACGGGTGCAGATAAAATGAACACAGATACAACGAGCATAATGAAAATGAGGCTAGATAAACCAAGCGCAGATAAAACAAACACAGCTAAAACAGGAGCAGATTAAATAAGTGCCCATAAAACAAGCACCGGTAAAATGTGCACAGAAAAAAGGAGTGCAGATAAAACAGGTGCAGATTAAACGAGCACAGACAAAATGATTGCAAAGCGCAGATAAAACAAGCAAAGTTAAAATGAGTGCAGATAAAGTTATGACGGGCGCAGATTAAATTGGGGAAGATAAATGAGCACAGATAAGACATTTGCAGATAAAACAAGTGCAGATAAAGTGAGTGCATATAAAGTGATAAAGAGTGTAGATAAAATAAGTGAAGACAAAATGTCTCTGTCTTAAATATATTGATAATGGGTTGAGTGCAGAGGAATCTTGTATTTGTTTATATGTATTTTGTGGTCACACCCTCATTGCAGTGGTGAGCACAACTTTCCCTTGCTTGTTTGATCTGTGCCTGTTTTATCTGCACTAGTTTTATCTGTGCTCAATTTATCTGCGCTCATTTTATCAGTTCTCATTTTATTTGCGCTCATTTTATCTGCAATCATTTTTTTTTCTTCCACTAAATGTTTATTTCATTGCAATTAGAGTTATTGCTGAGTGTAGGTTTTACAAGGGTGCCATGACTGCCAATTGTCATTTATAGAAATTTTCTATTTCTTTTTAGTATTTATTCATTTCCAGTAATACAAACATTGTATCTGTATATAATGTTCAAAATTATTGTATAACGTATAGAACATTACCCATTGAGTTAGCTAAAATTAAATACTGTACATATAATTAAACAAAAACAAAGTAAAAAGAGTAGTAACCTATATTATATCTATATGTCTACCATGGTAGTTACAGTCTATAATCAAGATAAATCAGCACCCCCCCCCCATATTAGCATTTTCCACCTTACCATTACGGGTTTTTAATATAAGAAAACACATGATTGAATGAAACTTTTAATTTATGATACCACCTGTACCTGTGCCAGTCCAGCAGCCATTAGCCATCAATATTGCCCCAAGGCAGCAGGCCCAAGACCCCCTCCCCCCATCTGTACCTGTGCCATACTGCCAGCAGCCAACAAAAAGCCCAGGCCCAGCCAGCCATATTTATTAATACTGTACTGCAGTCCCCAAGGCCAGCAGCCATCATGGCCCTCAAGGCAGCCCCCCATCTGTACCAGCAGCCATCTTGGCCCCCAAGGCAGCCCCCATCTGTACCAGCAGTCATCAAGGCCCCCAAGGCAACCCCCCATCTGTGCCAGCAGCCATCAAGGCCCCCAAGGCAGCCCCCCATATGTACCAGCAGCCATCATGGCCCCCAAGACAGCCCCCCAGCTGTACCAGCAGCCATCAAGGCCCCAAGGCAGCCCCATCTGTACCAGCAGCCATCAAGGCCCCAAGGCAGCCCCATCTGTACCAGCAGCCAGCCCAGACAAGGCCCCCAAGGCAGCCCCCCCATCTGTATCTATGTGCCAATGCCCCAAGCCAAGCCCCCATGATCTGTGCCAGCAATGACTTCAATGTAGGATAAGATAAGATTACAGCCAGGGTCCTAGCCTGTACAGACAGCGTCACAGCAGGTCTCTCTTCAGCGCCGAGTACTGCTCCCACTAGGCGCGCACAGTCAGCAGGTCCATTCCTCTCTGTCTGCCGTGGCCAACTGAACCGATATGTATCCACAGCCCAATGCGCATACGCTCAGGTGCATCAGCGCGTCATAGTGAAAGTGACGCTCCCAGGGTGGGTGAGCGCTAGCTGCGGCCTGCTGCTTCCGAGGATAAAACAAACCCCAGAGAGGGGGTTAGGGCCCTTGTGGGCATGCAATTTTTTTAGAATTAAACTTTAATACTAAACGCCATGGGAACTAAATTTTAATAATGGGAAGAAAAAAAATTTCCCCTGACAAGTGCGCCCCCCCCCCAGTTATTGCTCCCTAGGTTGGTTGCCTACCATGCGAACCCCTTGTTCCGGCCCTGATTATATCTATAACTCAATTAATTGCTTTGTTTTTAAATAGTTTGCCATCTGGTCTGTTGACTTATTACCTTTATAATATTGTAAGGTTTTTAACTTTCTTAAATGAAACTCAAACTTAGAAAGATCTAGATGCAATTTCTCTCTAATTTGTTTTGTGTTTCTTATTAAGTTAGGTTTGATTCTAACATTGTTCTTTCTAACCTGTTTATAATAGGCAGCTTTTTGAATGATGAGTCCCTGTATGGAAGCCTTGTGAGCACACCATTGTGTTTGAAGTGGAGTCTCCTTGGAAGAGTTTATCTCAAAATATTATATTTTATCTATAAATCTATTAGTTGCTTTGCTTTTAAATAGTTTGCAAAGTAGTCTGTTTACTGTTACCTTTATACTATTGCAAGGTTTTTAACTTTCTTAAATGAAACTCAAACTTAGAGAGATCTTATCTTATTTAATAAAGATTGATTTAACCTCCATGTATTTATTGGGAGCTTATTTAACAGCTTGTTTATGGAAATAGATATTGGAGCATGATCCAACCACGTTATGGTTTTTTTAACATGTTGTAGAAGTATTTTCTCTACCAAGAAATAATCTGTTCTCGAATAGGACTCATGGGGGGTGAGAGAAGAACGTATAGGGGCAAATTTACTAAAGGGCGAAGTGACTAACGCTTGCAAAAATTCGCCAGCGTAACGCCATTTCGGTACTTCGCTGATTTACTAACGGTCGCTGGCGTAACTTCGCTAGCGAAGGAGATAGACTCTAGCAGTAATTCGCTCCCTAACGCCTGGAGCATTTGCGCTGTGGCGAATGGACATAACTATGCAAATTCACTAAGATGCGGATTTTACTGAACGTAACCTCTTGTGCCAGACTTGCCTTCGCCACCTCAGACCAGGTGAAGTGCAATAGAGTAGATAGGAGTTCCTCAAAAAATAGTTGAACATTTTTCTAAGTCCCAAAAAAACGATATTGTTTTTTCCTTTTTCAGGGTGATAGGCTGAAAAATAGCGTAAGTTTTTTTTGGGGTAACCGGCTTCCCCCCTACATTTCCTAACATATGGCACATAAGCTATACAATGGGCTCATGTGTAGGGCAATATAATAACTCTATTTTCTTTTATTAAGGTTTACCGGGCTTTTGTAAAGTAATGTATTTGCTGCAACATATACGTCCATAGCACAACTTCACTTGCCGCAGTAACGCTAGCGCAACTTCGCTAGAGTTCGGTGCCCTGGACACAAATTCCCATTTTAGTGAATTAGCGTTGTCCTTCCGAATCTACGCCTGACGAAGTGTTGCAATGTGAGCGAAGCCGTCGCTGGTGAATTTTCAGTGGTTAGTGAATTTGCCCCTTAGTTTCTAGCTTTAGGGTACATTATGCTCCAAGTGTCAAAGAGATTGAATTGAGCTTAAAGGGATACTGACATGGGAAAACATGTTTTTTTCAAAACACATCATTTAATAGTTCTGCTCCAGCAGAATTCTGCACTGAAATCTATTTTTCAAAAAAGTAAACATATTTTTTTAAGATTTGAAATCTTACATGGGGCTAGGCATACTGTCAATTTCCCAGCTGCCCCCAGTCATGTGACTTGTGCTCTGATAAACTTCAGTCACTCTTTACTGTTGTACTGCAAGTTGGAGTGACATCACCCCTCCCCCCCAGCAGCCTTATAACAGAACAATGGGAAGGTAACCAGATAACAGCTCCCTACAAACACAAAGTCTGTGACTCTGTGTGCCTCAAGCTAAGCGATATTTCAAGCTTTTCCAGCCCTTTATCAAGCTTGATAAAGGGCTGGAAAAGCTCGAAACGTCACTTAGCTTGAGGTACGACTAAAGCAACAATTTTTTCACCATAATCGGAGTGTTGCTGAAGTATTTTCTTGTACAGATAACAGCTCCCTAACACAAGATAACAGCTCCCTGGAAGATGTAAGAACAGCACTCAATAGTAAAAGCCAAGTCCCACCGAGACTGATTCAGTTACATTAAGTAGGAGAAATAACAGCCTGCCAGAAAGTAGCTCCATCTCAAAGTACAGGCAAAAGTCACATGACTGGGGCAGCTGAAAAACTGACAATATGTTTAGCTCCATGTCAGATTTCAAAATTGAATATAAAAAAATCTGTCTGCTCTTTTGAGAATTGGATTTCAGTGCAAAACTCTGCTGGAGCAGCACTATTAACTGTTGCAGTTTGGAAAAAACATGTTTTCCCATGACAGTATCCCTTTAAAGTTTGGTGAGGGGTGAATCTTTTTTTCCTTTTTGAGCATTTTTGAGATTATATTTTTGATATCTTACTGAAACTGATGCAGGATCTGTTTTGGTATCTGATATAATGTTAAAATCTCCACCTATTAACCCCTGTTTCTGTTCATGTAATTTGTTAAATACTGATGTTAAGAATCTAATTTGATACATATTTGCATACATTGCATAAAGTGAAAAGTAACATAGTAACATAATAAGAAGTTAGGTTGAAAAAAGACACACGTCCATCAAGTTCAACCTTTTAACTTTTTTTTAACCTGCCTTATTGCTAGTTAATCCAGAGGATGGCAAAAACCCCATCTGAAGTCTCTCCAATTTGCCTCTGAGGGGAAAAAATTCCTTCCTGACTAGTCCCTGGATCAAATTGTACTATGAGCTATCTTCCATAACCCTGTATTCCCTCAGTTGCTAAAAAGCCATCCAACCCCTTCTTAAAGCTATCTAATGTATCAGCCAGTACAACTGGTTCAGGGAGAGAATTCCACATCTTCACAGCTCTCACTATAAAAAACCCCTTCCGAATATTTAGGCAGAACCTCTTCTAATTGGAATTGGTGACCTCATGTCAGCTGGAAAGACCTACTGGTAAATAAAGCATTGGAGAGATTATTATATGATCTCTTTATATATTTAACATAGTTATCATATCACCCCTTAAGTGCCTCTTCTTCATCGTGAACAACCCTAACTTGGCCAGTCTTCCTCATAGCTAAGATTTTCCATACCTTTTACCAGCTTAGTTGCCCTTCTCTGTACCCTCTTTAATACAATAATGTCCTGTTTGAGCACAGGAGACCAAAACTGTACGGCATTTTTGAATGGGGTCTTACCGGCGCTCTATACAGTGGAAGAATGACCCCTTCCTACAGTGAATCAATGCCCCTTTTAAAACAGCTCAAGACCTTATTTGCCCTTGATGCTGCTGACAGGCATTGCTTGGAACAGCCAAGTTTATTATCTACAAGGACTCCAGTGTCCTTTTCCATAATGGATTTGCCTAGTGCATTCCCATTAAGGGTATAAGTGGCTTGGATATTTTTACATCCCATGTGCATGACTTTACTTTTATCAACATTAAATCTCATTTGCCACTTAGCTGCCCAGATTGGCAGTTTGTCAAGATCCTGTTGCAATGATGCCACATCCTGGATGGAATTAATTGGGCTGGATAGTTTGGTGTCATCTGCAAACACTGATACATTACTTACAATACTCCCCTAAGTCATTAAGGAACAAGTTAAATAAAAGTGGACCCAATACCGAGCCTCACAGACCCCACTAAGAACCTTACTCCAAGTAGAGAATGTACCATTAACAACCATCCTCTGTACCTGATCCTGTAGCCAGTTTCCTATCCATGTGTAAACTACTTTATTAAGCCCAACAGACCTTAGTTTAGAAAGCAGTAGTTTGTGGGTCACGGTATAAAACGATTTGGCAAAATCCAAATAGATCACATCTACTGCCCTCCCACTGTCCAGCATCTTACTTCCTCATCATAAAAAGCAATTAAATGTGTCTGACATGACCTATCCTTCATAAAGCCATGCTGATTGCTGCTCATAATGCCATTCACTAGGACAAATTTTGTGTGATCCCTTAACAAGCCTTCAAATAATTTGCCCACAGATGTCAAACTTACTGGCCTATAATTGCCAGGCTGAGATCGTAATCCCTTTTTAAATATTGGAATGACATCAGCTTTTCTCCAATCCAGAAGGTATCATACCAGTTGAAAGTGAATCTGAGAAAATCAGAAATAGAGGCCCGTCTAAAACTAAACTAAGTTCTCTTAGAACCCAGGGTTGTATGCCATCTGGCCCTGGTGCCTTGTTTACATTACATTTTATTAAAGCTTTATGAATCACTGACTAGATTGAACTGAGCCATCAGTGCAGCTATGAAGTGACCCTGGGAATACAGACTCCTATTGTATACACTGAAGAAAAGAACTGATTTAGCACATTTGCCTTTTTCTGTATCTGTTACAACCATACTGGAACCAATGTTTAAATGAACAACACTCTCAACTGGCATCTTTTTAATATAATATTATACTTAAAAAACCTTTTTGGGGTCAGCCTTAGCCTCAGCTGCAATGCACTCTTCATTTCCTTTATTTGCTTTCCAGATTGCTGTTTTACAACTTTTATTATAGTGTTTATATTCATTAAATGCAGCTTCTGTCCCAACTGACTAGTAGTTTTTAAATGCCTTTCTCTTCTTTCCTATTAATTATTTAAATTCTATATTAAGCCACATAGGGTGATTCTACATTTATTCCTTAAGGGTAACCATTTAATATCATTATCTGTGTTTTTAGCTGGAAACATAATGCCCCAATCAATGCTCTGAATGGTTGCCCTCAGGGCACTAAAATTAGCTTTTCTGAAATTGATGGTTTTTGTTGCCCCAGTGTATATTTGTTTTTTGCACCAAATGATATAACATTATGGTCATTACCCGGGGGTTCAATGACTTGCACATGTGCTAAAAGTTCTGGGTCATTAGAGATCACTAGATCCAGAATAGCATTTTTTTTTCTTTTTTGCCAACATACATTTAATACTGGTACCATATTGGGGGCAGCTGGGAAACTGACAATATGTCTAGCCCCATGTCAGATTTCAAAATTGAATATAAAAAAAACTGTTTGCTCTTTTGAAAAATGGATTTCATTGCAAAATTCTGCTGGAGCAGGACTATGAACTGATGCATTTTGAACATGTTTTCCCATGACAGTATCCCTTTAACAGTACCCCAACCAAAACTCCTCCCCCATTCCCCTTCCTTTGCCCACTATCTCATCTAACCTGTCTTTCACTGAATGCTTTTCTGAACCCTCCCTCCAAACCTAGTTAAAAATCTCCTCCAACTCTTTAGCCATTTTCTCTCCCAAAACAGCTGCACCATCATCATTGAGGTGCAGTCCATCCCTAGCAAAGAGCCTGTAGCCAACTGAGAAATCAGCCCAGTTCTCCAAAACCCTCCTCCTCTCTCAGCCACGCATTAATTTCCCTAAGCTCCCACTGTCTTCTTAGCGTTGCTTGTGGCACAGGTAATATCTCTGAGAAAATTACCTATTTTTAAAATATTTGCTGCCTCTTTCTGCTTTTATATGGGGAGGTCACTTCCCCTGGCAAACAAAACTACTACTTTGAGAGGCTACTATTGTTATTTTATACATATGAATGAAGACCAATTGCAAATTGTCCCCAAATATCACTCATACTCATACTTAGGGGCAGATTTATCAAAGTGAAAATTAATTTTTAAATTTGAATTTCGAGTTTATTTTAATGTAATTCACCTAGGGAATAGTCCAAATTTGATTTGAATTTAAAAAAAAATTCAAACTTCGAATATAGAAATTTATCATGTAGTGTCTCTTTAAAAATTCGACTTTGACCATTATCCATCTAAAATATGCCGAATTGCTGTTTTAGCCTATGAGGGGGGGCTCTTAGAACCTATTTGGTGGACTTTGAAAAATCAAAGTTTTTTGGGGGGAAAAACTTAAAATCGGATCGAATGCGATATTCAATTCGAATTCGAACCAAAAAAAAGCTTTGACTTAATTTCGGTTGGTTTTTTTGAATATTAAAGTTTTTTCAATTCTAAAGTCGACCCTTGATAAATATGCCCCGTACTGTCAAAATATGACTATTGGCCATCTAAAACCTGTTGAATTTGTGTTTTAGTATATGGGGGACCTCCTACAATCAATTTGGAGTAGTTTACATAGTTACATAGTTACATAGTTACATAGTTAAATTGGGTTGAAAAAAGACAAAGTCCATCAAGTTCAACCCCTCCAAATGAAAACCCAGCATCCATACATACACCCCTCTACTTTTAATTAAATTCTATATACCCATACTAACTATAGAGCTTAGTATCACAATAGCCTTTGATATTATGTCTGTCCAAAAAATCATCCAAGCCATTCTTAAAGGCATTAACTGAATCAGCCATCACAACATCACCCGGCAGTGCATTCCACAACCTCACTGTCCTGAATGTGAAGAACCCCCTACGTTGCTTCAAATGAAAGTTCTTTTCTTCTAGTCTAAACGGGTGGCCTCTGGTACGGTGATCCACTTTATGGGTAAAAAGGTCCCCTGCCATTTGTCTATAATGTCCTCTAATGTACTTGTAAAGTGTAATCATGTCCCCTCGCAAGCGCCTTTTTTCCAGAGAAAACAACCCCAACCTTGACAGTCTACCCTCATAATTTAAGTCTTCCGTCCCTCTAACCAATTTAGTTGCACGTCTCTGCACTCTCTCCAGCTCATTTATATCCCTCTTAAGGACTGGATTCCAAAACTGCACTGCATACTCCAGATGAGGCCTTACCAGGGACCTATAAAGAGGCATAATTATGTTTTCATCCCTTGAGTTAATGCCCTTTTTTATGCAAGACAGAACTTTATTTGCTTTAGTAGCCACAGAATGACACTGCCCAGAATTAGACAACGTGTTATCTACAAAGACCCCTAGATCCTTCTCATTTAAGGAAACTCCCAATACACTGCCATTTAGTGTATAACTTGCATTTATATTATTTTTGCCAAAGTGCATAACCTTGCATTTATCAACATTGAACCTCATTTTCCAGTTTTCTGCCCAGTTTTCCAGTTTAGACAAATCACTCTGCAAAGTGGCAGCATCCTGCATGGAACCTATAGTTCTGCACAATTTAGTATCATCTGCAAAAATAGAAACAGTACTTTCAATGCCCACCTCCAGGTCATTAATAAACAAGTTGAAAAGCAAGGGACCTAGTACAGAGCCCTGCGGTACTCCACTAACAACATTGGTCCAATTAGAAAATGTTCCATTTACCACCACTCTTTGTAGTCTATCTTTTAGCCAGTTCTCTATCCAAGTACAAATACTATGTTCCAGGCCAACATTCCTTAATTTAACCAGTAACCTTTTGTGTGGCACTGTATCAAATGCTTTAGCAAAATCTAAGTAAATCACATCCACTGCCATCCCAGAATCGAGGTGTCTACTTACATTCTCATAAAAAGAAATTAAGTTAGTCTGGCAAGATCTATTACGCATAAAACCATGCTGGCACAAACTCATAGTATTATGATTTGCTATGAAGTCCAGTATCTTATCCTTTATTAACCCTTCGAAAAGCTTTCCTACCACTGACGTCAGACTAACTGGCCTATAGTTTTGAGGCTGAGAACGGGATCCTTTTTTGAATAGAGGCACCACATTAGCAATTCGCCAGTCTCTCGGCACTATGCCAGATCTCAATGAATCCTGAAAAATTAAGTAAAGAGGTTTGGCAATCACAGAGCTAAGCTCGCTAATTACCCTGGGATGAATACCATCTGGCCCTGGACCTTTGTTAATCTTAACATGTTCTAGTCTCTTTTGAATTTCATCATGTGTGAACCATGCATCATTAGTTGTATTACTAGAATTGGGACTGTTAAGAAGGAAACCTTCACTTACTGATTCCTCATTTGTGTAGACTTTTGGAAAAAAAATATTTTTAATTTTTTTTTGGTGAAAAAATTAGAATCTAATTTGATTCGAATTTGATTCGAATTTGCAGCTCGATTCTATTCATAAGTTTTTTAAAAAAGTTCATGAGAGTTGATAAGAGTTTCTAGAAACTCATATAAACTCGAAATTCGATCCTTGATAAATCTGCCACTTAGAGTTATTTACTTACTAAAGTTGATTTTTTTTAATTATTCTGCATGATCCACTGATTTATTGGCATGCCTTATTACTGGAATTGCCTCTGGCACCTTGCCTTTAATAAATATACTGGTGCTGATTTACTTACTTTTACTTTGATTTTCAAACTGTTTTTGATTGGTTGATTTTTATAGCAACTGCTCTGATGAATCTTAGCACAAACACTACACTCCCTACTGTAAATGATAAAGATATTAGAAGTCACTGAGGGGTTCTGTGACCATATAAAGGCACAAGGCTGCAGGTTGAATTATATAGGGAACTCTAAATATCACTCATGTAGTATAAGGGATAATGTACTCCCTACTGTAAATGATGAGGATATTAGAAGTCAATGAGGGGTTCTGTGACCATATAAAGGCACAAGGCTGCAGAATCCAACAAACACAAAGTAGTTCTACACACACACTCTCACCGCAGCGTTGGGTGCCTTCTGTGACTCTGTCTGCCCAGGTCTGATTCACGTACAAGAAAATACTCCAGCAGCACTCCGATTATGGTAAAAAAAATTGTTGCTTTATTCGTGCCTCAAGCTAAGCGACGTTTCAAGCTTTTCCAGCCCTCTATCAAGCTTACAAAAACGTGTAATAAACAATCCTTAAATAGTGTTAAGAGGGGGAGGCTCACTTAATTCCAAACATCTCTCCCAATCAGTGCCACTGACATTCACATTGTGACTAATTAAGTGCATGGATAAAAACATACATAGTAGCAGTTTAAAAACATTTCAAATGTATATCAAAAAGTGTAACAATAAAATGTCTAATTCCAGTGTTTAAATATAAAGTATCCAATTACTTGCTTCCATGTGCAAATTGTACATTGTTTAAAATATTTTGCTTCTCATCAGTGTCATATTTTTGAAATTCATTTTGCATATCCACATATCTTAAAAACATAACTCACAATTTGTATGCTCTACACCTGTGCAGGAATGCCTATGTATTGTCGACACAGTCATTCCAGGATATGAGCTGTGAAAATCTAGGAATAAAAATAAAGGATATATTACACACAGCACTAAAATAACAGGCCAACCATATCAAATAAATAGCATCGGTGTGTATTCTTGATTCAACCCACCAGGATGAAGTGTCCCCAATTTATATATCCATTTCATCTCTAATTTTTTAAACTGTAAGATCCTGTTACCTCCACTTCTCAAGGGTTCTATAGTATCAATGACTTGGTATCATAATTGGCTTATTGTATGTCTAGCCTCAGCAAAATGTGCTGGAATGGGGAGATGTGTATACCCACAACGAATATTGGACTTGTGTTGTTTTATGCAGTCTTTCACTTTTTGTGTTGTTTCTCCCACATATGCTAGACCGCAAGGACATTTACTCAGATATATTACATGTGTTGAATCACATGTATAAAATTTGTTTATATTGATTTTCTGATCTGTATGTGGATGTGTAAAATATGCACCCTTAGAGATATTATTACAATTGGCACAATTAAGACAGGGGAACGTACCCATTTTAGGATGCCCCCATATCCGCTTTTATAAGGCTATCATGAAAGTTTTTACCTCACTGATAAGCCATTACAGGGGGTTCTGAAAATATCCGTATATATGATGCACAAGTTTGTAAAATATGCCAGTGTTTTCTAATGATCTTACTGACATTGTTGCTTGCCGTCGTATATTTACTGACAAATGCCAGTCTAGCGGATTCCCTTGGACCTTTTTGTTGTCTCAATTCATTTTGTGGTAAACTCTCTACCTCAGTTCTTGCAGGTTTCAAGAGTTCCCGGGATACCTTCTCACAGCAGAATCTGTAGAATCTGTAACATATTTTACCTGAATTACACTTAAGTGAGAACGTCAGCTCTTTATGCACATCATTTTTACCCCAATATATGAGTGGATGAGTACAAGACCATTGCATGTTTACATGTGGGCTGCTTGGATTTTTTTGCCCGAGCTGCTTTTTACTCCTAGTCTGGCCCTGTTTGTACCAGAACTGCTGGGTCTTCCCCAGCCCCTCCCAATAATCTGTCCACTCATTCCACCACATGCTTAGCAACAGGCAAATGAAGATTACCCTACCCACCTTTCTAATAATTGAATCCCCTATAACTATAACCTGCCTTTCCTTCCTTGCACTCCCCCCACCTCCCATATTAGAGCCACTGCCTCCAAGGGTGCTCTGAGAGTTAGCCTGCTCCATACACACCAGTTCAGAACTTTCCTCCACAGCATCTTCAACCAAAATGGCAAATCTGTTGTTTTGGACAAGCTGTGGTCCAGCCCCCCCCTACCGTTCTGTCCCCTACTTCCCCTTGTAACTGTAACAAACCTGCCTCCCTTAGTCTAAACTGCCCCTTCTCCACCCCCACTACACTTTTCCCCTTTCCTCCCCCACATTTGCCGCTTCCCTCAGTGCTGCCAGTTCCCCCCTTAAGCTGACCATAGACTCAAAGAGTAAAAAATCCAACCTTCCCGATCGATATCGTGGCCAGATATCGATCGGGAAGACCCGTCGGAAGCCCCCATACATGGGCAGATAAGCTGTCAAATCGGTCCAAACGACCAATATCGGCAGCTTTATCTGCCTGTGTATGGCCACCATTAGAGTCTGCAATTCAGATTCCAAAATGAAAACCATACCTTCCAACTGTCCCGTTTTTAGAGGGACAGTCCCTCTTTTGATAGCTCAACCAGCAGTCCCTCATTTGTACTGGACAGTCCAGTTTTTCTCTGCACTGAACAGCCAGAAAAAGAAACAAAGTTTCTAACTTATTTGGCTTTTGGCAGAGAGCCCAGAACAGCCACAGCAAAAGATAAGATACTTTTGTAATGATTTCTAGATAAGCAAATAAGAAATTGTAACAATATAAGATAACAGGTCCCTTGGGAAAAGTTAGACTTACAGCTTAAAGGGCAATTCACCTTCATTAGCAAAACTGTAATAACTGAAACCACAGAAATATGTTCAAACTTACTTACTAACCAGCCAAATTTTGTAAAAGGAATATTGCCATTAGGGAAAGTTACACGCGGCAACTTTTTTGGCCCTCTTTTTATTTCCAAAATGTTGGGAGGTATGAAACCCACAGACATCTCTCATATGTAAATACTGCATGGAACTGCTGCTCCAATACCACATGTGACAAGACACACACTGAGTGATACCAGCAAACCCACTTGCACTCATATTTACACTGGGTACTTACAGTCTCCCAAATGCAATTCCTCAAAAACGCCTTTTTGATTTTTAACGCCTTAAGGTTTTTAACGCTGCTTAACACTTGCTTCACATGCAACACTAAGAGGCAGATTTATCAAAGGTCGAGGTGAATTTTTGAATGAAAAAAAAATCGAATTTCAAGCTATTTTTTGTGTACTTCTATTAGGGAATAGTCCAAATTTAATTTGAATTTGAAAAAAATTTGAAAATGCAAGTATCTGTCTCTTTAAAAATTCAAATAAAAGTCTTTTGACAGATAGAGGAAAATTATTATATTGGTCAAGACTGCATACCTTCAATCCCCAAGGTCCTATTGGGGATAAAAAACAAAGAACAAAGAACAAATAAAAGGTGGATTGCAAAACCAATATATTAAAAATACAATTTATTATATATTCACTAAAACACTGGCCGGCCAGGAAACACAGTGAATAAATTATGAATAAATAGTTATAAAATCAATAATAAATAAAATCCAGGTGGGTAATCACTTTTCCTGTAGGGGAAATTCAAGTGACTGTTCCTTGGTGTTGGTATATGCTTGTAATTTATAGACAGGAAAATGGCTGTGAGTTTTAATTCAACAAGGCAAAAAAGTTATTTCCCAGGAATTAGAGCCGGAGTTTTTTCCAGTATGGTGAAGCAGTGGAGTGTGCAGAGTGCTTAGCTAGATCTATCAAACAGGCAGGCCGATAGATGGCTGAATATAGAGAGCAGATTATAAAAGGGGGTCCCCCACTCCCTCCTCCTTGCCAGCTGCCAAGGCCCCCCCAAAAAAATTGGAATAATCTCACCCAGGGCCGCCATCAGAAATCACGGGGCCCCACACAACAAAATTTTAGGGGCCCCCCCTCACGACACCTCCCCGACCACGCCCCCAACCACACCCTCACCTTAACCACGCCCCCCACCACAAAGGTCACATGGACACATTCACAAACTGCAAATAAAATAATTTTGGCAAAAGGGTTATTAAGCCTGCCACCACATCAAGGTAGACTCTTTAAGCAGGTACCTGCTCTAACCTAAATTGCACTTTGTTTTACAATTATTCTACGCATTGGGGGATATGGGGCCCTGCATGGGAATCTGTGGCCCTCATTGGGGGTTCAGGGGCCTGCATTGGCAGCCAGGGGTCACAAAAAAAAAAAACACTGCTGACACTGCAAATCAGGGGCCCTGCATGGGGATATGGGGCCTGGCATGGGGATTCAGGGGCCTGCAGGGGAATCAGGGGCCCTCATTGAGGGTTCAGGGGCCTGCAGGGACATCAGGGGCCCTGCATTGGTGGCTCAGGGGCAGTATGGGGTTCAGGGGCCCGCATTGGTGGCTCAGGGGCCCACATTGGTGGCTCATGGGCCCTGCATTGGTGGCTCAGGGGCAGTATTGGGTTCAGGGGCCCTGCATTGGTGGCTCAGGGGCAATATGGGGTTCAGGGGCCCGCATTGGTGGCTCAGGGGCCCTGCATTGGTGGCTCAGGGGCAGTATGGGGTTCAGGGGCCCGCATTGGTGGCTCAGGGGCCCTGCATTGGTGGCTCAGGGGCAGTATGGGGTTCAGGGGCCCGCATTGGTGGCTCAGGGGCCCTGCATTGGTGGCTCAGGGGCAGTATGGGGTTCAGGGGCCCGCATTGTTGGCTCAGGGGCCCGCATTGGCGGCTCAGGGCTACATTGGTGGCTCAGGGGCTACATTGGTGGCTCAGGGGCTATATTGGTGGCTCAGGGGACTTACCTGCTTGTGCTGGCGTCTTCTTCTTCCTCCAGGAGGGTCTTCTTCGCCGTCTTCGCCATCCGTTCTCTGTCTCCAGGAAGCACGTCCTCCTCCAGCGACGTCCTCGATCTTCTGACTGCAGACGGCAGGCTTAAATAGAGTTGCGCCCGTGCGTACTGACGTCACGCGTACGCATGGGACGCAGCTCTGTGGGGAAAAATGCAGGGCAGAGTCAGGTCGCGGCCGGGCCCCCTCGAAGCGGGGAAATCCACCGGGCCCGGGAGGACTGTCCCCCCAGTGACCCCCTGATGGTGGCCCTGATCTCACCAGATATGCAGTTCCGGAATTTCTCTAGGGCACAGCCGGATTTGAACTCTCAGCAGCCTCAAGCCTGTTTAACTAATTTGCTTCTCTGCAGATGTCCTTTTCACGCTGATCTAAGATGGCGCACCGTCTGCTTCAGTGCGTGCGCTCCACAACGGAAAACAACCTCTGATTCCTTTTCACAATCTCCCGCTGCTTCACCTATTTCACGAACTAGCGGATCACGAAAGCCGGCAATTTATAACTTTTCAGAATTTTTTTTTAGTTTGGATTAAAAACATAAAAGAATAAAAGTCCACACCAAGGAATGATCCCATCTGGATACTGCAACGCATTTCGCCACACTAAGGCTTTCTCAAGCAGTTAAAAGCAATATGATTGTGGAGTAACCACTGCTGTTATTGAAGCTGCGGTGCCATTTTGTGTGGGCTTCCGTGTGAGTCCCCTGTGTGGCACTTTTGAGCTCAGTTAGTTTTAATGTGGAGCGGGATTTTTTGGTTCAGCCCATAATGCTGGAGGTGTGCAAGCCCTTGAAAAGTAATACATATCACCGGAAGGCAGAAGAAATAATATCAAAGTGGCATCATTGTAGCATACTAGGTGGTTGGTTACGTAGTGGGTGTGTAGAGAACTAACGCATTTCGTGTCCCCTCAACCGGACACTTCCTCAGAGTTAAGTGAACGTGACGTGTGAGCTTTCTTAAATAGATTAACATACACCTGTAAAACATTATACTCCTGCACAAGTGCACATGCGTGAATAAAAAATGCAGTGAAAAACAATTCAAGCAATTATTAAGTTATTAAAATTTTGTTAAATCAATCATAATCACATATTAAATATTAAACATAAAATATATATATATATATATATATATATATATATTTATTGTGGGGGTTCACTCGCTGGTAGGCTGCAAAAGAGGCGACTTCCCACACCAGGATCGGTTTAAGGGCTTCCTGCCCGCGTTTATTTTCCAGCGGCTGCAGAAATTTCCCCTCGCAGGGGGAAGGTAATCGAACACAGCAGATCAACAGAAAATCCAAACTTCTGGTTAACACAAAACAAATGCTTTTCTTTCTCTTCTGAAGCTGAGAACACCAGCAGTTTTCATAATATACTTTTTTTAAAATGGGCGTTGGTTTTGGGCAATCACTCTCTCTTAAAAGCTGCAAGTTAGCAGCGGGGGAGGATTTAGCCCTCAGACAGAAACCAAGGTTCAGCAGACTTCTACTTCAACTAATGCTATTATGCAGAGAGGCACAGGATCCTCATAACTTTGTACCGTATATACTCGAGTATAAGCCAAGTTTTTCAGCATCCAAAATGTGCTGAAAAAGTCTACCTCGGCTTATACTCGGGTCAGTGGGCAGTAGCTGAGATTGCAGTCACTTTTAATCATTCCTATACCAACAGTTCGCTTGGGGAGAGACTGCAATACCACACAGCGCCCTCTGTTGGTTATATGAAAGAATAACAGTGCACCCTCTGTTGGTTATATGAAAGAATAACAGTGCACCCTCTGTTGGTTATATGAAAGAATAACAGTGACTGCAATATCACACAGCGCCATCTGTTGGTTATATGAAAACAGTGCGCCCTCTGTTGGTTATATGAAAGAATAACAGTGACTGCAATATCACACAGCGCCCTCTGTTGGTTATATGAAAGAATAACAGTGCACCTCTGTTGGTTATATGAAAGAATAACAGTGACTGCAATATCACACAGCGCCATCTGTTGGTTATATGAAAGAATAACAGTGCGCTCTCTGTTGGTTATATGAAAGAATAACAGTGACTGCAATATCACACAGCGCCATCTGTTGGTTATATGAAAGAATAACAGTGACTGCAATATCACACAGCACCCTCTGTTGGTTATATGAAAGAATAAAAGTGCGCCCTCTGTTGGTTATATGAAAGATTAACAGTGACTGCAATATCACACAGTGCCATATGTTGGTTATATGAAAGAATAAAAGTGATGGCAATATCACACAGCACCCTCTGCACATGGTAGTGGGACAGTGGGACAAGGCACACAGTAATCCGTTTGGCAATTCTCTGTCACCATCAACTTTGCAAAGAAGTCTGGTTGATCGCTGGGGGGGTTGCTTTGGTGGAATGTGCGCTGCTAGGAGACAGGGCTGTAGATGTGTCTAGGCTTATACTAGAGTCAATAAGTTTTCCCAGTTTTCGTAGGTAAAATTAGGTACCTCGGCTTATACTCGGGTCGGCTTATACTCGAGTATATTTGGTAACTAAAAACCCCTGTCTTTGTGAACACATGCATTTGCATATCTACTGAATTACTTAGACAGGGGCCCAGGGAATGTGCACTGACATATTTGGTTATGTCAGTAGCACTTCCCTTATACTTATATACATTTC
This sequence comes from Xenopus petersii, assembly GCA_038501925.1. NCBI lineage: Eukaryota > Metazoa > Chordata > Amphibia > Anura > Pipidae > Xenopus > Xenopus petersii. Next base: position 122,978,594 of record CM076674.1, read on the forward strand.
TACTTAGCAATGTGAGTGCTCCCACAGCCCCCTTTTGTATTCTGTATCAATAAACAACTGTAATTAAATAGATGTGAATAATAAGTGTCAAAATCAATGCATATATCATTTATAATTCAAATTGTATTGTTTAAAAATATTTTTAAAAGAAATCAATCTTATATTCCTGACTGTGTTACTCTATATATTACCCAAAGTATTTCTCATATGTATCCTGAAATGAGACAAAGTGTTCATTAGCACCATGTTCATTAATAATATGTGCAGCAATGGCTGAAGATTCATCCGTCCTATTAATGCAGGCTATATGTTCTAGGACTCTATCTTTGAGTCTTCTGGTTGTCTTGCCTACATATTGCTTGACACACTGACAAGTGGCAAGATATATAACATGTAAGGTCCGGTAATTAGCGTATGTTCTATTATTGTATGTTCAACAGCTTTTAATATCTTTCAATGTTTTTATAAATTTACAGCATTTGCGTACATTGGCACCACAGTCCCCGTGGTGTGTATCCAATTCCTATTCTATCTTTTCTCAGGTAGCATACTTGGTGATACCTTATCCCTCAAGTTATATCCTTGCCTATATACAAATCGTGGCCTCCCAAGATCTAGTTGTGTGAGGATTGGATCCGATTTCAAAATTCACCAATGTTTGTTGATAATTTGTTGTATTTCTCTTACTTCCAAACTATGTGTACTAATAAAATTCACTTTTTTATTGTTATTATCAGTTCTATTTCCTGTTTTCCCTCTTTGTGTCTATATGCCTTCAATAAATCCTCTCTCCTACTAAGTACTGCTTTGCCATAAGCTCTTTTAATCAAATTAGTCTCATATCCTCTTGCTAGGAGTCGGTCCCATAACTCCATAGCCCTTCGCTGGAAAGCATCCCAAGTCGAACAGATCCAACGTAATTGTATGAACAGTCCAATAGGTATGCTCTCCAGCAAGGGCTCAGGATGACTACTTTGTCTCTGTAACAGGGAATTTCTACTTGTTTTCCTATATACATCTGTGTGGACTTTAGCATTGTACGATATAAATCGTATGTCTAAGAATTCAATTGTGACGGGGGCTCACTTCAATATTTTTCCCATTGTTGTTACAATGGTTAACAAATTGCTGTAGCTGTTCTTCAGTGCCCTCTCATACCAGTATCAGGTCATCTATGTACCGATGATATCTCCTGATATTGGTGAGATAAGATGCATCCCCTCCAAAAATATGATGTTTCTCTAACCACCCCATGAAGAGACTAGCGTATGAGGGCGCAAAATGCGCCCCCATCTCTGTACCACACTTTTGTACATAGTAGTCGTTAGCAAACATGAAAAAGTTGTGGCCCAACAAGTATTCAACAGCTTGTACAATAAATTGATTCTGTTCAGGTGCATACAAATTACTTTCTCGCAACCAATATTGTAATGCATGCAGTTCATATGTATGTCTAATTGAAGAGTACAAGGCTGTCACATCCATGGTGACCCACAAGAAGTCATCTTTCCATTTCATATTACCTATTTTGTTAGTGACATCACCACTGTCCCTAAGATAGGAGGCTAGTGCCATTACTATGGGTTGTATAAGTTTGTCTATATACTAACTCAGTCTTTCATTTAGTGAACCCATTCCACCACAATAGGTCTTCCTTTAGCTTATATAGGATTATAATGTACTTTGGGGAAAGTATGGAATATAGGGGTCTTGGAATGTTCGACCCATATATATCCAACTTCATTATCATTTAATATCCCCATTTCTCTGCCGTGATGTAATAGTCTTTTTTAATTTCCCTTGGAAACATTCTGTGGGGTCACTATTCAATTTCAGATAATTATCTTGATTAGTTAATTGCTGTAAAATGTCAGATTCATAATAATCTGTATTAATTACGACAATAGAGCCACCCTTATCTGAGTTTCTACCCACTATATCATGATTATCTGTGAGGTCTTTATTGCTTGATATTCTAATTTGGATATGTTGTGTTTCTTATTAGTATGACTATGAAGATTTTCATTCATCTAGGTCATGGTATATCTAGTATAGGTAAATCTAAAAACAACTGGACTTGCTGAGTAATCATTGAAGACATTTCACTACTCATCCAAGCAGCTTCTTCAATTCAACTGACTGGTATGAGAAATTCTCGGCATATAAACACTTCCACTAATCTAATCACAATGGCACATTGTAACTCTTCAAATTCAGATTCACAGAGGTGTTGGTTCTGTGTAGTCACTGTGATAGGATTATCCAATGTGTCATGCAACTCCTAGAAACAGGTGTTACTTGTGAAAGTTGCATGAATGGATGTGTGAAGCGTTCTCAAACCGCCAGGGTACAGATGTGAGAACAACATTGTATGTATCAGACAGGTGGTGTCGAAGGCCCCCGCCTCTGTTCAGGGATGGTTTCTACTTCTTATTAGTACCCTTATCAAGATGTTTATATTCACACGACGTGGCCAAATTCTTTAAATCACTGACAACCATCTCATAAAACCTCTCTATAAATGGGCTTCTGTGTTCTATAGGATTAAAATATGACGTACTTCTTAAATCAGTATGTACTATACAGGTATGTCCTGTCGTGGGTGTACCCCCAGTTGTTATAATGGATTGACTACTTATATCACTTCTATCGTCATTATTTCAGTCTATTGCCTCCAAGACATCCTGTGTAAAAAATTCAGTATTCCCTTCTTCCTGTAACACCTGTTTTGTATCGTATTTCTAGGAAAAAAAATCTCTTTAGGGCTAATACTCTAGTGAGTCTATTGACATCTATAATAGTGTCTATGAAAGAAAAATGCGTTGAGGGGCAAAAAGATAAGCCTTTATTAAATAATGCTTTCTCTCCATCAGTCAGTGTATAGTCAGATAAATTGATTACCAGATCATCAATTTCCTTCCCACTGGGATCTATCTGTACTTTACTATGCCCTTCTCTCTTCCTTTCTTTGACCTTGTTTCCCTTTTTCTGCATAGAACCTCCTCCCCTCGTGCCTGTATTTCTTCTCTTTCCTTCTTCCTCCTGTTTGTGTGGTAATCCATCTCCTCCTGTTCTTCTCCGTGGCTCACATCCAAGTCGCTCACTGATGTCACTTGTCAGTGTGGCAAGCAATATGTAGGCAAGACAACCAGAAGACTCAAAGATAGAGTCCTAGAACATATAGCCTGCATTAATAGGAAGGATGAATCTTCAGCCATTGCTGCACATATTATTAATGAACATGGTGCTAATGAACACTTTGTCTCATTATAGGTGGTTGAGACTGTGAGATCGGGGAAGAGAAAAGGAGACATTGATAAGTTATTATCTAGAAAAGAGATCAAGTGGATGTCTTTATTGGAAACTGTCACACCACAAGGGTTAAACAAAGCATGTGACATTAAATTTAATATGGATTAAATAGAGGAGGACATATTTAGGACAATACATATAGTTGTCATTAAAGAAACAAATGTGCTTAGCTGAAGGTGTTAATTAATTATTATAATACAATATTATTAATTCAATAACACAATCTGATAATATCTTATTGTCTTTCCCCCCCTAAAAATAACTTACGTATAAATGATTAACAACTTTATTACTGGATACATATGAGAAATACTTTGGGTAATATATAGAGTAACACAGTCAGGAAAATGAGATTGATTTCTTTTAAAAAATACTTTTAAACAATACATTTTGAATTATAAATGATAAATGCATTGATTTTGACACTTATTATTCACATCTATTTAATCACAGTTGTTTATTGATACAGAATGATTATTGTACATTTTTCACAATTAACTCTATACTCATCTACTGAGAGATATTAAATTTAATATATGAGTCATTATATATATTTTTTTTATATTTAATATGTGATTATGATTGATTTAACAAGATTTTAATAACTTAATAATTGCATGAATTGTTGTCTTTCACTGCATTTTTTATTCCATGCATGTGCACTTTATAAGGAGTATAATGTTTTACAGGTGTATGTTAATGTTTAAGAAAGCTCACACGTCACGTTCAGTTAAATCTGAAGAAGTGTCTGGTTGAGGGGACACGAAACGCGTTAGTTCTCTGCACACCCACTACGTATCCAACCACCTAGTATCCTATATAATAAAGTCCAAGTGTCTCTGCGTCCAGTCCCTGTGTCTGTGGAATTGCGCTACTGCGCATGTGCCCCATGGACCGTTAGCTGCTGGAACTGCGCATGTGCCCCACGGACCGTTAGCTGCTGGAATTACCTGTCCGAAGAGAGGATCTGCCGCCTGCCACCTGAAGAGGATCCACCGCTGCCTGAAGAGGGTCCACCGCCGCCTGAAGAGGATCCACCGCTGCCTGAAGAGGATCCACCGCCGGCTGAAGAGGATCCACCGCCGGCTGAAGAGGATCCACTGCCGTCTGAAGAGAGGATCCACCGCCGGCGTCCGAAGAGAGGATCCACCGCCTGCGTCCGAAGAGAGGATCCACCGCCGGTGTCTGAAGAGAGGATCCACCGCCGGCGTCTGAAGAGAGGAGCCACCGCCGGCATCTGAAGAGAGGATCCACCGCCGGCGTCTGAAGAGAGGATCCACCGCTGGCGTCTGAAGAGAGGATCCACCGCCGGCATCTGAAGAGAGGATCCACCGCCGGCGTCTGAAGAGGGGATCCACCGCTGTCTGAAGAGAAGATCCACCGACGCCATCTGAAGAGAGGATCCACCGCCGCCTGAAGAGAGGATCCACCGCCGCCAAAGGAGAAGAAGAAGCCACCACCGAGGAAGAAGACGTCACTAAGGAGAAACTGTGTGAAAGGGCTCCGGCTACTTGACAGGTAAGTCCCACTGGCCACCAATGTTAACCCCCCCTGGCCACCAATGTTAACCCCCCTGGCCACCAATGATAACACCCCCCTGGCCACCAATGTTAACCCCCCTGGCCACCAATGTTAACCCCCCAGCCACCAATGCCCCCTGGCCACCAATGTTAACCCCCCCGGCCACCAATGTTAACACCCCCTGGCCACCAATGTTAACACCCCCTGGCCACCAATGTTAACCCCCCTGGCCACCAATGTTAACCCCCCCGGCCACCAATATTAACCCCCCCTGGCCACCAATGTTAACCCCCCTGGCCACCAATGTTAACACCCCCCTGGCCACCAATGTTAACCCCCTCTGGCCACCAATGTTAACCCCCCTGGCCACCAATGTTAACACCCCCTGGCCACCAATGTTAACCCCCCCTGGCCACCAATGTTAACCCCCCTGCCACCAGTGCTACAAAGGGGGCCCTGCCTACTAATGTTACCCATTCTGAAATGTTGGGAGGTATGTGACGACATATGTTCTAGCGCCCATTAGTTTAACGGGCTTAATGTCTAGTGCTACAATAAAGCCGCTTTGATATTATTACTTCTGCCTCCCGGTGATATGTTGGCCAGCACTGATAGCGGGTAAAGTGTTACTTTTCAATTGAAGTCTTCAGTGGAAGATGCCGAAATCCCACAATAGCTCAGACGGACGAGGTGAGGCAGACGGTTTGGGCTGGGCTCCACCATATTTGCGTCTCTTTTTGCCGGTTTAGTGTGTAAGCCCTTTTCCGTTGCTTCCCTTAGTGTTTGTACTGTTCGGACCAGTCTAACTTTTTAAGAGAGACCAGACTATATGTCCATCTTGCCCAGAGCCAAACTACACCCCACACTGCGCTCATTTTATATGTGCCTGTCATCATTTCATCTGCCATCTTCGCTTGTTTAATCTGCACCTGTTTTATCTGCGCTCATTTTAGCTGTGCTCATTTTAACTGCGCTCATTTAAACTGTGCTTGTTTTATCTGTGCCCGTCATCAATCATCTGCACTTGATTAATCTGCGCCTGTTTTAACTGCAATCATTTTATCTCCACTCGTTTTATCTGTACTCATTTTAACTGTGCTAGTTTTAGCTGCGCATGTTTTAACTGCTCTCGATTTATCTGTGACCGTCATCACTTTATCTGCACCTATTTTATCTGCACTCATTTTATCTGCGCCAGTTTTACCTGCACTCATTTTAACTGAGCTTGTTTCATCTGCACTCCTTTTTTTTTTTTGCTCGTTTTATCTGCACTCATTTTTCCTGCACCTGATTAATCTCCACGCGTTTTATCAGTACTCGTTTTATCAGCACTCTTTTTAGCTGCGCATGTTTTAGCTGCGCATGTTTTAACTGCGCTCAATTTATCTGTGCATGTTTTATCTGTGCCCATCATCACTTCATCGACACATTTTATCTGGACTTGTTTTATCTGCTCCTGTTTTATCTCCTCTTATTTTAACTTTGCTTGTTTTAGACTAATCTCCCCGAACTGCCTTCAGACTGGCACTCGAATTGATTCGGCTTTCCGAAGTCGCCCGGTTTCCTCATGAGGCAACTTCGGGCAACTTTGGAAAACAAATCGCTCCGAGTGCCATCCTGCAGGCGATTTACATTCTAGCCGGGGTGAAGGCAGTTGTCCTAAGAAGAAGAGTTTTGTAGCTGGGTGACTAATCTCCCGAAATAGCAGCGTGTGTCTCTGCCCTTAAACTGCTCTCATTTTATCTGTGCTCATTTTACCTGCACACGTTTTACCTTCACTAGTTTTATCTGCACTTGTTTAATCTGTGCTTGCTTTATTTGAACTCGTTTTAACTTCACCTGTTTTATCTGCGCTCATTATATCTGTGGGTGCTTTATCTGCGCTCATTTTATCTGTGCCCGTTCCATCTGCACCCGTCATCACTTCATCTGTGATTATTTTATCTGTGCTCATCTTTACTATGCTTGTTTTATCTGCACTTTTTTATCTGCACTCATTTAATCTTCGTCTGTTTTTCTGAACTTATTTTATCTGCGCTCATTATATTGGTGGGCATTTTATCTATGCCCATTTTATTTTCACTTGTTTTATCTGCACTCATTTTATCTGCGCTCCTTTTATTTGCGCCCATCACTTCATCTGCAGTCATTTTATCTGCGCTTATTTAATCTATGCCTGTTTTATCTGAACTCATTTAATCTGCACTCATTTAATCTGCATGTGTTTTATTTGCGTTCATTTTATCTGCACTTGTTTAATCTGTGATCATTTTATTTGCACTCTGTGCTCGTTTTATCTGCGTACTTCATCACTTCATCTGCACTCATTTTATCTGTGTTTGTTTTATCTGAGCTCATTTTATCTGCACTTGTTCTGTGTCCATCGTCAATTCTTCTGTGCTCGTTTTATCTGCGCTCATTTTAGCTACACTTGTTATATATCTAGCATTTTGCTGGACATTCATAACAAATTTTTGAGAATCTGGACTCCATGGTAAGTATATTGGTATGATAACTGATAGCCCCACTGCGTTCCTCAGCATTTAACGTATAGTTAATTCTCCCAAGTCATAAAGAAACAGTTTTTGTCCTTTAGTTACAGTTTAATCTAAAAAAAGTGACTCTGGTAGACGTTGATGGTTGTCTCAAAGTCAAAAAATAAATTAGACAGTAGCAAATGGTATCAGACTGTATGAAGAAATCTAATTACCGAAAAGCTCACATATAAACTTTAAGATGCTATGTTGTACATATTATGCTTATTTGTATCCTTTTTCAGTTGACAGTCGCTATGTTATTTTAAAATGCAAATAAAAAATATTGAAATAAAAAAGCAGGGAGGCTTGGCCAATGCTGAACGGGAATGCACGCTTAGTGTAGAGCTCCGGTCCACAAACAGCCCACTGACAGCCTATTACAGACGATGCTATGGGGAAATCACAAGGAAATTAGCCGATTAAAGACAGCTGAAAATCCCGAAACAAACTGGGAAGCATAAGGACATACCATCGCATTTTTATAAGAGAAGATGGCTTCCGCAAGGCCTGAAGTGCAGGATGACACAGCTTCACAAGTACCAGATTCATCCGATTCCGACAGCAACACCGATAGCACAATAGATGTACAGGCTTACCTAAAAAGATTACCATCCAAGAGTGACATCAAAAAGATGCTGCACACAATGACAGATGAAATCCAAAGTGAACTCCATGGTATCAACCCATCTAAAATGGGTACCCATGCCTTATTGCTCCAAACTACTGAGTCGCAAGGCTTTCCCAAAGTTGTCGGTTTTGGTGAAATATCAGAAAATTGCCTCAAAGCTTCAACTTCCCAGCACCATATCACCCATGTGTCATTACGTACTAAGAAAAAGCACCCTAAATATGATTGCCAGGGTTCCTCTGAATATTTTGGTGGCCATTGTTCATAAGTTTACCAAAGTATCTGGCATTTAGAGGCCCCAAAATGAAGTTAGCACATACAAACAGTCCCGTGGGTAACTTCAGCTAATGAAAAGTCAACACATTGACTGCATTTTTGTGGGGTAAAAACACAGAAATATATGTTTACCCCCCAAAACCCATATATTTTTGGAAAGTACACATTCTACAGAATCTAAAATGGGTACCCATGCCTTTCTGCTCCAAACTACTGAGTCGCAAGGCTTTCCCACAATTGTCGGTTTTGGTGAAATATCTGAAAATTGCTTCAAAGCTTCAACTTCTCAGCACCATATCACCCATGTATCGTTATGCACCAAGAAAAAGCACCCTAAATATGATTGCCAGGGTTCCTCCGAACAGTTTGGTGGCCATTGTTCATAGGTTTACCAAAGTATCTGGCATTTAGAGGCCCCAAAATGACGTTAGCGCATACAAACAGTCCCGTGGGTAACTTCAGCTAATGAAAAATCAACACATTGACTGCATTTTTGTGGGGTAAAAACACAGAAATATATGTTTACCCCCCAAACCCATACATTTTTGGAAATTACACATTCTACAGAATCTAAAATGGGTACCCATGCCTTATTGCTCCAAACTACTGAATCGCAAGGCTTTCCCAAAGTTGTCGGTTTTGGTGAAATATCTGAAAATTGCCTCAAAGCTTCAACTTCCCAGCACCATATCACCCATGTGTCATTACGTACTAAGAAAAAGCACCCTAAATATGATTGCCAGGGTTCCTCTGAACATTTTGGTGGCCATTGTTCATAAGTTTACCAAAGTATATGGCATTTAGAGGCCCCAAAATGAAGTTAGCACATACAAATTGTCCTGTGGGTAACTTCAGCTAATGAAAAATCAACACATTGACTGCATTTTTGTGGGGTAAAAACACAGAAATATATGTTTACCCCCCAACCCCATATATTTTTGGAAAGTACACATTCTACAGAATCTAAAATGGGTACCCATGCCTTTCTGCTCCAAACTACTGAGTCGCAAGGCTTTGCCAAATTTGGCGGTTTTGGTGAAATATCTGGAAATTGCCTCAAAGCTTCAACTTTCCAGCATCGTATTGTCCATGTATCATTACCAGCATAAAGCATCCTAAATATAAACATATGGGTCTACTAAACAGTTTGATGCCCAATGTGCATAGATATACCAAACTATGTGGCGCACAGAGACCCCCAAATGACAATATGTATAGACATTTTCACGGCTGACGCGCTGGCTGCTGCAATATAACCACCCGGTGTGTGTATTATGCGACATTAGACCACCTAACAGTACAGAGACCCCAGAAAACCATATATTTTCAGAAAGTACACATTCTGACGAATTCAATATGGGTAAATATGTGTTCCTACTGCAAACTGCCAAACTGCAAAGCAATGCTGAACGTAACGGTCTTTATCAAATTTCTGAAAATCGTCACAAAGCTTGAATTTTACCCCATTATATGCCACACATTTCGTAACTTATCAGCATAAAACATCCTAAATATGAACGCCAGGGGTCTACTGAACACTTTGATGCCCAATATGCATAGATATACCAAACTATGTGGCGCACAGAGACCCCAAATGACAATAGTGTATATACAATTTCACAGCTGACGCGCTGGCTGCTGCAATATAAGCACCCGGTGTGTGTATTATGCGACATTAGACCCCCCTAACAGTACAGAGACCCCAGAAAACCATATATTTTCAGAAAGTACACATTCTGACGAATCCAATATGGGTAAATAAGTGTTTCTACTGCAAACGGCCCAAACTGCAAAGCAATGCTGAACATAACGGTTTTTATCAAATTTCTGAAAATCGTCACAAAGCTTGAATTTTACCCCATTATATGCCACACATTTCGTAACGTATCAGCATAAAACATCCTAAATATGAACGCCAGGGGTCTACTGAACACTTTGATGCCCAATATGCATAGATATACCAAACTATGTGGCGCACAGAGACCCCCAAATGACAATAGTGTATATACATTTTCACGGCTGACGCTCTGGCTGCTGCAATATAAGCACCTGGAGTATGTATTATGCGACATTAGACCCCCCTAACAGTACAGAGACCCCAGAAAACCATATATTTTCAGAAAGTACACATTCTGACGAATCCAATATGGGTAAATAAGTGTTTCTACTGCAAACTGCCCAAACTGCAAAGCAATGCTGAACATAACGGTTTTTATCAAATTTCTGAAAATCGTCACAAAGCTTGAATTTTATCCCATTATATGCCACACATTTCGTAACGTATCAGCATAAAACATCCTAAATATGAACGCCAGGGGTCTACTGAACACTTTGATGCCCAATATGCATAGATATACCAAACTATGTGGCGCACAGAGACCCCCAAATGACAATAGTGTATATACATTTTCACGGCTGACGCGCTGGCTGCTGCAATATGAGCACCTGGTGTGTGTATTATGCGACATTAGACCCCCTAACAGTACAGAGACCCCAGAAAACCATATCTTTTCAGAAAGTACACATTCTGACGAATCCAACATGGGTAAATAAGTGTTTCTACTGCAAACTGCCAAACTGCAAAGCAATGCTGAACGTAACGGTTTTTATCAAATTTCTGAAAATCGTCACAAAGCTTGAATTCTACCACATTATATGCCCCACATTTCGTAACTTATGAGCATAAAACATCCTAAATATGAATGCCAGGGGTCTACTGAACACTTTGATGCCCAATATGCATAGATATACCAAACTATGTGGCGCACAGAGACCCCCAAATGGATATATAGTAGATAAAATTTACAAGGCAAAACAAAATAAGGCAGTAAAGAGTGAAATGCAAAAAAATCCAATAAAACCACAAAAATCAATGTTTTTTTTTCCAGACTAGTGTTATCGGCCGTCAGAATCACAGTTTGAATATTTTAGCTGGGCCAAACAGGTTATACGGCTAGAAACAAGTGAACACAACATACGCAGAGCTGAAAATGCAATAAAATGGCTAAAAATGCACCAAAATTGCAATATAATCACCGAAATAACATAAAAAAAGATATTGCACAGTACAGTTAGCGAATACGCTATTCGTAATGGCAATAAAACATTTTTTTCAGCAAAAAAAAGAGACGATGCGATAAGAAAAAAAAAAAAAAAGCCACAATGCCATGTATGTGCGTGTGCGTGTGTACAAATGGTAAATTACATGTTATGTGTGCGTGTGTGCATGTGCACGTGTGTGTAAGTGCAGTGAGTGTAAGTGACCCCCCCAATCCCCAAAAATGTATGTGTAAGTGTGTGTAAGTGTGAATCTAAGTGTGTATTACTGTAATAAGTGTGTGTTGGTGTGTTGTGTTTGTGTGTGTAATTGTTGCACTAACATGAAAAAGTCGCTGGAGACTGTTGCAGACGATCAGGAAGAGCCCCTGGAAGAGATCTGCGACGTCATCTGTGTCCCTGTGCTGTGGAGGCGGAGATCTACGGCGCGGTGTAGGCTGCAGCAGCAGGACACGTAAGTAACACGTGCCTGCTGCTGTTTTTGGGCCCCTGGGCGATCGCGCCCCAGGGGCCACTCGATCCCCTGCTCTGCTCGTTGCCTAGGGGCAGGGGATCGAAGCGGAACGGAGCGAGTGGCTCTAACAGCCGCTCCTCCACTCCAGAACCCAGAAGTGCTGCAGAACGTAGAATCTACGTTCTGTGGCATTTCAAGTTACTTTTCCACAGAACGTAGATTCTACGTTCTGTGGCACTTAAAGGGTTAATGAGAGACTACTGTTAAACAAAAAGAATAGAAACAATATACAAGAGCAGATGGAAGTAACAATAATGTATAATAATCTACCTGAAGCAGACCACATTGTGGGAAACAGTAAAAGTAGTCAGGAAAGGCAATCTAATAGCATGTGCACCAGACTAAAAAGAGAACATAATCACAAAACTCAATCATTAATACACAAAATCAGAACCCTGGAAAACAAACTTAAATAATCTCTAACAAGAAAAGTACATGCAGAGTTGGAATTGAAGAGAATCCAATTAAAACAACTCTTGGATTCTTACACTGAACAAGCATATTTAAAATGCAAAAGGGAGTACAATGAGTATAAGAATAAAGCCTTGAAAAATACTGGCTTGAATAATCAAAGCACAAAAAAATAAAACATATATTGCACAAATAAAGGACACAAACCAAAAACTACACCATTCTTACCCAGAGATTGCAAGATGCTTCCAGGAATTCTACCAGGAGCTATATAAATTAAAATCAGAGACCCCAACCGAAAACAAAAGCAAAAAAATTGAAAAATATCTTCAACAATTAAAACTACCTAAAATACCGGAGGAATTACAACAACAATTAGAAACACCAATTTCTAACAGAGGAAATAACCAAGGTAATAAAGGACCTACCATCCAACAAGAGCCCAGGTCCAGACGGATATAGTGCAGGGTTCTATAAAGAACTTCAACACCAAATTATACCTTTTTTCAATACCTAAAATTTCAATATCGGCATAAAAACACTTCCATAGACAAGCCCAAGAGGCGCAAATTACGGTACTCCCAACAACAAAGACCCAGCAGTCTGTGGCAGCTATAGGCCAATATCACTGATAAATCTGGACCAAAAGCTATATGCAAAAATAATAACCAACCGACTCCAAACTATTATCCCATTACTGATACACCCGGATCAGACAGGATTCATAAAAGGGAGAGAAGGAAAGGACAATTAGATCAAAATAATAAACTTAATATCCCATGCCACAAGGAAAAATATACCAACACTTTTATTAACAACGGATGCAGAAAAAGCATTTGACCATGCAAGCTGCATACAAGCTTTCGAATTTGGCCCAGTAACTATAGCACGAATAATGGCTCTATACAATGCTCCATACGCACGCATCAAAGTAAATGGTATTCTTTCCCAACCTTTTGATATCTCAAATGGGACATGCCAGGGATGCCCTCTGTCTCGGATATTGTTTGTTCTAGTGATGGAGACAATAATAATTGCTATACGTCAGAATGTGAACATCACAGGCTTTACTTTAGGAATGCAAAATCACAAAGCAGTTGCTTTTGCAGATGATTTCTTATTAGTAATAACAAAACACGAAATATCACTTCCAAATGTGATACAAGAATTTACAAAGTTTGGCAAAGTCAAAGAACAATATGAGATACAAGGTAACCTGAGAAATATTATGCATGTAAATTTTTCGGACTTACCTCAACAGATTAAAAGACATCCAACAATAGGAGCCACTCTGGAAATATGGAACCAGCTGCAAGAAAAAATAGAGATATCACCATTCCCATCCCCAGAATTTGAGTTAATAAACAACCCAGGATTCCCACCTAGCGAAAAAGGGCTGTTAGACAGATGGGCCACAACCGATAACAAACCCACAAAACTATACAATTTCATAAAGAATGGAGAAATCATATCACTATGTAATATACAAGAAAAATGGGGTTATCACCCCAGGAACCAATGGAACAATATGCAGATAACTAATTATATAAAATCTACAGGCTAATACAAAAAACAAGACTACCCCCAGACTGGGACAAATTATTACAGCAAAATAATATAAAACATCCAGTGTTGCAGTTTTACAAAAAGCTGATTAAAGGAAAACAAAAAAAAAAAGCCTGTTTATGAGACAATGGGAACAAGAACTTAAAGGATAAAAATGATACTTGGAGCAAAATAATGGAGAAAGTGCATTAAGGTACAAAATCAACGAGAGCACAGGAAACAAATTACAAACTAATAAGCAGATGGTACAGAACTCCGCAAAATTTACACAAAATATATGAAAATGTATCAGAGAAGTGTTGGAGATGCAACAAGGTAGAAGGATCATTCAGTCAAATCTGGTTCCTGCGTGAAGAGAGAAGCGTTTGATACAATTGAAGAGCTAAGACCCAAGAAGTTCACCAAAAAGTATAGAGACAGTACTATTCAGTCTAGATAACACACAAAAAGTATAAACTCATAATTCATATGCTACAAGCAGCAAGAGCGGTAATTCCAAAACGCAGGAGAAGTCAGGAAGCACTGAGTAAAATTGAATGGATAAGAGAATTATAAAATACAAAGATAATGGGAGAATTAACAGCAATAAAAAATGGGACAACTAAAGCATTCCGAATAGTATGGGAAGATTGGATACAGCACACTAGCTCAGAGCCCAGATGAACCACACACTTAATTTCCATGAACAGAAGAGACACACAGTAGTCAACAAAGACAAAGAAAAAGCTGCTTCTATACCTATACAATTCACTACTCCCTTACTCCCCTACCCCCTTGCCTTAACCCCACTTTCCAATTTCTAACCAATCCCACTTTTACTGTTATGACTATATTCTGTTCAGTAGCAATACAATGTTAATAAACGCGAAAACAAAAAAAACATAGCTTAATTAATGATAAGAAAGTTAGAAGAGTGTTAATATACATATGACATTTGGATGAATCCCCCTATTAAGCAAAATAAAGACTTACAAAAAAAAGACATAAAAAAGCTAATGTTTTTATATTTAATTTTGAAATTTGAATGGGACTAGACATAGTGTCAGTTTACCATTACACATGTCAAGACTAATGTCCCAAATAGTGGAACCCCAAAGAATGATAGGTGACTCACCCCTCTGACTGTATGATAATCCTCAATATGTAGTAAGGCTCAGGATTAATACATTTAAATACTTAAAGTTTGAAAGGTAAACTTTAATCTGTTGCAAAGATAGATTGATAATCTGCAATCTTGATAACAGAAGTATATTAATCAACCCAGAATGTATTTGCAATGCTAAATACAGCAGCATCAAAGTATTAATGCATTAGTAGCCTGACAGTGAGTAAAAGTATTTTGATGTAAAAATATGTTCCCTGTATTGCCACAACTGAGTACCATGTTTATGAAAAAACACAGAAAAATAGTTAGCGGAATTGTAGTGAGCCCCATAGTATTAGGGTACTATGTAGCAGCAGAATAGATTAACAACAATAATTCGAAAATACTTCTGCACATAGAGAATGGTAATAGAAACAAAGAATATTCACTGAATAATCACTGTTGACCACCGGTATAAAATTAATACGGTATTATGCTAATTCATTTGTGGCTAAAAGATAAAGGAACGTGTAAGACGCCCCGGGGGACTGGTGGGCATGCTTACCTCTAGACGCTGGGCTTCTCTGGAACGCATGCCTGGAATTGAGTGTGATTCATTAGAGGTAGGCCCTGGCTTCTTACTACTACAGTTTATATCTGCATGTTTGCACACTCAAAACAAATACAATTTAGAGAGAGGGTGGTTCGGAAAAATAATTTTTACTAATATGCAGAGAAAAACATTTTACATGAACAACGCCATACCACACATGGCATAATTTATTCTCCTTTGTCAAGGAGAATCCCCTTGACAAAGGCCTTGGTGCCGAAACGTTGGGGCCATTCTCATTTTTCTGGTAGGTGTATCCGCTCCTTGCTGATATCTTGCTTGCTTTATACAACTAATGGGTGGTTGATATTCTATGCTATTTTTAACATTGTATAAATTATGCCATGTGTGGTATGGCGTTGTTCATGTCAAATGTTTTTCAAGTTAGCTGGTACAGCCGAAACATTTATAAGGTACAATGAGGCCCATAAATCATGCAAGGAAGCTATAAGGCAAGCTAAAATTGCTATAGAAAACAAAATAAAAGCGCAGATTCTGAACTCATATTTTTCATCTGTCTACACAAATGAGGAACCAGTAAATGAAGGTTTCCTTTTTAACAGTCCCAATTCTAGTAATACAACTAATGATGCATGGTTCACACATGAAGAAATTCAAAAGAGACTAGAACATGTTAAGATTAACAAAGGTCCAGGGCCAGATGGTATTCATCCCAGGGTAATTAGCGAGCTTAGCTCTGTGATTGCCAAACCTCTTTACTTAATTTTTCAGGATTCATTGAGATCTGGCATAGTGCCGAGAGACTGGCGAATTGCTAATATGTTGCCTCTATTCAAAAAAGGATCCCGTTCTCAGCCTCAAAACTATAGGCCAGTTAGTCTGACGTCAGTGGTAGGAAAGCTTTTCGAAGGGTTAATAAAGGATAAGATACTGTACTTCATAGCAAATCATAATACTATGAGTTTGTGCCAGCATGGTTTTATGCGTAATAGATCTTGCCAGACTAACTTAATTTCTTTTTCTGAGAATGTAAGTAGAGACCTCGATTCTGGGATGGCACTGGATGTGATTTACTTAGACTTTGCTAAAGCATTTGATACAGTGCCACACAAAAGGTTACTGTTTAAATTAAGGAATGTTGGCCTGGAACATAGTATTTGTACCTGGATAGAGAACTGGCTAAAAGATAGACTACAAAGAGTGGTGGTAAATGGCACATTTTCTAATTGGACCAGTGTTATTAGTGGAGTACCGCAGGGCTCTGTACTAGGTCCCTTGCTTTTCAACTTGTTTATTAATGACCTGGAGGTGGGCATTGAAAGTACTGTTTCTATTTTTGCAGATGATACTAAATTGTGCAGAACTATAGGTTCCATGCAGGATGCTGCCACTTTGCAGAGTGATTTGTCTAAACTGGAAAACTGGGCAGCGAACTGGAAAATGAGGTTCAATGTTGATAAATGCAAGGTTATGCACTTTGGCAAAAATAATATAAATGCAAGTTATACACTAAATGGCAGTGTGTTGGGAGTTTCCTTAAATGAGAAGAATCTAGGGGTCTTTGTAGATAACACGTTGTCTAATTCTGGGCAGTGTCATTCTGTGGCTACTAAAGCAAATAAAGTTCTGTCTTGCATAAAAAAGGGCATTAACTCAAGGGATGAAAACATAATTATGCCTCTTTATAGGTCCCTGGTAAGGCCTCATCTGGAGTATGCAGTTCAGTTTTGGACTCCAGTCCTTAAGAGGGATATAAATGAGCTGGAGAGAGTGCAGAGACGTGCAACTAAATTGGTTAGAGGGACGGAAGACTTAAATTATGAGGGTAGACTGTCAAGGTTGGGGTTGTTTTCTCTGGAAAAAAGGCGCTTGCGAGGGGACATGATTACACTTTACAAGTACATTAGAAGACATTATAGACAAATGGCAGGGGACCTTTTTACCCATAAAGTGGATCACCGTATCAGAGGCCACCCCTTTAGACTAGAAGAAAAGAACTTTCATTTGACGCAACGTAGGGGGTTCTTCACAGTCAGGACAGCGAGGTTGTGGAATGCACTGCCGGGTGATGTTGTGATGGCTGATTCAGTTAATGCCTTTAAGAATGGCTTGGATGATTTTTTGGACAGACATAATATCAAAGGCTATTCTGATACTAAGCTCTATAGTTAGTATAGGTATGGGTATATAGAATTTAATTAAAAGTAGGGATGGGTGTATGTATGGATGCTGGGTTTTCATTTGGAGGGGTTAAACTTGATGGACTTTGTCTTTTTTCAACCCAATTTAACTATGTAACTATGTAAGATCTATTATGCATAAAACCATGCTGGCACAAACTCATAGTATTATATTTTTACAATTACTTATTTGCTTATCTAGAAATCATTAGAAAGGTATCTTATCTTCTGCTATTGCTGTGCTGGGCTCTCTGCCAAAAGCCAAATAAGTTAGAAACGTTGTTTATTTTTCTGGCTGTTCAGTGCAGAGAAAAACTGGACTTTCCATTACAAATGAGGGACTGCGGGTTGAGTTGTCAAAAGAGGGACTGTCCCTCTAAAAACAGGACAGTTGGAACAGGCCCCCACTTCATGTTCCTTAAATCAGTTAGAGAGCTGCAAAGTAGGAAGATCTGTTCTGTTATACACCCAGTCACTCCAGCCTTTATAGATTACATTTTTGCTAACTACAGAAACATTTTTTATTTTGAACATACTATTAACCTAGTTTTTCTTTTTACACTGAACTGTTCCTTTAAAAATTAATAAAAGTGAATAAAGAATTGTAGAGTTGCACTTTTACAAACTGATAAAAGTGCCCCTTGGTACTATGACTAAATGGCAGTAAAGGTGGCCATACACGGGCCAATAAAAGCTGCAGACAGACCGAGTCTGCAGTTTATTGGCCCGTGTATGGGGCCCTCCGATGGGCTTCCCCGATCGATATGTGGCCGAAAGTCGGGCAGATGTCGATCGGATGGGACTAAAAATTCCGTCGGATCGTGGCCGCATCTATTTGTTGATGCGGTCCCGTGATCCGACCGCCCGTTAGCCATCGTTAGGATCTGATCGTTGGGCCCTAGGGCCCACGATCGGATCAGCCCAATATTGCCCACCTCAAGGCATTGCCAAACGAGCGGATCTCTCCATGTATGGCCACCTTAAAGAGATACTGTCGTGGGAAAACTTTTTTCAAAACGCATCAGTTAATAGTGCTGCTCCAGCAGACTTCTGCATTGAAATACAATTCTCAAAAGAGCAAACAGATTTTTTTATATTTAATTTTGAAATCTGACATGGGGCTAGACATATTGTCAGTTTCCCAGCTGCCCCAGTAGAGTTGCCACCTTTTAAAATAGTCTTTACCGGCAGGTGGAGGGGGCGGGGTTAAAAGTATGGGCCGTGATGATAAAGGGGGTGGGGCTGTGACACGCTATAGGCTGGCCTGGTCGTGACGTCAAAGGGGGCAGAGCCAAAGGCGCAAATTTGGCAAGAAGCCCAGGAAAAAAGGTAAATTTGGAGCACGCTGGGCGCAGGCCACGTGCTTTTTTTTTAGGTAAAATACCGGTCAGGCTGGGTGGCAACACTATGCCCCAGTCATGTGACTTGTACCTGCAATTTAGGATGGAACTACTTTCTGGCAGGCTGTTATTTCTCCTACTTAATGTAATTGAATCAGTCTCAGTGGGACTTGGCTTTTACTATTGAGTGTTGTTTTAGATCTACCAGGCAAAATGTTTTCCCATGAGAGTATCCCTTTAACTTTCTTAAAGCGCGGCTTTAGCGTAAGAACGTCATTACATGAGACCAAACATGAGACCGAGGGGTGGAACGCAACGTGCGTATCCTTGTGCGTCTGTACTAACGTTTAGTGACGCTTGTCGCGGGTTAAATCAAAGATGTCTGGAATCCCACATGATACATGGCAGCCGCCGCACGTGTTAGTAGAGACAAGGTGAGCTGTTAAATCTGTGGATGCTTCGTTGTGGAATATGCACCTGTTGTCGAAAATGTGAAAATTTCTTTCTCTAGTTGTGCTGCACCGCTTCATATCGCCTGTGAGGGAAATCGATTCATCCTTTGTTAGAGGGCCGCAAGTAATATTATAGGTTTTTAACCTGCGTTGTTCTCTTGTCTCTTAGCATGGGTACGATTACTGTGGAGCTGTATTGGCTGCACGCTCCTGTGACATGTAAAAACTTCGCAGAGCTTGCTCGGAGAGGGTATTATAATGGAACGAAATTCCACCGGCTTATCAAAGACTTTATGGCACAGGGAGGAGACCCAACTGGAACAGGTAAAATGTGTTTTCAGGTGGATTTTCAGTTTACTTACGCTTTATGTATACTAAAAAGGCGTACTCGCTACGTCATCTGTCAAGACAAGGTGCTGTGATGTCTGGCAAACCCACATTATGAATCAAAAGCTAATGATTTATAATGTAAGTTTGGCAGAGATCACAGCACCTTATCTTATATATTATAATAAAAAACAGCGATGACTGTATCATCATATTGCTAAATCTGCATCTTAAAGACAGCCTTTTTGTTTTTCTGGCAGTCAGATCACTGCCTGGTTGCTAGGGTCACTGACTAGCAACCTTGATGTCACTTGAATTCCCGAGATACAAAAAATGTAAGGATTTAAAAATAACAAAAAAGATGAAGTGGTCTTAGAGTTATTGTAGCACAAAACAATCCCCCTATACTTTAATGTATATTGCAGGAGAAGCACAGGCTATAGTAACAGGAAAACAAGCACAGTTGTATTTGCAACTAGCACCAGAAACATGGCATGTAAAGCATCCAAATAAGCCCCATGCCTTTTGTCTTTCGTTTTAGCTGTAAGAAAGAGCTTCAACAAAAGACTTGGCTACAGACATAAAAATCCCACATTTCCAGAATAATTCACAAAATATCACAACTGACATACATTTATGTATGTACATATATATAGGACAGATGTACTGGCACTGTAAGTTTTCAGTAGGGAATCCATATTGCTAGAGCCACTCGGACCAGCATTATCCCTTTTCCAATTCCCTGTCAAACTTGCTGTTGAATTGGCAGTGCAGCTGTAGTGATGAGTATGTACAAATATCCTAATATTCTTGTAATATGCCTGTGGGAAACCTTTTTGTGCTTTTACTTAATGTGGGAAACCTTTTTTCATGATTTTGAAGCTTCCATGCGCACCCTCAAACTGATAAATATGTCATTATTTTATTTTGATTATTAGGAAGGGGAGGAGCTTCTATATATGGAAAACAATTTGAAGATGAAATTCATCCAGACCTAAAATTTACAGGTGTGACAAAAGCTCTATGAAATCCTTTCTTTTTTATATGATGTATACTGTTCTAAAGTTCTAGATCTCTGCGGTTTCTTTTCACAGGAGCAGGCATTCTAGCAATGGCAAATGCTGGTCCAGACAGCAATGGGAGCCAATTTTTCCTAACTCTGGCACCTACACCGTGGCTGGATGGGAAACACAGCATTTTTGGACGTGTGAGTCATGGTCTGGGGACACTAAACAGACTTGGAATGGTGGAAACAGATTCTCAGGACCGACCACTTGATGAAGTTCAAATATTGCGGGCTTATCCATCTGGCTAAATGGAGGCAGATAAAATTAGTATTTTCTAAAGTGATAGAATATGGGTATACATTTTGTAATCTTGAAACTTGAAATGTGCGAACATTTTAACTGACAACCAGTCAGTTTTGTTCCAACACAATTTGTTTTTCTATGTGTAAAATGTATTTAGCTGAAAGCCACAGTTTTTAAGCCATTATGGATTTACTTGTGTTTTTGATGTATACATGTCCATCTAGTGTCCAAATATTGACCAAGCCTGCCTAACTTTTAGAGGAAGACTGTAACATGGAATAAAGGCAGGATGCTTCTACAATTACTTGGAGATTTTGTATCTACTAAACCTCATGACCTTCGTGCATTCCAGATATTTTGCATGCACAGGTAGGGGGATTTATTAGCTGGAAACAAATTTTGAGGCAAGTTCTGAAACCTTCCAAACAGTACATAATGGTAAAACAGAACCTTTTACTTGACATTGATTAAGATAGTGTTGGTGACAAAACAACCCCTATTTTAGTAGCCTTAAGAAATATGGGTCCAAATTACAAACACATTTTCTGGAACTCAAGGTCCCAAGAATTCCAGATAATAGATTGAATATAATGAAGATAATATGTGTAGCTGCTGACATATGCAGAGTACTTATAGTGGCTAAAAGCATCTAATAAAAATATGCAGCAATGAAAAAAAAATGTATTGTGTTTTCTATATAAATATGTTGCAGTTAATGGGTCTTTTAAAAGTTAACTTTTAGTATGTTATAGAATTGTTAATTCTAAGCAACTTTTCAGTTGTCCTTCATTTTCTCTTTTTTTATAGTTTAATTATTTGCCTTCTGACTTTCCAGCTTTCTAAGGGGGGGGGTCATTGACCCCCATTTTATAAACTGCTCTGTAAGACTACAAACTTATTTTTAATCTTCCTATTTAGACCCTCTCCTATTCTCATTCCAGTCTCTTATTCAAATCAATGAATGGTTGCAAAGGCACATGCCAGATATTCCATAGCCATTTGATTAATGGATATTCATAGCATTTTACTCCTGTGCCTTTTGTCATTAAAATGCATGTCACCACATGTTACAGCTTAAGACGGGCTTATATTGCCTGCCTTCTATTGATGTCTATGACAGAAGGCATGGGGGAGGGGCATGGTATTGCCCATTTCTTTTCCAGCTGGTATATGGCTGTAGATAAATGCTGTGTGCCATTAGCCTGTTGAACAGTCAAACTGGGTTTT